>JACBWW010000052.1:3110100-3208799 GCA_020086605.1 Lanius collurio | reverse complement strand
TGTGGTAAATCTGTAAGGTTGCCCATGAGCCTCTAGAGAGAAATATGAAAAACCTAGTATGACACAACAGCCACACCACAAGTACAATTGAATGTCAGGTCCCAGAAGCAGTAAATACTGGGTCATTCCATGCAGACTAATTAGCATTGCTTCTCTACAAGGCTAATCAGCATATTTGAGCTGAGGAGTTCATATGTTGCTGAGGTACCTCAATGCCTGTACAGCTATTTTGTTCTCAAATCCACAGTTAATCCCTTCACAGCCAGCTCAGGCATCACTGCAGAGCCCTGCAATTATTTTGAAAGCCTTTTTAGCTGGTTACTTACCAGAGAAAGAAAGCATCACCGAACAGGTCTGTGGTTTCACAAGTCACATTAGAGGAGCAAGGGCCAAGCTGTGCAAAAATGAGCAGATGGAAAGAGCAGATGATGTCTCTTGAGAATTGTGACAGAATTTTCTCCACAACAAATGATCTTCTTATGTTTTTTTGGTCTTGTAATGCAATTTAACAGTCTTTGGTGAGTCTAACAGGTTTGTCTTCTAACCCTCCTTGGAACTTTGCTTAAAACTATTTTTATTTTTTTCCCCTGGGTTAAAGTAAGGAGAATGGTGTGGGAGGATTTATTATTTTTCAGAAGTGTTTTAAAATTGTAATTTGATAATTATGAACCATGAATAAGAACTAAATGCATTTATATTTAATTACAATATATTGTAAAATCTTCCCCAGTGAGAAAAGCCCTACATCAAAGCAAGAAAGTGGCATAATATGCAAAATTTAAAAAATATTTTACCAACAAAGAGAAAACCTGCAGGAATGCTATTAACATCTCAGTATGACACCCATTATACTAATATGTGTATCATTCAGAAAGCCTAAGTAAAGAAAAAAATTAATTTCCTTAGATTGGGCAGGCTAAGTGCACACAGAGCACATAATTTATTCAAAGATGTGAGGGTACATTGTTTAAGCAATTTTTTTTCACACTGATATTCAAGATTATGCTTAATTAAAGTTATTGGAGGAGGAATTAATATTTAGATATTTTGTGTTCTCTATTTAGAGGGACGAACATTCAGAAGCTGTTCTAAATATTTTGCATTAGGTAAATAATTTGATAGTGCAACAAAATCCTCAGTTAATGTAAAGAAAAAACAAATTTAAAAAGTCAAAATATAGTGAAATATGCTTCAAGCTGAAGTTATTAAATAAAAGATCCCTCTCTTACCTTTCAACACTTTTTTCTACAAATAAAAAGTGTTTTTTCCAACTGCATCATTTGCATGAAAGAAATTGGTTTTGGTTGATGAAAGCAGGAAAATAAATCCTATAGAAACCCTCTGAATATGCCTGTTCAATTAAATAATACATATAGCTCTTAAATAAATATCCCATTCAAAATCTATCAATCTCAAGCATGCACAGAGATGATCAGCTGTTGATTCAGCGCTAATATAGGGTACAAGATCTTTCACATAAAAATGTGATTCCACCCCACAGCAATTTCCAGACACACAAGTTTTAAGTAGGCAAATCTACAGAGAAATTCACTGCAGAAATTCGTAATGATTCTTTGAAAACAGTAAACAGAAAACGGTCCAAACAAATTAATTGTGTAGACAAAAGATGCAGTCTAAAGTAGAGCTGAAAACCCAAACCTACACTGAGTAACACATGAAGAGAAACAATCATTGATGAAATCCTGACTTCCAGAGACATCATCCACAAAGAAACACTACCTTGCTCTGTGAAGAATGCTGTCTTGCAGAAACCTGACAGGATCACAAAATGACCCTTAGATAGATGATTAATCTAGAATTCCTCTAAAATCAATAAATCTTATTCAGACTCACTGAATTCACATCACAACTACGGTCTTCTTAACTGTGGGCAGGTGTCTGTCCTGGATTTGGCTGGGTCAGGGTTGTTTTTTCCTCACAACTGGCACAGGGCTGTGTTTTGGATTCAGTTGCAGAATAATGATGGTAACACATGGATATTTTGGCTGTTGCTGCATTGTGTTTACCCCAAGTCAAGGACTTCTCAGTGTCCCATGCTCTGCTAGTGAGGAAGTGCACAAAAAAGCTGGAAAAGAGCATAGCCTGGACAGCAGAGACAAACTGGCCAAAGGGATATTCCACACCACAGAACATCTTGCCCAACACATAAACTCAGAGGAATTACCTGGAAAGGGGCTGACTGCTCTTTTATCCTTTCTTTCTAATTCTCCTCCCTGACAGAGGAGTGGTGTTGGGCAGAGACTGGGGGGCTCTGTGGTACTTAATTTCTGTCTAGGGTTAAACCACAACAATATCTTAATATACTTCAGTAAAATCTCAGTGCAGAGGTTACAGTAGTACTCAAAGGCAAAGATGAGATCTCCAGGGGCTTCTTACCCTACAAACAGCCTTCAACTTGAATATTATGTCTTAAAGAGTTGGAATATCAGTACAAAAAGCTTGCTAATGCTAAGCAGCAAGAGAAGTACCTAGGTAGTCAAGAGGGAAAAGGAATTACTGTCATCCCTGTAATTCATAGTCCCAGTTCTCTTTGCTTCTGAATTAAGCCCCATGTTATTGGTATCTTTAAGGAACACCTGTTCCTTCTCTTTTCCACAGCATTGATTAAACACAGACTGAAATCAATGCAGCGTAAACATCATTTCTAATCATAAGAATTTCCATCAGTCAAATACTATCAGAGTTTCATCAGGGTTCGTTCAGAGACTATTTCCCCATTTGAGATCACTGCAGTGATGAAACAGTTAATTTTGTGTAGTTTTAGTTTTACTCACCAAAACCTTTTGTGATACTCACCTTAGTTGCCTTCTTTTCTGCTCTGCATGTACACTGACAAAGACAGTATTATTATTGTCATTATTATTGGGACTGAAGGCTTGGGGGTTTTGGGTGTGGGGCATTTTTTCCTCTTAAAATGTTAAGAGGCAAGTGCACAAAAGTTTCCTGAAAAACAGAAAACCAAGCCACATGCAATCTAGAAACCAAACACTTTTGATAAATGTGTGTGTGGTTTTTCATAACACTGTGAGGCACCAAATGGGCTCTATCATATCAGTTATATAACTTCCTATTTTCTTTGTCAGATGCCATAAATGCACACCAGTTACTTCCCACATTGGATTTGGTTTCCAAACACAAACCAAAGCTGTAATAATGCCCAGGACATCGAGGTGTTGAGGTGTACTTGTATTAATATGCATCTTTTCCGTGAAGTACTTCTAAAATATCACATTCCAGCCTTCAACAAATTGGCTCCTGCTTCAGTGAAAATGATGTGTTAAAGTCAGTTGAATATCCCAATAACTTGGACTAGTTCAGGTATATCCAAAAGTGCACAGAGAAGCTGTGGAATCTCCATCCTTTCAGATGCATGGCATTTGAATGTACATGACAATGAAAAACCTGTTGTGCCAAAACTGACCCTGCTCTGAGAGGGGAATTGTGTCAGAAAACTCCCCTAGGTTTCTTTCATCCCAAATGTTTCTATGATTCTAAAATGCTTCCACCACATCTGTTATCCTTGTCACTTCCTTGTGCACAAAATTTTTAATTTTTGCAAAGAAAATTTGATGGTATGAGAGATGAGATCAGGTTACAGGACCACAGGTCAGGGATGTCTTGTTCCATGTACTTGGATTCCAGTCAATGAAGATTTATGGTCCTCCATCCTCATTTTCCCCTCTCTTTGAACAAAGTCTATACAGATTAATTAAATCAAATTAGGAAGTCATCACAATTCCTGAAACTCAGTTTAGAGCTCATTCTATTCTCTACATCAAGGCTTGTCTCATTTGTTCTGCAAAGCATAACTGAGAAGAACAATTTTTTTTTTCATATTTGGGGTTAATTTAAATAATTTGAAAACTTAGTCTTCGAAATTACTGCTTTAAGAAAAATTATTTTTGAAATTTTTTTTATATAGAAATTAAAACAAAAAAAAATTTCTAATAAAACATCAGCATTCTGCTTACCAACAGCCTGTAAGTGGAACGACTTATAATGTTGACATCCCTACCAACAACCTCTAAAGTAGAAAATGTTATTTTTAGACTTTTTTATTATTATAGAAAATAGCAACCAAATTACATAATTTGCTGAATTACAAACAAATGGTGCTCTGAGAACTTTACCCTCTCTTCCACAATAAATTGATTTTAAGGAAATTTAAAATCATTTCCTAAGGTAATGCTTATGTTTGTGTCATTTAGGCAAGAAATTATCCTATAAATCAGTCTGAAATTATGACATAAAATGATAAGAGAACTTTATATGCAAATAAATGTACTGTTCCCATTGTTTCTATTCTGTCTCTTCTCAACAAAACCTGCCATTTTGACACAGCCAGGAAATCACATTAGCTCTGGGAGTTAATATTTAAATATGCTCTTCACATCTACTGAGGGAAAAATGCTCAGATTTCAAATATTTTTGATGGAATACTTCATAAGCAAAGCACACACTCCCTGAGGGATTATGCCACTATTTCCATTTAATTAAATTGATTAAATTAAAGTGAATGGCGGTCTAACCTCAAAAGGCAAGTATATTTCATTTATGAATAATGTTGCCATTTATTCTGCTACATTGCATGTACAACATATAATGTCTTCAGTATGAGATTCCAGCTTTTCCAAAAAGTTATTTGTTATACAAGCTATAAGGTGATCTTGAACATTTGAAAAACTTCTTTATGTCTCAATGTATTACCTTAAAAATAGCAGAGTCTCTTTCTCCTACCCTCTGGTTACATCTACAGATAGCAGCTGGGGTAGTGAGCATGTTAAGATACCTTTCAAAAATGCTAAAATTCTGTACAGTTGCTGTGCATGCATTTAACCAAGGAAGAACTGTTGACAGGGTTCCTCTGCTACCCTGAGGATGAACAAGAATCTCTGAGGAAGTACTACAGCATCCCTCAAGGGCTATAATATAAACAAACTGAATATGATACATCTAGGTCACATACTAGGATAAAAGAAACATGTTTAAAGGCTGCTGATCTAGACCCCATAATCCTTTTGTCTGTTTCTCAGAGGTTTAGTTTGCCTGTATTTCATGCAATAGTCACTTTGATTTTTTTTTCCCTGTTGTTGTTGTTTGGGGTTTGTTCCTTTGATTTTATTTTGCAGGCTTTTCTGTTTTGTTTTTATTTTTAATGATTGTGTGACTTTTACCCAAAGGGAAATAAACAAGGTTAATGCCAAATTCGGGGCTGATGAGGTAGAAGGGGAAAACAGAATCACAGAATTACTGAAACTGAAGGGATCTCTTGAGAACAGCTGGTCCAACCCCATGCTCAGGCAGGGTCAGCCCCAATAGGTTATCCAGGACTGTATCCAGTCGTGTTTTGAAGATCCCCATAGAGAGAGACTCCATAGCCTCTCTGAGCTACCTGTTTCAGTGTTTGATCAGCATTGCAGGTAAAAAAGTATTTTCTTGAATTAACATGAAATTTCATGTATTTCTGTCTGCAGCCATTGCAATTTGTTCCTGCCATCAGATGTTGTTGAGAAGAGGAGCATCTTCAATTTCTGCTTCAGGCTGGAATGCCATCTCTCTCAATTTCTCCTCATATGGAAGATGCTCAATCCCTTAATAACCCCAATGATCTTGTGTTGAACTCATTCAAGTTGCCCAGAAAAGCTGTGGATTTCCCCAGAAGTATTCTAGGCAAGGTTGGATGGGGCCTTGAACAACAGTAGAATTACCTGCTATTTCTTAAAATTTTCCTTATTTTAAAATTGTTTTTTTTTAAAGCAGAGCCGTTTGTCACCTGGAGTACCTCAGGTTCTCAAGACAGAAGCATCTTTCACTCCAAAGTTCTATACTTGGTAACTAGAGAGGTGAAAAGATTCCTTTTATTTCATATTTCTGCCTTCCTTTTTTGTACTCTGGAAATGTTTAAAAGAAAACATTATTAACAGATTGATCTGCTTTCACAGTCTGTATGGGAGTTCCTTCAGCACCTTATTGAAGCATCTCCCTGCAAGGGTAATTAGCAGACTTACATAACCCTAATTCTTCAGTTGCAGGCTTCATCTGCATTTACAAAAAAATTTAAAATTCAAAGTGTCTTTTTTATTAGTTTGCTGCATCAACAATTAATTATGAGTAATAATATAATTAATGAAAAGCATCTCTTGCATTCAAAGCTAATACGCAAACATTTAAAGAAAAAAATATCTTAAAGGAAGTTTTCTTTAAAAACAGATTTAAAATATGATTACAGTTAGAATATATTCTAAAGAGCATCTGAAAATCAATATGAACAGTTTCCCTCAAAATATAAATCCTAGTTGATAGACTACTCCTAGTATATCCTTCCAAGCAATACATTAGAAAATATTGGCTTATAGTATTAAATTGGAGGAAAATCAAATAACACACCTGCTTGTTAAAATCGATTTTCTATAGATTTTTCTAGTCTAGAACTTTGGTTTATTTTCCTGCCCACAATTTTATGTCAAAATAAAATGCTGTATTTAGCATTAGTATGACCTCACCTTGACTATTGTGAGCACTCTGAAGCCCACCAATTAAGAAGGATGTGTCCAGAGGAAGGCCAGGGAAAGGGCTGGAAGGCAGGTCCCATGGGGAGCTGCTGAGGGTTACAAGTTGGAGAAAAGGAGGCTGAGGGACAACCTCCTTGCTCCTTTCTACAGCTTCCAAAGGTGGGGAAGTGGACAGGGAGGAGCTGAGCTCTTCTCCCGGCTATCCAGGGATAGGACGTGGCTTCAAAGATGGATCAGAACTGACATGAGCAAGCATTTGTTCACCAAGAGGTGGTGTAACCCTGGAATTGGCTTCCTGGAGAGATGTTCAGTATCCCAAGCCTGTTAGTGTTAAAAGAGGCATCTGGAGAATGCCCTTAATAACATGCTGAACATTTGGTCAGCTCTGAAGTGGTCAGGGAGTTGGACAAGATGATTGTTGACTGTCCCTTCCAATTGAAAATAGTCTCTTCTATTCTTTTCTGTTCAATTCCATACCATTCTAAATATTGAGTTCTATTTTCATACATCACCAGTGAACTTTCCACTAATTTCAATTTCATATTGACTGTCTATTTAGTCCAAGTATAATTATTTGATTTCATAAACGACGCAGAAAAGTTGAATAAAATGACTAACACACTCAAAAGTTGTTTTTTTTTCCTTTAACTTTAGCCTATTTTAAGTAATATGAATAAAATCCTTTTTTATGGTATATCTCACATATAGCAAGAAAATTTGTAAAGAAAAGCTATGAGTATGAAACAACATAAAGAAAATGTTTACTTTGAAGTAAAATTCCCACAGGAAACATATTTTGGTGTAGCTGAACATATGTCCTAAACCTTCATTAAAAAAACATGTCCCAAAGAAATTAAAGAAAATTCAGATGCAAAATATAAGACATTAAACAGTAGAAGGATCACTGACTAGATCTAGGAGTTTGTTCCCATAACATTCTTCTTCTTGGATACACAAATCTTTAGGGCAGCAGCAAACAGGGAAAACCTCCTCTAATTACTGAATTATGACACATGTAAGAAGGAAAGAATAATGTTAGGAGAGAAAGAAGGAAAAAAACATATTTTTGTTCTGTGCATTTCACCTGTGTCACAGAGGACCCACACAATCTTCAGGAACTGTCCATGAACATGTAGTTTAAGCTATTTCTGTTGATTTGGGACGACCCTTGGCTGTCTGATTTTCATGGAAGAGAAACAATTCTTACTTTAACTCACTTCCTTGAGTCAGGCTGATTCCAAAGATAACTGATTTTGAATTATTTAAAACTAAATTTTAAAAGACCAGGACGAAAAGTTATTGAAAATTCATATAAAATGACATAAAGCTGGAATTCAATGCTTTCTTTCCTGTATCAGTGCATAACTATTCAAGTAACTAGCTTGATTTTTGGAACACATTTGAAGATGCAAACATCTGGAGTCCAACAGTTATTTGTATCCTTGAAAGACAATCTACATTTTGAAACAAAAGGTACAATTTAAAAATTCCTTGAAACAGATCTAGAGCTGTAAACCTTTGGTGTCAGCTGTCGAACTTGTATGGAATGAGGGTGGATCGATGCCGGGGTGTCCCTACAGAGTCCCTGGTGCAGACGCTCAGGCAGCGCTCTGCCAGCACCCATGACTGCAATCGCCCTCACCCTCAGCGGTGGTCGCGAACAGCTGCTCACACACAGACTCTGTGCATGAACTGGAGACAGAGAGGCCAGACGGGATCTCTGCATGCCATTCCGAGGTGTTTAATGGAGCAAACACATCCAAAGGGAACAGGCAAGAGAACCAAGAACAAAGCCCGTGAGTGGTTTTATCTCAGAGGGTTCCAGGGGCGGGCAGAGCATCAGAAGGCTGAGGGATAGGGGGCAGAGGCAAGGGTGAGTGACAAAACAGGGGGCAATGGGAGAAGGGATGGGAGGGGGAGAGAGTCAGGGACCAGTGGGATCTCGGTGGAGAGAGAACTTTCTAGAGCAGTGGTGTGGGGAGACACCGCTGCGAAATAACACAAGGGGTGTAAAGTGAACTCAGCCACCGCAACAATCTTGCACCAACACCTAGAAGAATAAACTTTGCTAAGCTAGGCATACATGAGGTATATTCTCCCCTCAGTGCTTCCTCTAGGAACTCTTGAATTTAATAAACTGAGATGAAGAACTATCAATGCTTTGTTTCACCTTTGTCCACCTTTTAGAGCATATTCATAATTTTTCTCCTTTAAAATATTCAGAATAGCATAAAGAATATGATCTAAGAGGCGTGTGACACAAAAGTGTGTGGTTGAAGGCCCTCCAAGCCTAAAACTTTGAAGACTACAGCTCAGAAGAATTTTTGAGTAATTCTTTTAACCTGGATAATTCCAGACTGAGGTAGTTGGGCCTCTTCAGCTGTAACAGGAAAAATCTCGGACAGACCTTCCTTATCAATGTCTGACGAGTGGATACAGAGAAAATAGATGCAGATCCTCTTCAGATGTGTGCAGAGTCAAAAACATGAGCTGAAATATGGGAACTTATTACTAAATATAAGGAATAAACATTTTCTAGCATGAGGTGAGACATTCATGGAAAAATGTTTACTACCAGAAAAAATATGGGAGAGGGAGGGGTTAAAATAAATTGAGAATGCTTTTCATCTAGATAGAAATTTTTTACACACCTTACACTTCACAGCGACAGTGTAATCTGTTTTAAAAATCTCCTGTTGTGCATAGGAGTGACTAGTCTGATTTAAAATTCAATTAACATGCAGTTTGCATCCTGACAACTGATGCATATACAATATTAGATAAAAATCTGGAAATGTAGCAGGCATGTAATCACATAATAACTTCTACAGGCAGGCTGAGATAGGAGATAGCTCGGAATCAAACCTATCAGAGCAGCAGGCATAGAGGTTTGGGCTGATAAGCTGCAGGCAGTAATGTGGTGCAAGGTGGAGGAGAGAGGACTGGCAGCCAAAGTCAGGCAGCTACTGAGTACAGAGAAAAGATTTATTTGGTCAGAGACCCTGAGAGGATCCTGCTCAGGACACAATCAGAGTCAACATTATCTCAGCCTCCCTGGAATAGCAGTAAATCTGTAAACTACCTGAAGAATGCAAGTAACTTTACTAGGCAATTACTATTTTTTCTAGTGGATGGCTGCTGAACAGTGTTGTATAAATATGTAGCACAGTTTCTGAATTTAAAGGTTAGTCTCCATCTATTTTCCTTCTCCTCCTCTTCCTAAGAGACTGTTGTTTACTTAAACTCAAAAACATGTTCATGTTTTGATTTTCACTTTTTAGACCCAAAGGTGCCTGAGGCTATATTGAAGTTAGTTTTATGAAACTTCAGTAATATTTGGAAGGAATGGTTTCCTCAGTAAACTTTCAATATTCCCTTTATAATAGGGGGAGGGAAAAAAAAGGAGAAATGCTGTAAGAATTTATGAAAGAATATAAAATTGCTCAGACATTTACCAAGTACAAGTTGACTTTTCTCCTAGAATAACAACAAATATAAATTTATTGGGACAATTAGTTTTATGTGCAATGATAGCACAGGCTAACATGAAGCATAAAGGAGTTAGGTTTAATCATTCAGTAGGAGAATTCTGTGTACTGTGATGGGGAAAAGCTTGAGAGGAAAATGTACTAGTTGGGCATAATCAATAGATTTGATGAATAGTTAGATGTAGATTAGATATTTCCCCTACTACATAATGTAGTGGCAATTTCATACACCAGTTGGAAGGCCATTTGAGACAAGTGTCTGAAACAGATACTTCTTAGATGTTTTTTCAACAGAAAACACAACCATTTATAATCTCTTTATGCTTATTTGCATGTCTATTGCCTGATTCATATCCATGAAATTTCTGAATGAAATGAATATTAATTATCCTTTGTTTTAAATTATAATTACAGTAATTAAAATCTCAAAAAAGTTTTACACTTTGCTTTTACAGGATGAAAGATTAATAAGGTTTAAATCCTGCCAAAAAAAAAAAAAATTAAAATTCTCTGCTGCCCTTACACTTTTATCAAGTTACATAAAGGTCAGAAAAGTCTTTCATTTGTATTTTTTTAACAATAATGTCACTTTGTATTTTGTGTTTCTCATTGTTCACTATGTCTGAGCTACATTTTATACAGAACTCCCTTTCTCATCTCAAATGATGGAATTGCTTCATTATTTGTGTTCCTCGATTCACAAGGTTCTTAAAATCCAAATGCAGACATATTATTTTGTTGGTTTTCTCCTGATAACTTCCACCTTTGCTTGAGTTCTCAGTAGTTTATGGATAGGCACAGAAAAGCTATAAAAAATTACTGCCCTATATATATACACAGAGAGAATATAAAAATACATATAAAATACTGAAGAAAAAACCCATTCAAAATGTGTAATACTCTCATGCTCTGGCAATGGAGTCATAGACACCTAATACTTCAAACCTTACAACACATTAAACCAGGAAAATACAGTCCCATCTTTGCTCTAAAAAACAGCAGAATAAAGACATTTGAAAGGCAAATATCTTCTGAAGTTCAATCTCGGACCCTACATGGTGGTATAGGAAAAGATTGCAACTAGTGTTATCAGTTCCTTTTTCATTAGAAAAGCTTTTTTCAAAAAATCAAAATTACTATTTGTAGCTATTTTCTCCCTCTACAATAAATTTTATGTTTCTGAGACAAGAACAGACATTCTGGCTCTCTTGTGTTTTAGGTTTGTGCCAGAAATGCCAGTGGAATCAACATCTCCTATTAGAGAGACAAATACTCTGAAGAGTTGAGGCTGTCAAAACAGATGGAAAAAGAACCTTTTGCTGTGTGCAGCATACAAAAGTATTGCTCAAGAACAGCCCCAATACAATCTACATTGAAATTAAGTTTTATAGTGAACAGGTGGACTTCTGAAAATTAATATTTCTTAGATTGGACAGAGGAAAAGCATTAAGACCTATAAATATTAGAGTTGTTATTGATATCACACAAAGTTTTTTGTGCTGAAAAATAAGAAGACTACTGATGAGAAAAAGGTTAATGACTATACTGAACTGCAGTTGCCATGGGAACCAGCAATGCCTTTTACCTATGATTAGATACTGAGATAAATCAGATCCGTGTTTGCATCTGTATGCCTGCGGGAGGGAGGTGATTTAACTTGAAGAAATAAATTCATGAGAGACAGACAAGAAAATGCACTATTTCATATTCATTTTACATCTTGAATTGTCCACCCTCAAAACTGTGCCCGCAATTTAGCTGTTGCAGTGAAATAGGTTTTGGAAGAACAGCTGCTCTTCTCCAAGGTCAGATGACTCAGCAGGGTAAAATCTCCTCACAAATAAACTACCTTTAAAGAGCGGACTCTATTTAAAAAAACTAATCTACAGGTTGCTTACTGAGTTTAATGAGCACCTGGCCTCAAATGCCTTCAAATCCACAGCTATGATATGTGTTCAGATACTCTGAATTTACCCTACATCTTGGAATACTTATTTTATTGGTAATCGAAATCTCAGTGAAAAGTTAGAAATGTACCTTTATCAGTACACTCCTTTGGCACATAATCTCAAAAGCATTGTAAAAGTTCTGGCAACTTTTTATCTGATTTTCTTTACTAAGTGAGGGGGAAAAGTACTTTGAAAGTAATGTCACTTTCTGAAGGAGAACTTCAACTTTTTCATCAAATCTAACATATACAAATTCAATATAACAATGCCATTGTTTGCATTAAAAAACAATCAATAAATCCTCCTTCTTCTATCACTACACCAATTTTACAGGATTTGATATTGAGTCAATTTTATCATCCAGGTTTTGCTTTTTATCTTGTTATTTCAACAAGACTTTCATTACTTGTAATGTCACTCTAATGCCCATACTTGCAGGTGATGGAGAATTTCCATTAGAGTTTTAATTTATTACTCCATTTTGTTTTCTTCAAATTCTGTCATAGGAAAATTGTAGTAATTAACTTAAATCTATTATGAAATAGACTATAATAATAATGAAATCAGAATTTGAAAAGAAAAGCAAAGCACAAAGACCTATTGAGCAGACCCTGGTCTAAATGTTGCATTTAGTACACTAGTATCTGTGTAGGAAAAGAAAAATGCAGTTGTGAGGAAGACAACATGGGAAGAAACAGAAAGGGTATTGAATGCCAGAATCATCTGAAAATTCTTTCTTTGTTTTTTCTTTTGCCACAGACATTCCCTTTTCCTCTCTACCTAGGTAACATTCCTTTATGAAACCTCACAGGAGGGCCTCAGCCATGGACAATCACAAATACCTTTTTAATGCTGGTGTTTGCTTCCTAGATTTTTTCCAGCATGACAGACTTCACTGTGGAAAGTATTAGGTTGTGCCTGACCAGTTTCAGATACTCCCAATTCTGTGTAATGTAGGATGAAATGAAGAAATGGTGAATTGCACCACGAAATGTACACATACTGCTTCAGAAGTTGCTTTCAAAAAGGAAATGGAAAAACTGCCGAGACTTCTTTTTTGATGGTGTTATTTTAAGCAAATGTAGAAAATAAGTAATGTGCATATAATTCATTGTTTTCCTCTTGCCTATGTCTCTGCAACACAAATCAATCAGTGATGTAAACATATGGACCTGCTTGGTTAATTTGCTTAATTTTTTTAAGATGTGGGCCATTATTTGCATCACATGGTTTGGGAAAAATAGAAATTTCTTCTACATTTAACATGCTAGAAACTATTCCATGAAATCTCTTCCTGTAAGATTAGTCAATTCAGGTGAAGAAATTAGATCAAATTCATTATTTTACTTGAGGATTTGTAACTAAATTGGCTTCTAGAGCAATTTCTCTTGCATTCAAAACTTTTTTAAAAGTTTAACTTAATAAAAACATGTAATCAGAATTTGTTCTAGGTGAATCAAACAGAATATTTAACACTTTGCTTCATTAATGGTCTGTTAGCATTCAAATGATCACATTTTTGACATAATCACACAAATTATTTTTGTACATAAAGAATGTAACCTAGAACAGGAATCTGAAAGGAGGAGTATCAAAACTATCCTTTCTGTTTATCTTGTCATCTCATGACATTTACAAAATAAAATCTCTGTTCTTCAAATTACATAACAGGGTCTAACAACAGGACTCATGTAGACTTCCATAATCCATTCTGTCTGGTGGTTAATTAGCTTGTCCGCTGCTTAATTTCTGTGGAGAGCTTGCCTCTTTATGTCTTGGAATATCTTAAACCATTTACAAACAGCCTAGATAGTCCTCGATTGTGCAGCTCCACTTTAAGTCAGGGTTTGTTGACAGCTACCACTAGAAGCAGAAGTTGAGAAGAGAAATATAGCTCAAACTTCCTTTATGATGTTAAGTCATTTATTCCCTCTGTCCTGGGGGGGACAGAGCACTGACCTGGGCGAGAGTCGGGCGGGGTAAGAGGGTGAGGCTTTGTGTCCAGTTGGTTTTGTTCCAGAAATGGGGGAAGGGGATACCAGGGGTGGAGCTGGGATAAACAACCAACCGGATCAGAGCCCAGGCTGCCTGAACACTAGACAGACCCAGCTATCTCAGAGTCCCATGGCAGGGACCTGGCTGGGGGGGTCCCAGGGGGGTCCACTGAAACAATTCTGTACTGTTTTTACGCTGTAAAAAATATCTTGCCTAATGCTTAATTACAGACTATTAAAGATTGAATTCCAGAGTGTCTGAAATTACAGCAACTTTTGTAGGAATGTAAAAATAAACCCACAAGATGCTCTCAGTCATCAATCCTAAAAAAATTTGATATAAATAATCTGTCCTTCCATCTCCAAAATTCAACCAAATACTAACATCAAATGAAACTCACTACATGAGTACATCACCACAGACCTACTTGCTCCTTTTGTGATGATTTAGGAATAAAGAGCTAATACTTTCAAACGTTAGGTGGCCTGGTGATGCCAATATCCTAGAGCAGCATCTAGAAATGTTTGCACACATATTAATGTGGAAACACCATACTGCAGCCTAATAAAGCAAAAGAAACTTAACAACATGTACACAAAGAGGCCCTTTAGGTTCCAGGAAACCTAAAGTTTTATAGTTAGTCTCATTCAACAATTAGAGCTAGAAGCCATAAAGCTCTTTAGAATAAAGGTCTTCTTATGCCTGTCAGATGCAGGATGGTAGAAGAGAGCTTTCTAGAGACTGTCATTATTTTGAAATTTTAAAAGAAAATCCAAGTCACTCGTGACTTTCAGACTAGAGGGTGACATAGCAAGGAGAACTAAGTACCTGTATGCAATGGAAAGCAATTATTTTTTTAATGCCTATTGTAAGAGATTCTTTAAGTCCTTTGTTAATGCCATTAATGGATTTTTAGTATAAAAAAATTTTGCACTATATTCTAGTCCTCTCATTTACTAGAACTACACAAACTGCTTTCCCTCCCTTTTTTAATTTAAACTTTGAGCTTAGAAAGTGATAAAGGGGAACCTTTAAAGCCTAAAAAAAAAAATTATTCTCACAAACAAAGCGAGTTTTCATAGCAGAATAATAAGATCATTAAAAAAAAAAAAAAAAGAAGAAGTAATAGGTTTATCCTCTTCTACATATTTAAAGAGAACACCATTCAGGTGGCTCTTTCTACTTACACATATTTCACTGACCAATGTCATAAGCTTTAATAACCCTGCCTTGCAGTGTGGCTTTTTCCTCCAGCCAACACCACCTTGAAGATGAGAGGAATTAAATGATTCTGTGTTGTGATTTTTAGTTTGCTTAATATTTTTATACTTTTTTTTGTTGTTCCTACAGACACAGAGAGCTCTGAAACCTAAAATGAAAGCTGAGCTGACAAGGCTTTTTTTCCCTAAGTAATAGATAATCTAATACTCTGATAAAATATTATAATGGTGACATCGATTGTAGATGTAAGAAATATTTTCCTATCTGTACTTTTATTTTTACAGATATTTATTTATATTTACATTCTGGTTTTTCCTGGGATAGAGTTAATTTTTTTCAAAATATCTACTGTGAGGCTGCATTGTGGGTTTGTGCTGGAAACAGAGTTGATAACACAGAGGTGGTGGTGTTGTTGTTATCAGTATTTGTGGTGGTGACTGACAGTCCTGGCAGTCATGGTCACCTCTCAAACAGCCCTTTTAACACTCTGCATGGTCCTCACAGCACCACCTTTCCCACACACTGACTCTGAAGTTTAATTTTCTCAAGTGGTTTCCAGCTCAGACTCCTGAGGTGAACAGAGGATCAAAACCTCAAAAATTTATAACTCATGAGCTATTAAGAATATGTGCAATATTCAAAAGCAACCAAGGATATAACGATTTTTGGCCTTAACTTGCCAAACAGAAAAAGCAGGCACACTTTCATGCTTGAATTCTTCTTACATTTTCATTTTACTTTGTATTTTCAAACTGTCAAGGACAATAAGAAAAGTAGCAAAAACATAGTGTAATATTTATAGTTCTCTTAAAAATATCTTCCTTTTAAGAGTACTTAGGGTAAAATAAAAACTTTTAAAATGCTAAAATAAGTAATCCATTGCAAGTTTTAGCAATTCTGCCACTTCCCTGGATCATTCTTCCAGTAGAAAGATTAGAGCAGGAGAAAAAGAAAAGCATACATATATTGGTTGGCTAGTCTTTCCAACCTTTATCAAGATCTTCACTCTACAAGCAAATTTCTGATTTATAAAGTTATGCTACTTTGGAAACTACAGGAACTGATATTTTATATTTGCCTACTTGCAGGGAACTGTACAGAAAATTTATACTTTGAGTGCATGAACATTCAGGATACATAAAAATGAGTTAGCATCCTTTTTGCCTTGTGTTCATGTTTTAATTGAGAATCAAAGCCAAGCAGGGAAAACATATCATTGTTTATACAACCACTCAGCTTGACAGGGCAGATGGAAAATTGGGCTAAAAATAGAAAGCACTGGAAAGCAGTTCTTGCTGGGTGAATTTCAAATACAGAGGTAAGTTAGAGGTGTATGCACCAAGCACAGCACACAGAGAACCACTGGCTAACAAATGCACAGCTTGAGCAAGAAAATTTAATGGCAACCTTCAAACAAGTAGGAGTAATAAAAAAGGAATGACAGTCTGCAATGCTTGATTCTTGCTGAGTAAATCCTCAAGATATGTTAATAAGATGTAGTTTATGGGAATCATCTCTTAAATACCTCAATTTTTTTTTCCTGAGCAGCACAGTAAAAAAAAAATAAAGCCAGAAAAAAAAATAAAACAGACCAAAAAAAACCAAAAAAAATCCCAAAAAACCCCAAACAAACAAACAAACAAAAACCAAAAAAAACCCCCAAAACCAAAAAACAACCAACCAAAAAAAAAAAACCAACCAAAAAAACCCTAACAACCAATCAACCAACCAAATAAACTAAAAAAGAAAGGCAGAGGATAAATATTAAATACTTGGAATATTAAAAATACCTTCTTCCAGAGTTTTCACTCCACGCATATACCTAGTGAAGTGCTCCTTCTTTTGTCCAATTAATGAGGTTTCTTAGAGGTTTCTACATAGAAAAACTGACCTTAGTCACTCAATATTTTTCTCTGCAACAGAAGAGCTATTCTTAATTACCTATTTTTTTTTCTAGAAATTCACTATGAAATAATATGAATTGATATAATCAAAGGTTGGTGATAAGAAACATGTGGCTCAGTTTGGCCTGAAGCAAACTGTGAAGGGAAGCACTTCACAGACAGCAGGTATTTTTCAAGGAACATCCATCCCACACCTCAATTCACCACATGCCACAAATTACTTCTCAACACCCTTTAACTCAGATAAAATTCACAGAGAGCCACATCTCCAGCATTTCCAAGGAAGGTGAAGGTCACCCAAATGCCTTAGATTTCTGAAGAATCAGGAAACCTCACCATCTAATTGCAAAGTTTCTGTCATTTTGACTGTAAAACAAAGTGACAGTCTGTCAAAAGAGAAAGATTACAGAGAATGTAAACTCTTTGTATTTTATAGGTATTACATGTAGAGGGCCATACAGAGGAATGTACACTTGCACACACCCTTAACTTCTCTCACATCCTGTGGAGCTGCTCACTTTCCAGGTTTTGACATCAAATAAGCACTCCCAATGCTAAAATTACATTGGCAGAGATATCAAGCCATCTGAAGGGATTGAATAGATATTAAATAAGATTGGTAAAAGGTAGTCTAAAGAAGATGATAAAGAAAATCCTCATTAAAGGAAGAGTCTGCTTGTAGGCAGCCAGAGGTTCTCACAGCAGTGGTTGTGGGTGTTTTATAGCGAGTGATATGAAGTCTCAAAAAAAAAAGAATCAGTTTTCTGACTGTTGACAAATAGAATAGAAATATGTGGGATTTTTTTCCTAATTTACTGACAAGATATTGGATACATAAAATAAGATGTCAATTTTTTGGTACCACCAGTAATTTTTTGTATGTTTATAGTACACACATGACAATAAAAAATTCCTTTTTGTGCTTCTCTTAAAAATTCCCTTTTGCCTCAGTTAGCTTGGATTTACTTCCTGTCTGTCAGATAAAAAGGCCACCACAAGTTGTCAAACCGCAAGTTCCCACTCATCTGGTGAGATGTGAAGGTACAGGAATCCTCAAAATAAAACAGAACAAAATTTGAAAATAAGCTGGGGTTTCTTGCTACTAAAAGTACTAAACATCTGCATTCAGAAAATGAAAACAAATTAGATTTGCCAACAGGTAAAAAGGGCTTTAATTAAAGAGGGCTTAAACTAAAGTTGCTGGGGAAGGGGAACCTCAGTCCATCCCACTTCTACCAGTTTGATTCCAGAGACAGCAAGAGATGCCCATGCCCTAGAGAGAGATCACAGTTCAGCAATAAAACATGTGAAGAATAGTACAGAGGAATTCCAGCCACTCCAGCCAATAAGTCAGCTCCATCAGGGCTCCACTAAAATGCAAATAAATGTAGAATGGGGAGTAAACAGGAGGAGAAGGAAGAAGTTCATTATGAGGGTGGTGAGACACTGGAACAGGTTACCCAAAGAAGTTGTGGCTGCCCCATCTCTGGAAGTGTTTAAGGACAGGTTGGATGGAACTCTGAGCAACCTGGGATAGTGGAAGGTGTTGGTATGAGATGATTGGGTTGGTTCCTTCCAACCCAAACAATTCTATGTTTCTATGACTTGAGTAAATAATGCTTGTACTACAAAATACATTACAGTGTGTCAAGACCTAAGCTACACATTCAGGTTTTTTCACTTTCTTAGCTTTGCTCTGTTGAATTTTCAGAAAGAAGTGAACATTCAAACATTATAACCAAAGCAGACAAGCATATCATTAGTGCCACATCAGTTCAATATGTGAATAGAATGATTTTATCTGGGTAATTTTGATAATAATAGTTATTAAATCAGTCCAGAAATAAAATGAATCTCTCCAGTTAAGCAGGCACACAGGCTAAAACAATAGTGATGCTTCAAAGCTATTTAAGGGTGGACTATGTCTCTTGAATAAACGAACTGGAAATAATTTTCCTATCCATACGTGTGAGGAGAATCTGATGAAAAAAGTATTTAAAAATATATATTTAAAAGTGAGAGTCAATAAAATTTAAAAACTAAGAGAGCACATTAAATGCAAAGGTTAAAAATATATAAAAAATAAAGTATTATAGAAATGTTCAGGTTATAAAAAGGGAAAAAATTAAGCACACTTATAAGGGAAACTCTATTTGTACTAGTATTTTACTAAGTAAGAAAAAAATCTCTTAAAATAGCAAAGAGAAAGAGCAATGACTCCTTCATTGGAACATTATTCGAAAACACTGAGAATTCAATTCAAGTATATCATGTATAAGTGGAATTTAAAGTTTGATTCTGTCTTTTAACTCTTGGGTTATATTTAAATTTGCTTTATAGATTTTTTATTTATTATTCTTACATGTGGATAATAATGTTATGTTAATAAACTTTGAACTAAGTAATAAATTATACTTTTTGTCCTGAAAAATTGTCACTCATTGCAGGTATTTTAAATATGCGTCAGTTTACTGTGGTTGAACCAGTCATCATTCCTGCTTCTCTGTTTCTTATAATAATAAGCATTTTATAAGTAGTCTACATAATGTGGAGTTTGCACTGTCCAAAATGTGTGGGGGAGAGGAAGCATTCTAGGGGCAAAATGGGATGGGAATGAGGAACGATTGTCTTTGCACATCTGCCAAAGCAGGCTCCTCTTCCCAAGAGTGTTTGAGGAAAAAAAACCTCAAACCATAAAAGTTCTGTTGATCAAGCAGCTAAGATTGATAGAGGTTGCATCTAATAGGCAGAGCAAGGATGCTTTTACAAGTTCTATATTTCGCAAAAAAAATGGCCAAAATCATGGAAAAAGGAATGCAGACAGACACAAACCCATTAATAGACATTTTCCATGCTCAATCCACAGTCCACCTGAGTATTCCAAAGTGTGCCCAAAAAAACTACACAAGGAAACCAATATGGTGTGTTTCTAAATAGTAATTTATTTGCATAAAAATAAAAATTTCATTGTCCAAAAATTTTGAGCAAACATGGCAACAAGAGATTTTTAGAAAGGAAAATGAAAGGTGATAAATTTGATTTTAGCATTTTAAATGTCAATTATTCTGATTTTCTGTCTTAAGTAGCTAAAAAAAAAAGGTATTTGCAGGGGAAAAAAATGTGAAAATCTTTGCATTTCAAAAGCACAAGACTTTTACCAGAAAATTGCATGTATTTTGTCTGGACTACATAATTTTTAGTCTTGTATGATAAAAAAAAATCAATTATTCTTCTCAATAAACCCATACCAGAACACTAAGGATAATCCATAATTTATAGCCTAGAAGCATTGGTAACCATGGTGTAAGAAGAAAATGTCAAATGGACAACTTTTGAAACAATTAATTTAAAAGTCCATGCAGAAGACCAGAGTATAACAAAGATATAGTAGAGAATTATACTGAAATTTATATCCATATGTTTCCTCTGCCCCACTCTGTCTTCCTACAGTGAGTCAAAAATTTACTTTAATGTTTTACAAGAAGTTCTAGGTGATTTTGAGTTCTGAGGTATTTAAAATGTCTGATAGAAGGCATTGCCTTTTCTGACGCAGAGGACAAACTCTTGGGAAGGGGAGAGGTAAATGGCAGCAGAAACTGCTCCATCTGTGAGCAGAGGGTTCTGTGTGGTGTCTTAGGGTTGCAGAAAGGTGCTGATCACTGCCCCAGGTACACAAAAAGACTTCTGGGCTTCCCAACACAGGAGGAAAATTATATTGTCAAACTTTGGTGTCAGTTCCATCCTTTCCCAGCAAAGCACTGCTCAAAACAACCAAAAAATATGTGAGAGATAAAAGGTGCAGTGGGTATGTTTATTACTCCTAAATAATTACTCTAATTAACTTCTCCTGCCATTTCAAATGTAGAATTTGCATTTTAATGATTTTCATATTCTTTTTCTAACAGTATTTTCCATGCATGTTAACAAAAAATTTAATGGTAATACCCTTTTTGAATGTACTTTGGACATTAACAGTGCCAAAGACTTTATTCAGGAACCTGCTAACAAAGCATAGTCACTGTTTGTAAGTAGTTTGAAACGCTGTGCAGACTGTCTTTAAATTCACAGAACAGCTCTTCATTTTTAAACATCATTTCTGTGGGTTTTCAAATGAGATTCCAGCTTACTTCGACTCAAAAGACAAGCCTGCCTTTTCTACTTTCATTACCTAATATAACTAAAAATGCAAAGCAGAAAAAAAGAATATAAAAGGAATGTTTCGGAGGTTTTCAAAGGGTTTCACTGAAAAAAGAAGGTTCTTAAAATTGTTTTATCTCCTAACACGCACTGACACAGTTTCACTATTTATCCTTCAATCTGTGAGTCAGTGCCGAGTGAATAAAAGCTATAAACAGGCATCATCTTGCCACCTATATTTTTAAATGCTTTTTATGATGTGGAACGCTCCACTGCAAGCATTGTATAACACCGGTGGTTTAAGAACTTCCGCAGCCTCTGCCCTACTTTAATCCATCCTTTAGCAATGACAATATCACCCCTGGTCTCAAGGGTCTTCACTTGTTTCTACCACCTTTCCAGATGCAGCTCAAGACACTCATTTTATAGTTCAAATATCTCTTTTTCTGTGGACTATTGCTAAGCCTAAAGCTTCATTTCTTCTGTAGTAGTAAAGATATACTGAAGAACATAACCCAAGGTGCACTTTATTACAAGAAGTAGCTGAAAGAATACAAGTAATCTTTAGTAAGGCATCCTCAGGGCATTATAAACTTTCTTCTTTGATCTCAATATATGGACATTTTGACCAGTAAAGTACCCATGAAAGTGGATAAGTACATTCTCTCACAGACTTTTGAAAGAGGCCATTTAAGAAAACATTGGAAATCTAAACTTACTGAATATCTTTGTGTCCCACTGCTTAGATGGTAAAAAGAAAACTATATTTCTGAGTCAAAATGAGAAAAAAATGAAAGCAGAAGTCACATAGATCTCCTAAGAATACTATACTCAGAAAACAGAGCATAAATTTCTTCCTTTTTCGTTGCAGTAAAACCACCGAAAATGCAAGTAAATAGTATGCATATGTGGAGATGGTAAAAAACTTGCACGGAAAGCTAAGGGAAGGAGTATATTATGGGCAATTCAAATTATGAAACAATGCATGAATCTGGATTTAACCATCTGCATAAGCAACAGAGGAGAAAATACATGTTAGAACACCTTCTAAAATAAGGACAGCTAAGTGACATTTTCAGAGTGCGAGACATTTCTGTTTACACCATTGAAGATTTTCTCTCCTCCAAATGTTTCTGTTCTCCAGATTTAAACTTCACCTTCTGAGGGTAAATTTTTCTCCCTTTATCTGCACTGTAAAAGACAGAAGCTGAAAAGGAAAAGATGCAATTAAGATTTAGTGATCTTGTAAAAGATGACATATCGCATTCTGGAAGAAGCAGAAAGAACAGGGGAAAACAGATAAAAGGTTGTGGAAGTTGAGTTTGGTGACAGAGTCATAATGTGAGGGGAACAACAAAACAATGTGTATGAAAGGGGAAAAGGTGGGAAGGGGAAGGCAGAGAGAATTGAAGATTTCTGAGGTAGGCAGAAAGTAGAATATCTTTGAATGAGAAGAAAGGAGATGCTTTGTTTAAACACCAGACATGAGGCAGAGAAAACTGTGTAGGATCAAAACTATCAACAAAGGGAAGAGAGAATGAGTGGGGTGGGGAGACAGAGGGTGAAAAAAAAGAGGGAATCACAGATTTACAAAGGCAGAAAGACATGGTAACAAATACAGCAAGCAAGTGAAAAATGTGCAAGACAGAAACTGTATGTGTCAATTTTCACACCCCAACCTTACTGAACTAATGCATGCTCCTCCAAACAGAACTGAATGGCATTATCTCAGACATTATTGCCTCTGTGGAAACTTGAAAGGTCTATTGTCTTCCAGATGCAGACAGGAGACCTTGCAGGCTGGAAGTAAGCAAAGCAGCCTACCTGCAGCCTTGAGAGCTGCAATGCCACGGGGCAGAAGGGGCCTTGAGGCAAAGTTTATTGTTTATTTGTATTCCTTTTAATGTGTCCTTTCAAGAAAATAATAGCCTGTTACATAGGCCACTCATAACAGGTTTATTTCTATAAAACAAATGAATTGACTTTATTGACCACACTATCCCAACCACTTTACAAATAATGTAAGGATGTAAAGTTGTAAACCTGTGTTCAGTGGTCGGGTTTACATCTTCTCATCTACAGCAGACAGGCAGCTCAAGACAGAAGGGGTAAAATGGGAAATTGCTTTTTTTGTGTGTGCACTCTACCCTAACACCTTTTCAAGCATCTGCTCAGCTTTGCTTTAATAGAAGACACTGGTATGTGCTGAGAAAAATCAAGCATGAATGGTTACCTTGGGGCAGTTTACACAAAAATCCTGGCCCATATCCATCCTGCTCTAAGATGCTAAGTGCAAACAGGAAGAAACCAAAACAAACAAGCACAGCTGAACTGGTAACTGGTTCTTCATCCTCCACAAATAAATTGTGGGATGAAAGAGAATCAGGAAGTAAACAGTACCTAGTCAATAACTTCTATTTGGCTTTAGAAATGGAGCAAGTTTCAACCATCTAAGTTGAGAGCAATAATGAAGGTGACAGCACTGAGGGGGGAATATCCGTAGCCAAGGCTTGCCATGGTAGGGAGTCTGAGCCTTTGGAGAGATGTCAATGTGTGGAAGCCTGGGCCCACCAGAGGACAGCAGTGTGTGTGTCTGTGCCATAAGTGACAACTGGAACAGAGGATCACTTTCCTGTCAGTACATCCTAAATACAGGACATGCAAGCACATTGCAAAATAGTATTTGTTGTTTACCTGGTGTTCCCATCCCCCTTCACAGATACATTAAAAACCTTAAGTGTCTGAGCAGTACGTCTCTGTCCTTATGATTAGCTCACCTAAATTATCCCTGTCATATCTACATTTGTATAAAATGATCAAAGAACATGTGATAGATAACAGAGAATAACTGATGTCTTTGTTACAACAATTTTAAAACTCTGAAAAATGCAGCAGATTGCTGTATTTAAATATATACTTGTAATAAAAATGCATTTTGCCACAGCAGTGTGTAGAAGCCTTTTCCATCACATCAGGGAGTATGTTTTCTGCACCAAGATTGGTTATTTGATACTGACTTCAACCAGTTTGATTTCAAGCCACTTTGATCCATGCAACTCCTGTGTACAGAAGTGCCCAGAAGAAACAAAATCTGCTTCAAAAGTAATTTGAGAATAATTTTTCCAAAAAAGTAAAATAAAAAAGATTATAAAGGGCAAGTTGGTCTGAAAGGTAATTATTCACCAAGGTTTGTAAGAGCGAAATAAGTTTCATTTACCTTAACAGCCTGCATGCAGCAGTGGGCAAAGGATACAGGGGAAGATTTTACTGCAATTATTTGTTAATGCATAAACTATGAAATTTGACTTCAGAGAAATTTAGGATTTCCAATGACTGCTTTAAGAGCCTTGAAAAAACCTGACAGAATATTAATGACAACCCACGATTATAAACCTTCAGGAAGATGTAGTGTGACCACAACTGGCAAATGTGTCTCAGAGGGGGTTCTTTGTAGCTTCAAGCTAAGAAAGAATGAACTAAACTCTTCACTAATAATATCCCACAAACACCTTTACTGCAACCTCCCAGTGCTCTGTTCTGTATCATCACATCCATCTGGCAATAAAAAAAAGTCCAGGTGTTACAGGAAATAGCTAGCATGCAGTTACCTTGAATAATATATGATGTTAAATAGGATTAACAAGAAGAAGAAAATTATAAAATTACCAAGAAAACACCACAGAGATTTAAGACAATATATTTTTATTTTTCTAGAAAGATTTAAGGTATGAAGGGGAAAAAATAAACCAGAAAAACATCTTGAGATGGTTCTGGGGAGCCCTCCTTGAAACCTTTCAATACTTGAAATGGGGCTTTTTTAAGAGAGGGACTTTTTACATAGATAGTGATATGATAAGTTTTAATTGCAAAAAGAGAAGTTGAGATTAGAGGCTAGAAAAGAATTATTTCCAATAAGGTGATGGTGATGGGGTCCTGGCACAGGCTGCCCAGAGAAGCTGTGGCTGCCCTTGGATCCCTGGAAGTGTTCAAGGCCGGGCTGATGGGGCTCTGAGAAACCTGGTCCAGTGAAGGTTTCCCTGCCCATAGCAGGGGCATTGGAACAAGATGGCCCCTTCCTACTCAAACAATTCTATGATTCTATGAACTTGAAAAATACTCTAAAAATATATTAACATAAAATAAATAACTTGTACTGGGCAAAGGTGTTTGCACTTGTTTAAATGAAAACTTTTTTGTGAACACTTTTTGACTAAGCCGTCATAATTTTTTTTCTGGATTTTTTCTTTTTCCTTTTTTAAAGAAAAAAAGAAACAGGAAAAATCAGGACCAGATTTCACCACTGAAAGAAATAATGTAGATTTCAAGAACTGTTTGTCAGATTAATGTATCACAAAAACATTAAACCTTATATTATCATTGTCACACACAGCAAATGCCATAACAAATGGAAGTTTTGAAAGGTAATATTGTATTATTTATGTATCCTTGGCTGCTCATTAGTTATTGTTTTGATCCTTCTATCTTCTCTACTTGTTGCTGTCACAAAAATTCTCACTGCCAACAAATTTATTTTTCTGTTTTTAATATTACTGTTTCTGCACTGATGGATTTGTGCTGACGGTAAATCATTTTAGCAAGACATTTGGCTGAAAAGAAAGGAAAATATTTTGCATGGATGAAAATACACTGAATACAGAGCATCAGCTTGAGAAAAGGCTTGAAAACTAATAATTCTTGAACTAAGGAAGGGATTGTGTAAAAAGCAGTTCTACCACTGTTATGGGAGCTCAGAACTTTTAGAGGGTGGCTTAGCACATCTCAGCAGTGTGAGTGCAGACCTCTGCAAACTGGTTACTCATGAGTCAGTCCCAAGCCCCAGGAGTTCACTGCAGAGGCAAAGTCCTGACTTGTTCCCTCCCATTGTAAAGTTGATGTTGCCATGATGAGCAGTTGAGAGAACATGTAGTTGCCAGCCTGCTCTTAGATCAGATGGAGTTTGTGCCCACTGACACCAGCCTGGAGGTCTCTGTTCTCTGTTCAGTGTGGAGAAAGCAGCTCTGCTGGGAGGGACCCAGCAGTCTTGGTGGATGACAGGTTAATAACTAGCCAGCAGTGTGTCCTTGTGCCCAGGAGAGCCAGTGGGGTCCTGGGGTGGATCAGGAAGAGTGTGGTCAGCAGATCAAGGGAGGGGGTCCTGCCCCTCAGCCCTAGAGAGGCCACATCTGGAGTCCTGTGTCCAGTTTTGGGTTCCTCAATACCAGCAAGACAAGGAGATACTGGAAAGAGTCTAGTGAAGGCTACAAAGGTGATGAGGAGTCTGGAGCATCTCTGCTATGAGGACAGACTATGGGAGCTGGGCCTGTTTAGTCTGGAGAAGAGAGCACTGAGAGGGAATCTCATCGGTACCTACCAAGATCTCCAAGGTGGATGCCAAGAGGGTGGTGCCAGACTCTTTTTGGTGGTGCCCAGCAACAGGATGAGGAGCAGTGGCTATAAACTAAACCACAAGAAATTCCACCTGAACATGAGGAAGAACTTTCCTTTGAGGGTGGCAGAGCAGTGGAACAACTTCCCAGGGAGATTCTTAATTCCTCCTCTGTGGAGACATTCCAAATCCACCTGGACAAGTTCCTGTTTACCTGCTCTGGCTGACCCTGCCTTGCATGCAGAGTTGA
The DNA here is from genome assembly GCA_020086605.1 of Lanius collurio. NCBI lineage: Eukaryota > Metazoa > Chordata > Aves > Passeriformes > Laniidae > Lanius > Lanius collurio. The sequence goes on along the minus strand of JACBWW010000052.1, from coordinate 3,181,936 downwards.
ACTGAATGATCTCCAGTGGTGTTTTGCACCCAAACATCCTGTGATTCTGGGATTCTAGGGAATGGAGATATTCTTGGTCCCTTTTTCAGCAAAAGCATTAGCTGGGATTCTTCATGCTGCATGGATGCAGGTGCTTAAGTTTTCCCTGGAGCCAAACCATTAACCTTCCTGACTAAGAAGGTGTAGGCCAGAATATTCACTGGGGAATATTTTAATTTTCAGTATCTTCAATCTTCTCTTTCTCTTCTGGAAGATTCATTATCTCCAGAGCCTTATGCAGATTCTTAGCAAAGTTGATCTTTCAGTTAAAAACACTATGAACTTCTATCAGCTGAAATTAATTCACATAATATCTATGCAACTGTAATAAAAATAATTGAAACCTTAATGGATGATAAAAAAGATGTATGAAAAGTTCAAAGCTAATTTTGGTGTAACCCCAAGATTTACAGCATAGGATTATATACTATGGTAATATGAATTTTTGAAATACATTTTTGATAGAGTTGTGTTTATGTGTTTGGTAGGAGCTAATGATTGAATACATATAGTTGATTAAATAGTGTGTCATAGATCTGGTCTGCTTTTTCATTTCATAGGAATTCCATTTTAAAGTGCAATAACCTAAAGGTCAGCTACAGAGAATAACTATGTTAGTGGCAATTGCCCCAAATTATTAATTCAAATTTATTACAGTTTTTAGAGTCTGTTTTAATGTGAAGCATAGTCTCAAGAACTAATAATAATAATTGAATTATGGTTCCAAAGTAATTAGAATTTCAGGATAAACAACATTTTTTTGTGTATGTGTGACTGTGGCGCTGGAGCCTGTAAGTTCTACTTCATTAATTAATAAAGAATTGTATGTTCTGGGTTTAGTGGTGCAGGAGGCTGAAGTATTTTGTTTATCAAAGGATAAATCTCTTATAATGGTTTACATCTGAATGCTGATGAAGGATATGCATCACTTTTGCAAATCCTTCAAGACATTTTTTAATTATTATTTCACATCAGCATTTGTGTATAATGTTTAAAACAAAATGTAAACAGAAAGTAGATTAAACTATTTTAGCAAACTGAGTCTTTCAGCAATATTTGGAGTGATTCTGGAGTTAAATTAAAATGTGGAGGTCAAATCATCAGTCAATTTAAATTGATTTTTCATCTCCATAAGATTCTTCACTTTGTGATTCGGACAAACTGTACTTGGAGAGGAACTGGACAAAATTAATGACTAATAAACTCCCCCTCTTCAAATTATTTTTATTATGACTTAAATCTGTGTCTAAATGTATGTGTCTGAATTTGGCTGAAAGCTTTGATGAGAATACACTGTCTCTTGTTTAGTTGTTTGGATTATTTTAAATATTCAAATAACTCTGACACCCTGAAACACACACGCACGTGTCTACTTATTAATACAAAAGTTGGAAATAGTAATAAACATTTTTTCCCATCCTTGTCAGTAGACTGGTGCTATCCTCTTTCCTAAATGTGTCAGAACATGTAACTCTATCCTTCTCAGTGAAGTAACAGTTGAAAAAAGGAACATCAGTAATCTAGGATAATTGGATAACTTCAAAAGAAAGCCAAGAATCTTGCAGCTACCCTGAGTCTCCAGACAAATGACATCTTCCATCTGATTGCTCCTTCCTTTGGCTGGCCATCTCTTCCCTGCCCTTGCACATTGTGCCCGTCAGCTCTGCTTGGGAACCTTCTGGCACTTCACCTTCTCAGTGACATTTTTTCACTTTGCCTTACAGTCTCAGATGATCTGTATCCCTCATCTGATCCCAACTGAAAATTTGAAGCATAATCATGTGGATCTCTATATCCAGCCTCTTGAGCTCTTGTTTTATATAGGAAACATACAGTATTTATTTGGAAAGTGATTCTGTAACTTCCATGTTCTATTTTTATCTGCTATTGAATTCATATATTATGGAATATGTCAATACTCGGTGACCTTATTATAGGTTGCATTACTCTGAAATAGTCTTAATCTAATAATGATTACAGTATATATCACCTTAACTTTTGTCTCATTCTTTTTTCCTGAAACCTCATTATTTTTGTGAGTAGAAGGGTTAGCTAGTAATGTAAGAAATTTAAATTGCAGTGATATAAGACCATTTCTACTTTTCTAAGCTATTGGGGTGGTTTTGGTTTTTGTTGTTTCTTTTTTTTCTTCTTTTTTTTCAATTGTTTGGGTTTTTTGGTTTGGTTTGTTTGTTTGGGTTTTTTTGTTTGATTGGTTTGGTTTTTTTCCCTATGGATGTACTAAATATTAGAAACTCTGGGCTTAAACAATGGGCTATCTTTGCAATAATGACCCAACCTGTGCATTTTCACACTAAACTGAGTAGGATATATTAAAAATAGTATGCATCTCCCTTTTGTAGATTCTTATCCAGCCATTTCTTACCACTAGTGAGTATTTTTCTTGAAATTTTTGAAAGAATGATATGTATAAAGCAATCACGATAGATGCATGTAAAATTATCTTGAGATCCTTGCCTGCTTCAATTCAAATGCTGGTCTGGTATCAACAGACTCTTGTGTGTGTGTTCCCAAGTATTGTAGTAATTCCAGTCCAGTCATGTACTAATACATGTGGCTTGTTTTCATCAATTACATATTAAAATGAAGATCTTCAGAATGGCCTTTGACATGAACTTCAGGATACTGACAGAAGATGAAGATAATTGTAAAGAATATTATGCACCAGGAGCTTTTTTATCAAACCTTTGGAAAACTATTGCAAGAATCCTCACTAAAATTTGGAATTTAAGTAGGCTTTCAGTAATAAATATTCCAGCTGCAAAAGATGAATAGACTTTCACCATTCCCTTTATTTAATGAAATTAGAAAAAAAAACCCAAAAGAGGACATTGCGATTTTTGCAATTATTAAATAATTTTTAGGCAATATGCTCTTCACTGAGTGTGGAAATTACTCTAAATACTGACATAGCACTCAGGTGAATCACTGTGAGCTCCAGCTGTACTGGAAATAGCTTTGACCTGTCTATAATTGCTATGTATGTTTGGACAGATTATGCTTCTCATATTCTATTGTCTGTACACTCTGTTCATATGAAATGATTATATTGGTAGCAGTGATACTTACACATTATTTATTTCTTTACATGAAGAGGAACTTCATTAAATGTTGCAGATATGCTTTTTAATTTAAAATTAATGAAGTAGGTGACAGTCAATTTTAAACCTTGCTCAGAGCCTCAAGAAACATCTTTATATGGCTGTGTTTCTAAATTTAGATAATGGGTTATCCTTCAGAAGTCCTGTTTGTTGTAGCCTAGGACACATGTAGCAGTGTCCTTCATTACAGTTCTCAATGAAAAGTTGGGGAGAGCTCTGCTCCCCCTTTCCAAAATTTGCTTTCTTCTCTTAGTCTGTGGAAAAAAACTTCAATATTAACTGAAACTATCTTTGAAGTCCTATATCCAAACCCAGAAACAACATGAACTCTACATTTCTGACAAAACCATTAATCCAGGACAGCAGGACCTGTCACTGATCCTGAGGGCAGTGTCACATCTGGGAGGTCACCGCTATGCTGATAGCCAGGATTTCTGACACTCTGTCACCTCTCCAGTGACTTTCCCTGTTCCCACCTTCTCAAATGCCTTTCCAATCTGTTAGTGCTGCTGATGGAGATAACTGCAACATCATATCAATGAACTCATCCAAAGGGAATATAAAACTAAGCAGACATTGCAAAAGTTCTCATTGTAGTTGTGTTGTTCCTGGTAATACTCAAGTATTTTATCACAGAGTTCACAGTCTTCAGAAAATAATGTATTTTTCTCATTAAGGGGTATTTTATGGGGCTTTTTTTTGTATGTAGAAAATCCAATATCTTGAAATTCAAACAGCACCTGTGAGTAGCCATGAGTTTGTATGTCATTGCCAAAAGTCCTCTGAGTAAAAATGGTTTATTGCCATTTATAAACTTAAGAGAAGATGCTCTCTTTTTTAGGGACTACTAAAAACTGATATGTATTTGAAAAGCACATGGTCTAGGGAGCTAAACCTGCATTCATTAACATATTTAGATTCTCCAAAAGCAGTGCTGGACAAAGACTTCAGTTTCAAGCTATCATCAAATATTTTTGGACTTCACCCCAAGGTGTTGCTTGAATGCTTCATAAACTGCTGTATAAACCAAATCTTTAAAATGATCATGTGGGCAAATGTATGATTAGTGTAGATATGCATACATCCACAAAGTCATGAGACTCTTGTGGCTCCAAGAGTTGTATTCTCCCACTTCATTGAGACAGCTTTAGCTTAGCACAGCGTCAGTCTAACCAACTCCTGACAGCATTAAAGTGGAGATTTTCTGTGACAAGCAATATAGAAAAGCATCTGAAACATTTTTATTGGCTTTACTACTATCAGCTTCCAAAATTACTCAATTATGGAAGATTTACACATTGATAATCAGCATGTATTTCCTTATTTATCTCAGTATTTATTTTCTTGTAGGTCAAAAAACTATAGGTGCAGTTGCTGAATTAAAACCCAAAGGTTATCCCCAGGAATTAGATAAAGGCCAGAGTAGGACCACAGGTTACATACTGATTTGGTAGCATCCAGTAGCTAACAACTACTTCCTTAGCAGTGACATTGTGACTAGCAGTGACATAATTAGTGAGACCAATCTTATTTTTTCAGAGTGTTTTTCACTTTGAAAAAACAGTCTGACGGATTTTTAAAACAGTTTAATAAAACCCCAACTACCACAGACAATTTTTCACAAAAATTCTTCAGAGGACATATAAAGAAAATATTTTATTTTTTCTATAATACACAAAATTCTTTTAGCACTTTTATTTTCTAGATTCAATAATCAAAATGATCAGTAGTAGACATTACTTTCAGCACCAGTATAAAACCTTCAAGTTTTCACGAAATTGTGTTCACAAAATCGTATCTAGTTAATAAATTGAAATATGCTGAAACTCCATAGAATTGTAGAGTTTTAATGCTTGGAAGGGATCTTAAAGATCCTCCAGTCCCAACACTCCTGTCATGGGCAGGAACACCTCCCACTAGACCTGGTTGCCCAAGACCTTATCCAACCTGGCCTTGAATGTTTCCAGGGATGGGACATCCACAGCCTCCCTTCTCAGTTATCTTGTCTTCTGCACCACACAGAGGGGAAAAAACCTAACTGGTACGTTTTGTACCCTGAGTCTATGATCTCAAAACATGAACCTGAAGCCTTGCCTGTTAATCTTTAATATTGTCACATCCAACACCTACTCAGAACTTTTAATTTCAAGAAGATTGGTGTAATTAAAATATTGTGAACAGAGGTTGTTCCCACAAGTTGCAAGCTCTTTGTTTGATAAGGGTTCTTATCATTATTACTTGGCACCTACTGTACTATCAGATATAAAATCTACATGATTTTTAACACGCAATTAAACAATGTTTAATTAGATGGTATTAGTCATAGCAGTCCTTGCTATAATGAAAACGAAGCGAGGGATTTATGATAATAGTGTTCCAATTAAGCCTGCTATTCCCTATCACTCACTGGACTCTCTGGGAGACACCCCAGTAAAGCAACTAGTCTAATTAAGTGGAATATGGTATATATTGTCTTATATGGTAATGAGAAGATTAAATCTTGTCTCTTTGCATACTGGCTCTTTTCATGCAGAGTGATTCACTGAGGGCATGACAGGACCAGACAGTCTTTCCATCTCATTGTAATGAGAAGCAGAACAGGTGTTTTCCTACCACCTTGTTTCTGATATTGTCCCCTAATAACAGTCTTAACCTCACGAGGCATGAATGACATGAAACCTAACAGATTTGCCCAAATTTAGACAAAGTATAAAGAAATAACATAGGAAAAAGCAATAAAAATTAGGGCTATCCAAAAATGCAAGATGTACAGGGAATGATAAGCAGCCATGAAACCGTAGACCAAAATTTGCTTTCAAACAACTAGAGAGTCTGCTATGAAAGAAAAAACACTTGAAGAAACACCAGAAATTTTCATCAGGACCTGTTGTGAAAAGACAAGGGGGAATGGCTGCACACTGACAGAGAAATGTTTAAGCTCAAAAAGTGATGGAATTTTTATTTCCAAAAGCTTTACAAAACATCTTTGGCTCTTTGTCTTAGAATACATTAACAACTTTTAAGAATATAATGTTAACTTTTAATATTAGGCAACTTAAAATTCTAGATATTATCAGCAAGTTTCAGAATTTTATGTATAGAAGTATGCTGATGTTAATATTTGCTTTCCACACACTGACTTTAAAACTTCATCTTTAACTTGAAGACTAGGGTTTCATTTTTACATTTTGCCAGCTACTTGCTAAAGTACTGAGATGAATTATCTATTTTGCATTAGCCAGTCTTCTGAAGGTTTACCAGTGCAAAACTCTTCTAGAACTTTAGAAAGAAGAATGTTTAAATCAACTCCAGGATTTAATCCCAGGTTACAATTATCCTCAAAATATAACAACATGGCAGGCATTTAGAAGGAGCCAATTTTTCCATGAAGGATTCATCATAATCCTGCTATATAATGATATGCTTAAAATTGTAGGAGTGACAGTAAAGTGCAGAAAAAGTCCTTGTAGTAGCCACTACATCAAGAGTGAAAAATGCTGAGGGTGCAGTGTGGATGAGCACACTGTCTGGTTAAGATATCTTCTTACAATAAGTGCTGCAAGGGGTTTCTGCTTGATCAGGAATCACTTTGAGACTTTCCTGGGCAAAAGCCTGAGTGAATACATCGAGCTGCAAATAGGGCAGGCACATATCACACTGGTTTATATTCACTGAATTCAATGTTGGGGTTTTTTGAGGTCATCCAAAGAAGAAAAGTGACAATCTCAATTACATGTATTCAAGAGAGCCTTTAGACAATGTAATGAAAACTATAGCCAAGGAAGTCGTGTTTAGATCTGGATTTGAACTGAATCCAAAACATGCTATAAATTCAGAATAGGACCATATGAATTCCTGTGTATGCACCCAATTTTTGAGCTCTATTTTATGGAAAAGTGTCAATATTTCTCGTAGCAACATTTCAACATTTCTGAATAGCTGTTCTTACATACTTCTGTGGCATAAAAACTGTGCCCAAAAGCTCATGTCAAAGAATTAAAGTGCTATAGGTCAAATTTTCTCACACTGAGCTCTCTGAAGATTTTATGTTTTACTTAAGAAGAATTATTATCTTGTATTAAAAAAAAACCCCACTTTTAAATTAGTGCTTGAAAAAACAGAAGATAAAATTAAGATCTAGTTTTATAGATCTAAAATCCAAAAACATTGCAGAACTAATCAGGGTGAAAAAGAGCAAGAACAGTATTATTTTCTGACCACATTTGTTGTCACCACAACAATTTTCCTATTTCAATTGCTGATAAACTTTTGAGCTGTTAAGATTAGTTTATGAGCTGCAACTGATCAATCCATAGCAGTATCTCTACAGCAATTATTTAAAATGCTTTAAAAGGCAAATAGGTTTATGTGTACAGCTGGGAACTTTGATTCTAACAAAACTGCTACTTCTTGGATATAGAAATAAGAAAGTGAAACTAATATACTTGTACTTTATGGTTTTTACCCAAATCTTTTATTCTGAGAAATGAGAAAATCCATACTTGAAATGAAAACTTCTATTTGCTTTTTGAAACAATCTACCTCTTTGTTCAAGATGAGCTCTTTACCCATAAGGGTAAGTTTATTTTGGAAATGAAGGATGTGAGGGAAAAGGATTTTTTTTTTTTTTTAATAGCAGTTTAGTATTGATTTTTGCATAATCCCATGTGAAGTTCAATAAAATATATCCAACAACATTTTTTTTACACACAGAAATAATTTACACTAAGCCTGTGCTCCTCTCAGTGTAAGTAATAATCTTGCACTTTTTGCAAGAAAAAAACCATCAGAGAGTGTATCTGCTTTAGTACCTATCTTTAAAAAAGGAAGGGTAACTGTGCCCTTTAAAATTGCACATTCAAGCTGTAAATATATTTTAAAACCAGATAAGATTAAAATGGACATAAAGTCTGGCTACTGAGGTACCAGTAATATCAATTTAAAAACCCCAAACCCAACAAAAAATATGCTAATCATATAGTATTTCTAAAGAGCTAATACTGTATGCCTTGTTTTGATAAGTCCATATATGCACAATTACAATTTTATAATTTTCACTTATAGCAATAATATTCAAACCCTATGATCTATTGTTATGCAATGGAAATTGAGCTAATGTGTAATTCATTATGGTTTTTAAGAGGTAGATCTGCTTGTATTACTACACATCTCACTTCCAAGGTACTAAAAAATTTAGGAACTATTGTATCAGTATATCAAAAGTAGCTACTCCCCACTATTTTCAGGGGAGAGCAAGAGTTCGAGTCCATATACTGAGAGACCACAATCTTATAATATTTGTAAAACTTTTGAATTGGGGTGCAATTACTATTAGACTACAAAATAGAGATTGCAAAAAATAAAACTGCTTTTGAATCATTTTTTCCAACATTTACCATCAGAATGATTTCTTAAGTTATATTTACTACCTATGTCTATTTCTGAACAGTTGGCCAGTAGGATTACAGCAACAATTTAAGGATCCAGACGTAAATATGTTAAGGGCATGAATATAATCAAAAAAGAATAATAAACTATTTATTAAGCAGTGACTGACTGAAAGAAAAACAAAATAGAAAACACATTCCTTTACAAGTTAGTCTGGCTTTTAAAAAATTGATTTGCGTCAGAAACATTGCTAGTTCTGTCTTTTTCCAGAAGAAACAGTGGTTCATTGAAGTGCAATTTGCACTCAAAATATGAAAATTAATATTTTTGGGTTTTTTGAGAACTGAATTTGCCAGCAACAAATGATGAAATAATTTATAAATACAAGTCTATTATAACTCTATTCTCATTAAGGAATCCTTAACAGACAAATAATGTAGGAAAGGTTAATTAATTCATTTTTTATTTCTCTACATCAAAAAACAATTTCTACAGCACCAAGTGTGTTTCAACCAAACATTACTTAGTAACTTTCAAATGGCACAACTGAATTTCTTCTGTACAACTAATTCTCCTTTTTAGCAGAAACAAAAAAATAAGATCCTTTCATGTGTACAGTTTTGGGCACCACAATATAAGAAAGATATGAAGGTATTAGAGAGTGTTCAAAGCAGGGCAGCACATGGGAAGATTCCTGTGCAGGGCCAGGAGCTGTGCTTTGATGATCAATGGGAGTCCCTTCCAATTCAGGGTATTCTATGAATCTATGTTAAGAGAATTAGAGAGAGCTATAAAATCAGACCCAAGTTTTCTGTGCTTTCAAGGTGTGCCCACCCCTTGTTGGGCATGCACTCTAGGCTTTATTGACTGTATCTTTAAGAGTGAATTGAGGGAATTTTACACCTAAGAGTAACAAAGGTATGTATGACTTGAGTCACTCAGCCTCCACCTAAACACAGAGAAATAGTGTAAAAGTAGCTTGAGAATGGGGAAAAGTTATGGAAGACTCCATTGTAACTACTGGGTTCAGTCAAACAGACGACCACATCTTCTCCCCCGTAGGGAACCTGTTGGGTAAAAAATGTAGTCAGCACGTGCTGAATATTTTTATTTGGGATTAGAGCTTGTCTGTGTATTGCTTGGTTTTGCAATTTATTGGCATCATTACTGGCCTCAGCCTGTTACAGTTTTATATTAATAAAGAGTATTATTCCATAAACTGATAGTGTGAGTCCATCACGGGTGCTGGCAGTAGCCAGCAGTGAGGAAGAGACACAAACAAAGAGGAAGGCCCACTGAGGAGTCATAGAGTGGGACTTACCTTCTGAGGGGTCTCCCTTATGCTGTTGGGTGTGTGTCCCTAAACAAGCCCCTAAACCACCCTCTGATCCAGCAGGACAGCTGAGCGAAGCATCCCCATAAGGGGACAGTGACAGGCTGGTCAGATGTCAGGCTCAAGGGGCTCAGCTTTCCTGGGGCACTGACAAACAAAGGGCTGGGGATATCTCCCCTTTTTGTAAGTCCCTGATGCTTCATTGCATCTGAGTACCAGGCTGGCTTTGAGAAATTGCCTTCACTCCATTAACATTCCTGGCAGATTCTTCAGACCCGCCTGAATGTACCCTGTGCTCGTTACAAACTGGGTTCTGTGATTACAGGGGTTTTTCTTTACAGTACTACATCTCCCCATATATCCATATTTCATTGTGAAACCTCTTTCGCTCCCAATTAATAATTTGCAGCTACACCTATCTACATTTTACCCAGCTCAAGACCAGTTTCTACAGCCACATTTTTAGGTCCCCAATCCTTCCCATCTTAGATTTTCATTGCTTTTAATGTTCTCAAGTGCTGAGTTACCTTTGAGACAGAAAAGATTCAGTATAGAGCTTCATTCATGACAGCTGTATGCTTGGGGGTTTTCTGTTTGGTTTTGTACATTTGGTTTTGATTTGAGGATTTTTTAATCTATATGATGTTTGCAGGTATAAAATCCTCTGATACAGCTGTAGGAAGACCTGCACATTAAATCCAGGAATTTGGAGGATGCAGACACAAATACCAGCTCTCATTCCCAGATATGGGAAATACAACACACACAGTGTTGACATTTAATTGCTGCACAGGCTGCTGGAATTGTGAGCAGCCAAAAAAACAAACTGATAACCCAAACCCAGAAATCCACAGATGCAATAGGAAAGCACCTGCCAAACACAAAGAATTTGATCTGTTTTACACCTTCATAGAATTTCATTAATTGATAAAAGCATATCTCCCAACCCTTTTGATATAATTGAATACAATAATAAAATAATAAAATGACACAATTAATAAAATGAAATGTCATGTAGAATGGATATTTTGTTATAGAAATTACACTTAGAGAAAGAAACATATGTTGATCTAATGGATAAATATATAAAAAAATGAGTCCTTGTGTAGAAAGTGCAACTTAAACTTGTATCTTACTTTTCATGGTGGAAGTCTCTGACCTTTTAAAAAAAAAAAATTTTTTTGTTTTCCTTCCTTACAATCAATAAAGCAAATTTTTATGCCTTATAAAAAAGATTTAAAAATTACCACCCTGGTTTTGAAATGTGGAATTCTTACCAGGACGATTACTATTATCAGGAATAGGGAAAGTCACAGACTCCAGTTATTGAAAGATCAATATGTAAGTTCAAAAGTCATATTGTGTGGGTTCGTCTGTTGGGTTTCAGCCTCTGACTGTTTTTTTAAAATCTTTGAGGGGCTTGGAGCTTTTTCTTCCCCTGGTGACCCCCATAGATTTAAATTTTGAAAGAGGTTGACTATAATATTGCCTATGTTTATACTGTTATCTGGTAGTTTTAAAGGAATCTGAACCCTTGTCTAAATAAAATTTCTTTTTCTTTTTTTTTTTTTAGGTTATCACCCCTTCTCAGGGGTGATAGTGTCCAGTAATTAGGGTTGTTACTCCCCAGACCTTTTCACCCCCACAGTTTTTCTCCTTGAAGAAACCATGCTGAATATGGATTAACAGCACAAGTAGAATAATTACCATAAAAAAAAAAAAAAAAAATTGTAAAATCGTGATGAATAGTACATTCAGTGAGCTATTTAAATAAGTTCAACTCAAAAAAGCCCTATTGGATACCCAAAGACAGTGGCCATCCTATTATGCATGATGCTACTAGGGGAGTTTGGCATGTTTCAGCTAGTAAAGCAGAGGCTGAAGATGTATGTGGTTGCATTCTCCAAATACAAAGCAAAAACCTAAAGGCACCAGTGGGAATAAAGAGGTAAGGTTAAGGCACTGCTGGCACAAGGACAAATGTCACTACAATTACTCTCAATACAAGAGACCAGAAATTGGAGTGAGAATGTCCACTGTGTGAACAAAATTCAAAGTCAGATTCATCAAGACGTGGTTTGATATTAATCATTGATTACATGACACAGATGCTTTGACAACAAAGATGTCAAACCCCTGACTCAGTCATTTAAAACCTATATTTCAGTGAAGCAACAGAAAGCAAAACAATGGCAAGGGAAAATAGAAGAAAAGCATTATTGGAGAAAGCATTACCACTTGGAAGAATAAATGCTTCACTAATGTAGTATTTTGGATGGTTTTAAAGAAATTAATCCACTTGGAATATTTACTTGAACCCCTAGTATTTTTAACACACTGCGTCTTGGTATGCTGACTGTCCAACTCCAATCCAAAAACTTTATTCCCCCTTTGACTTTAAAGAGGCCACTGGCGTGAAACTGTAATTTGCATGTTAATAGAAGTCTGCTTCAAGCAGTGTGTGACCTCGAACAACCAGTCAAGTTAACGACTATATTTCAAAATATTGCAACAAAAATTTAATGAAAAATATATTAATGCCTTCAGAGGTAAAAAAATAAAAAAAGGTGCCATGCAAGTGAAAGAAGAATAAAAAACCTCTTTATACAGGGTTCTTGAATATTCTTAGTTTTAAGCTCGACAAAACCTGATGGAGAACGGTGGAAGAAAAATAAGAGAACAGAAGAAAACAGCAGCTAAATATCAGTCTATATAAGCAGTTTGTCAGAGAGAATGCTAATCGTTATTTCCAACTGATTGCCCTTTTAGGAAATACAATTTTAATAGACTCAATAGATAAAACATTTTTAGGTTACTGAGAGATTTTGATGGTGGTGATTATTCAAGGCTGATGGTCAAGCTCTGATTATATGCCCCTCTATGGAGGACTGAGTGACCAACATGATTGTTATAGCTAAATAAATCTATGATTGGAGTCTTTAAAGTTTTCTGAAAAATTTCTCTCTTCTTCAAAATTATTGCAACATCCAAGCTGCCATTGAAATAAAAATATTTTTTGCCCTGTCAAACTGAAAATCGGTTGCCATTTCAAAACTGAGCCTGTACCCATTTAGCTGCTGCCCACCTGTAAGGAGCCAAATACTTATTTGCTTAAACTTATTGGATGTAGACAACTTTATGGAGATAACTATACAGCAGTGCTTACAAGGAGCAATTTGACAAAACATCCCATCAGGGAGACATTAAGTTATTTTCTCTCAGACACGTGAGAGTGAGGTCAGGAAATCAGAAGTGATGATTCCTGCACCCTGGAAAACTGGGCAGATTTCTGATTGTCACAACACCTTCCCTTTGTAGATGGCTGTACCTATTGGAATGGATATCAGGGTGTTGGCATTGGGGGCGGCAGAGTGGCCCCTCTTGGGATGGAGTGTCAGAAAAAAATTGTCTTGGACCAAACACTGCCCTCCACTCTCCAACCCCACCCATACTGTGTGAGGTGTCTGGAGGGATAAAAGAGTGCTGGGAAAGATGCAGGAGGAGAAGTTGTTTTGATTTGTCTTTGTTTCTCATTATTCAAAGCTATTCTTAATTAATATTCCCTAAATAGAGGTTGTGCCAGTGATGGTTATTGGTATGTCATCTCCCCATTTTTATCTTGGTCCATAAGCTTTTCCTTCTTATTTTCTTCCCCATCCTTTTGAAGGGAAGGAGTCAGGACATCTATGCAGCTCTCAAGCCCCCACAATGACTGACAGCACAACTGTATGTCTGTAATCGATTGTGATTTTTTTTTCTAATCACCTTTAATTTTCGTGGAGTCTTCAGGACCAAAACACAAAAAGATTACATTTGGTCTTGTAAGTGGTAGTCCAGTGAGAGAAAAATCACTACTTTTTTATTGTTTGCTGCACAAACCTGTCATAAGCTGAATTGTTATAACTCTTTGTCTATGCTTTAATCAGTTTATATTCACATCTGAATGAGTGGAGGACAGTTTTAAATACCTTCCTTTCCCTATCTCTAAATACCATTTCCAAAAATCTTTATGAATGTTTCAAAGATGTGATAAATATCCTGTATACACACACAGAGTGGGAGACATCACACTTGCATCATACCAGAGAAACTAAAAGTGCCAAGAGCACAGTAATGAATAACTCCACAAACCTGAGTCACCAGCTTCTGTCAAGCTCAGACAGATGTGGCTCAAAAGTAGTCACCACCTAAAGGCAGCCCAGAGATGCAAAAATATGTGGTACATCAGAAGCCATTAGTGAATAAGTTTTCTTGTTTGGATTTTTTTGTTAATTTGGAATTAAAATGTTGATTTTTTTTTAATTAACTGATTTCAGAAGCATGAACACCAAGAAGTCATACCCTTTTCATAGGTATTAAATAAACTACATAGTCAGAACTACTCTAGAGATTTATGCTATTGAAAAATTAAGCATTGCAGACTATATTTACCACAGTAATTGTGCTAATTACCCTTGTTTTGAAGCCTGGCATCGAATAGACTGTGGCAGAAAAGGGCTCCTCTCTGTGGAAATTCTGCTCAGCAAAAAATGAAGATATTCCTGTGTTATCAGCACTTTTTTTTCAAGCGCAGATCTAAAATATACCCCCACAGTAGCTACTATGAAGCAAATTAACTCTATCCCAGGAAAAACAAACACTTAACACAAATATCTTTGAAAATAAAAGTGCAGATATCTTAACATTTCCTCCAGGTGTAACCAAACTGAACATTATATTTATCGCATTGGAATAATTGATTGATGCTTTAGTCTGCACAGTACAGGCTAACATCTCTACTCCATTTTATGTTGCTATTTTTGTCTCTACAGTACGTCATCTCTGTTCCAAAAAAGGAGAAAAATTGTTTGGATTCAACTTAGAAACTCTTTCTTATCTCCAGGATAGGGGGACGATGGGGGGAAAGGGGGAAAGACTATTTCAGCTGGAAGGGATGTATGATGATCACCTGTTCCAACTGCCTGATCACTTCAGGGATGGCCAAAAATTCAAGGATATTATAGAAGGTCATTGGCCGAATGCCTCTTGAACACAGAGAGGTCTGGGTCATGGAGCCCCTCTCCAGGCAGTCTGTTCCAGGGTCTGACCTCCCTCTCAGTAAACAAATGCTTCCTCATGTCCACACTGATGTTCCCTTGGTGCAGCTTTGAACCATTGCTGGCAGGTCTGTTTTATCAGTGCCCAGACAGCTTTCACATTTCAATGTAGGTTGTGTACAGAAAAGACTTTTTATACAATGGCCCTGATTGTTTGAAACACAGCAGTTATGTAGCCCAAGAGAGAAAATAAAACTCATTACTTCATCTCAAATAGTGTTCAGGATCTGAAACAAAATAATTCACTGAAATTATTCTGTAACACCAAACACAGTGTACTATAATTTGGTATCCCTATAGAATCAAATGAAAACCTCTGTGACTGAACTTTAAGGTAAAGATGAAATTATGAAAATGTTCAAAAGCAGATAAGAGAGATAACTAAGATTTTTATTCTCTTAGGCACAAGGAGAACACTGCAGAACACACCACTGTTAGTGAGGCATCAGTTAGTGAGGCACATTATTTACTGAGACAGAATAAGTGATTGATGTGACTAAGTAGAAGAGTAAGGGAAAGTATTAGAAAAAAACAGCATGTTCCAGAAATAGGAAGTTGCACTTAGATAAAGAAAATAGAATCAAATTCTGGGAGGATGAAAAAAAAACAAAGAAAAAATCTAGAGAAACACTGTTTTCAAATCTACCTGGAGGAAAAATATTGCAGCCTGTACCTTTAGTCAGCTGATGACCAGCATAAAATGAGCCTTCAAAGAGGGAAGACTACTGAAGAAATGTAGAGATTTTTTTAAAACTTGTATTCACTGAGGAGAAAAATCCAGAGATCCATGCTGGAACTGCTAATGGGAGGGTCAGCAGGTCTGCCCGAAGCTGCAATGAGTATGAATTAGGTTTTAAAATGAAGTTTTCTTTGAAAGATCTTTAACATTATACTTAGTACCACTTTCATGCTAAGCGACAAAGGTTGCACCAAAAAAAAAAGGCATCAGAACAAAGGTTCCAGGTACAATCCAGCTAACTCAAGGTAAATAAACCAAATGTCTATGAAAAAGAAACATGTAGCAAAAAAAATTGAAAAAAAAGAAGTTTGCTAGTTGGAAAAAACCTGCTTACAAGCCCCTTGAAATTCTTTACAAGGTTAAAAACCTCACAGACTTACTTTTCAAGAGACTTTCCCTAAAAAATGTAAAATCTTTAAAGAAACCAAGAAATCAGGCCGAGAGAAATGTTTTAATATGGCTAAATAATTGCTTTAAATAAAATGGGAAATTGATAATAGTATATAGTCATTTATCAAAATAAAGAAAACATGTAGAAGGGTTAATAAAAAGGAGAGATTTTGTTCTTATATCAAGTTATTGATAATGATGAAGACAACAGAAAGAAATAAACTCCAAAATGAGATTTTAATCCTAAATGCCAGTAAAACAAATAATATAATTTGTCATAGACATACACATAAGTGAAAGGTGCATAAATAATAATTCTTTAGCTACATAATTTATAAAAGGTGTAACAGCATCTATGGGGGCTATGATAGTTCTATGAAAACTTGATCTCAAAACCATTAGCTGACAAAACTAAATCAACTGTTGGAAGCTACTAAGAAACAATAGAAACACCTCTAAAAACAACATTAAACTACCACATAAGTCCATGGTTCACTTTTCTTTTAAGCACTGACTTCCCTGACTTATGATGGATTAATAAACTGGGGGAAAAAATAGTTTAGGAATGCCTAATCAGAAAACTAAGCTTAGCATGGTAAGCTAGATCTATAAAATTCAGGAGCACAGATTATTTGTCAAGCCTTCCAACACAGGCACTAGGACCTCACTAGTGAAAGGACCAAAGTAGGGGGAGCATGGCTGAAAACTGCAAGACAGCTTTTCACACAGAAAGAGACCTGTGTAAACCTCTGCTGAGGGTAGTGTAGATCCTGACAGTTCACATGGATTTGATGGAAGACTGGACAAGCATTGAAAGTTTTTAAGTAGAAAAAGCACAGAAGGTTCAAGAAACCTCCAAAGGTGAAACAGTGGCCAGCAGAACTTGCTGGGTGAAGGATCATTTCTCATTATTGATCTCTTTTCTCTCTTCCTAACACACCTGCATGCAGCTGCTGCAGAAGGCAGGTTTCTGTATGACACAGACCCCTCCATGGCCTGAGCCAGGGCTGTTCCTGAGAGTGATGGTGAGGGAATTGGGCCTCTACAACCACTGGTACTAACCAGGGTAGGGATGGCCTCCTCCTAATTCCTGTTGCACTTCTGCAGCATGAGGTTAAATCACGCAAACAGGATTTGATTAAGGTAGTTATTCAATTATACAGGTGAGGAGAAAGAGGATGAGAGCAAGGAAGGTGTTCTTGCACTCTCACCTCAGCCTCTCAGAAGCCCCGTGATTCTTTAACAATTTCACAGTTACTGCTGGGAAGGAAAGAGAAGACCATAATAATCCTTAGTGTTTGTTAAATATACTCCTGGCATTGCCTTATGTTAGCAGCTATTTTATATGCCTGGTCACCTTAGGGACCAATTAGACAAAAATCACTAGAGCAAAATCCCAGTACAACTTTTCCTCATGATATGACATCCCCAGAATTTCAACATGGGCCAGACATACTTGGTGTTTGTGAAGCGTTATAGAAAAGTAAGGAAATGTATTAAATAATATATTATAGACAGAACTTCTGAGTCTCCTCTGTTCTAGAAGGCAGGAAAGAGCCAAATAAAAAAAAGAAAGAAAATCCCACAATACTTTGTCCTCGCCTTTTATAAATTTCCTGTAGGAACTCCTGTTTTCCCTTGTAACTGTCCTCCTGCATGAAGGTCCTTCTGCCATATGTTAGCCCAAGCATTAGGAAAAACTTTATTTTTTCCTAAATAGTTCACTTGACACAACCTTAATCCATTAACTAGAATGCTTTTGAAAAGGGAAAATTTTGGACTGATTGATTAGCATATTAGACCAAAACTCCTATATAGTTGTGGTTTAGTTTAGACTTAATTTAAAAAGGAAACAATAGAAAAAAAAATCTATAGGCATATTCTAATTGTCTTTCATATGCTTATGTAGACTGCACATTCCTAGAGAAAATAAATTACTCTCAAATAGCTTTTGGGAAATTATAATGAATAATTGTTTCTGATTTTGTCTTCATACCACTAACAAGAAATAATTTTTTTGATATCAAGAGAACTGCTAAAAGGCTTTTAGGAAAGGGAATCAGCCAGGTTTACTAGATTAACATGTTAACTTAAATTGTCACATACACATTTTCATGCAAGGCAGCACTCCTAAGCTGTTTTACTGAATACAACTGACATTCTTAAATAGATACACACAGATCCTGACTGCAGACATAAGCTCCATTCATGTTGCTATGGCTGCCACTGCTGGAGCAATTTGTTCATCTTATTTTCCACCATTTCTTTCCCAAGAATTCCTCAACATAGAAGCAAACTTAAATGCTTTTGCACTAACATTCTTTGCAACTAAAACTGTCTGTTAAGAGGACTTTAAATCCTTTCTTCTCTTGTGGCTAGACATCCCTATGTACTAAGACTGAGGGTACTCTTCCTTCCTCCAGAATAGCTGTTGGACATCAATTTCCTGATGGAGATTAACTAATCCAGGAAAACTGGAGTTCAGTAAAGTTTCAATGGGAAAGGGAATTGTAATTGTTTTAGTTACTGTTGAAAGAAACACTTAACAGGAGTTTTTAAAATGCTACCCCTAATGGAGTCACACAATTAAATATCTGTTGTGAAACAGATAAATTATGTAATTTCAGTGCATATTAAACATAAATGCTTGTTTGTCTTTCATCTTAGTGCCTCTTACAATTAATTTAACAGATTTGTACGTGATTTCAAAACAGCTTAAAATATAATCAATTTTATTTTTCTCTGCTTTCCCATTGGTGGAGTTATTGATACATATAGCTGCTGAATTTATCCTTATGTCTTGCTTTCTTATAAAGGATCTCTGCCAGTATCAACATATTTTGTGCTCTTTCACCTGTATTTTGCTAAAATGTTAATAATTGTGCATTTTTAAAAGACATACACAGAGGATTTCCTCACTTCCTTTTCTCTATCCCACTTTTCTTCTCTTTGTGCTAATAGAAAGTTCTGGGTGGCAGACACTGGGACAAATGAGACAATATATCTCCAGTCCATTAGAATATACTACTACTTGGTCTATGATGCTTGTTGTCTGTGCCTGGCAGGTTCTTCCAGGAACAGCAGTTTTCCAAAAAACTCTTTTGTTTTTGTGCATAATTTTTATTGGCATAATCAGCATCTGACCAATGGAAAAAAAATAAATAGGTAGAATAACCTGTTACAATCAAAAAATTATATTGGAATTATTTTAATTTTTCATTTTTTATTATTCTATAAAGGTGACTGAAAAAATTAAGTTTCTGCCAAAACTAACAGAAAACAATAATTATAATTATGACACTTTTTCTGTCTTTAAATTTATCCAAAGGATGATATGAATTTCATACTACTCACATATTCATCTTCAAGAGATTAGTTATGTTCAGAGATAGTCAAAGGCTTTGAAGTGTTGAAGTATTTAGTGTAGCTGAGGCTGAATTTCAAGTCTATACTTAAAACTGAAATAGAAAAAAAAAATTCAATGTTTTCTTGAAAGCATTTTGCACAATCTAATAGCCTGAGTCTGCTGGAAAACGGGTATTTCCATAGAAACACTAAAGGAATGAAGCCACCACATAAGACCCCCTAGCAGGGGAAGCATAGCAAGGATGTGTTGGCTGTGAATTTTAAGAGACACAAAGTGTTGGCCCTCACTGTTTCCTACTTGCCCACAACAGGTTTCTAAACCGCAGGTGTAATGCCTGCTACTTCTGTATGGTAAAATTACTGTACCTGATGAGAGATTAAAAGGGGTTTTAAAGAGAGAATGCTGCATAGTTTTTATCTATTAACCTTTCAAAGAGAAGTGTATCATAGGAAAGATCCATAATGGAAGTCAAAAGGTCAGTGCCTCTGCTAAGTGTAAATACAAGAAAGTGCCCCTGGCTGCTATTTCATTTGGGCATTTTAAATCAGCTGAACACCAAAGCTGCCTTTTCTTTTCCCTATATTCTGTTTTCTTTCCATTTTTACTACCGCTATTACAGCAGCTCCTCTTGGCACCACTCTACTTTACGTGCAGAGAGTGGTACTATTATACATGCCCCTTCCTAGCACTTTAGAACTGGCTCAGGAATATCCTTGTTTCATCTGCAGTATGTCCCATGAAGATTTTTCTATTAAATTAAGGAATAGTACAGCTTGCAAGAGAAGTTTAGCTCAGGCTTTGAATTCGATTTGAGTAGACATTGATTGTGTAAAGAAAATTATGTTGAATTATATCAAGAAATAAAAAATGTACTATGTCATTTTAACAAAATTAAAAAAAAAAGGACCTCTCTTTTTTCTTAGTAGAATAGAAAAATAACAAAAAACCCAAACCAAAAATTTAAAAATATGTATTACACTGCAACTACTTTCAGCTTATCTGTTTGCACTATTAATGTTTTATTCTAAGTAGATCAAAACTAGGGAGAATAATGTATTTAATAATAAAAATGCTAATAATAGTAATAATAATAACAATAATAATAATAGTAATAACAACAACACTAATAACAATAACAGCATCTAGTTTTCTAACTCTTGCTCTTGCTTTCTGTGCTTTGAGAGTTATACATCCTCTTAGCTACGTGAAAGTAAGACAACAAGCAAAAGGATTTCCAGATCCCTTCTGGATTGTCAGAAACAGGTATTTACCACCTCTCCACAACTTTTTCTATTACTTCTTTTTTCTTTGTTTTTCATCTTAGTCATAATTTGAAGGAAATTGGGAAGTGACTTTTGCATTCAATTGTGTTACATAATTTGTTGTCAGGCTGCAGCTTAGGAGGGGCCCTGGGAAAATTTCTGCAGTATGAAGTGATCTTCCATGGCAAATGATGTTAATTTTTGGCTTGAATTATATCTCTATATGTTCTTAGTCACTTTGTATTTGTTTCTGTGAAGGAATTTAAAACTTAGAATATGTTGGGAGAAGTCACTGACTGAATGTGGAGCTGGGACAGGGCAATAACTTGTGAAGCAAAGCAGCAAAGTGGCAAACAGCTTTGTTATTGTCCTGGTAACATATTTAATCTGCATGATGTGGTAAAAGTCAGTCCATTTCCCCTTGATGATACATCAGGAATTCCTGAGATTTGCAACTTCTCACTGAGCCTGGTATTTATGTTTCTTCTCTCTCCAATGATGGTATATCATCATTTTCCCAAGGATATCTATTCATCAAAAGAAGAAGCAGGCCAGTGCCCAGAATGAACAGTTCCTCTCTATTTGCTACTTTCAATAAAATTGATGATACACCTTGCACAGCAAGCTACATTTTTTTAATGATGGCAATATAAAATGATGCATTGAACAAAAAAATCTGCCCATTATCTCTTTAGATGTAAGTATTGAAGGACCTGTACTGTTAATCTTCTTTATGTGACTATTATGTAAACAGAATCCCATGATAAGGACTTGGCTGAAGAACTAAAGATGGTGTTCAAACAAAATGATGATTGGAATCTATTTACTAGCTGCAAATGTAAGGCTTCTAGGTCTTACTGTGTCCTCATTAAATGATACTATGAAAAAAGAGAACCAGCATCACAAGTGACAAAACATATAGTGAACAGCTCAGAAAGATAACAGAAAGTAAGACATATAGGTAGTCTCTTAAACTGAACATAATATTAAATTTTCCAGTAAGAAAATTAAGGAGAGAAACTAAGAATTGTGGCTGTACAGCTGATTAAGCTAATTTTCTGGTATATATATATGTATATATGTAATATATATATGTATGTATGTAACCTTTTTAATGCTGCTGACACTGGAGTTTTGTTGCATGGATAATGGAGGCAAGAACGAACTCCATAGTTAAGCCAAATCCAATTAACTGACCAAGAAATTTCCTTGTGTTTCTTGGGAGATGGATGAACTCATAAGTGATTAGTGACCACATGCATATTTAGTTCAGAAGGTTTGTTATCTAATAGTTACAAAGACATGTGAAACAGAGAACAGTGCAAAACATTGTTTAGGAGGTTGGAGTGGCTGACTTATGGAAAAAGAGTAAGGGAACTAAGCATATATATGTTAAAAGTTAAATAACATTCAAAGAAACATGCAGCAAGAAGTCTAAGATGAAAGTGCTGAGAAGGACGGAAGTCATAGAGAAATTCACAAGAATTATTAGGAATAATAAAAAAAGTAAAAATTCACAAACTTTTAGGAGGAGAATTCAATAAATATCAAAACTGACCAACAGCAGTAGTTATTAAACCACAGAAAAATTTTTCTCAAGGAACTCACAGAAAAGTCATTCAATTGCTATTAAAGAAACAATGTTATAAATGGTATAGGACATGGCAAAATTTGGCACTGGAAAAATTAGACTAGCTTTACTAGGGCAATTTTTCATCTTTAGCACTGAAACAGAACTAATTCTTCTGTTGCACTCCAAATATCTTTTTCAAAAGCTGGAAGAATACAGAAAATTTAGTTAAATGAGATCTGCACAATGAGATTCAGCCAAGAGTTCAAAATAGTTTCAACCATTGCAATACTTTTGGCTTTCCCTCACTTGTTCTAGACGGTAAAGCACCGTAAAATTTCACCTCTGAGCTTTTTTATTGTTTTATTGCAAGTGGATATTCCTCTACCTTTCTCTGAAGCATTACATGTTACAGCAGCTAGAAATCAAATGCTTTTGTACAGTAGTGCCACTGAACTCTTTCAGCTGTTTGTTTGGAGGGCTTTTCTCACTTTCTGAAGATAAATGAATTTGCCAGTAGGGCAGGGGCAGGAGGGAATTTTCCTTTCATTGAGGATGGATGAAATTGCTCTTTTGTTCTGCTTCTTTGTTTTGTCTCTTTGTCTTACTTGTGCTTCTGTAAAGTGTACCTTCCCTAACCAACACAGAGGAATTTAAGTTTCCTTTTGGGTCCTGACAAAGAATAGCTCTTCCTCGATTGTTCCTGCTCTGAACTAGTGGCACACTGAGGTTGGCTTTTTTTGTTTTTTTTTTTGTTGTGTGAGGTGTTTTAAATGGGGTACTAAATGGTTTTCTGTAGTGCACGGAGCTACTCTTCTGAGTTCATGCTTCAGCTTCCTTTAGGTCTTCTGGGAAAAGCAGAGCACCACAGCAGTGATTGTCTCCTGTTTTCTATTCCTGTCTCCTTAAAATACAGCTAACGAATTGCAGCAACACTCTAAGCTGCAGTTAGCAAAGTTTCTGAAGCAGATTGTTTTGGATCTTCTCATTCTAACAGTTTATTTCTCCCAGAAAAATGAATTGTCTGGGGAATGAAAAGTTATGTATGCAAGGGAACTAATGGATGTGTACATAATATCTTGGATTGTTTTAGCTTTTAGCTTACTTGGAGTTAGCACTGACTTAGTGTATAGCTCTTGAGTTGATGAAACATTTGCATCCTAGTTCTGGTGTGGGTAAGCATGCAGATATATTTCCTAACATGCTATTTCTTTTCCCGTGACAATGTCCAGAAAAAGAAGATCTGGATACAGAACCACAAGATTTAAAAGAATAAAGCTGCATATCCAGTGATTTGGCAGAATGAAGATATTAATGAGGTCATGTCAAAATGTGGTCCCACATTAGGGAACAGTCTGAACAAGAGAATTGTACTAATTGTACTGAAATGTGTCCCCAGGGTCACAGCAGTACACTGTCTGTGTATGTGGCTTCTGCTATATACATGCATATATGTATAAATCTATATCTGTATATCATCTATATCTATATCTAAATCTATCTCATCTAATCTATATCTAATCTATACACAGACATATATATCTCCTGAAAAGCAGTTGCTTGCTAAAACAGTCCAAACTCTTAAAAATACTTGTATCAACAGTTCACATTAAAGAAACAAAGAACACTAAGTAAGGACCACTATGATGAAAGTTTAGGACCAAGAATCAGAGCAAAGAGTACTGGTTTATGTCAATTTACTTTTCCCTACAGGGGTGGTTAGATTTAATCCTGTAATCTGCATATTCAACTAAAAAAATTTAACTCTGGAAATATGCAAAACATAGCATTTAAATTACATGTGTGAGATCAAGATAAGAATCTGCTACATTAGTCAGAAATATAACATCTTGAATAGAGGGAGGGAGGTTTTACATCCCAGATGGGTTGAAGATTCTAGTGATTGATCAATTAGTTTTTTGATACTATAACAGGCTACAATCAAGATAAAGGCAAAAAACCTTTTCAGGGTCACAGAAACTGCTGGTGGTTATTAAACACTTCATGGATATGCTACTGGAGAATAAATTTTGCTTCACATTAGATTTCTTTTTTTATGTATCACAGCTCCTTCCTGCACTCATATTTTACATTACATTTTTCATGTAATTATAGGAAGATAACTTGATGTACCATTCTTTGACATATCTCACTGAGCTGTGCACAATAAAAACCTCTGCAGCTTAGTGGAGGGCAAAGAGGAAAAAAAGAGAGTAAGTCACATGCTAAAGTCTTTGCTCATGTATTGAAATAAAATGAATTTGAGTTAATGTAATACTTGAGCATATGTCATTAGTTTATTTGGCTGCAGATCTCCTTTGTGCATTGCTGTTTTTCATACAGAACATTCTGTCACGTACGTATTTGTTCTTTGAAGAGGAAGAATTCTTTTTATTTGAAAATTCTTACCAACATATATTTTCTCCTCCTCCTCACATCTGTTATGGAAAGAAAGAAAACAAAAGCTCGTCTTCTTGGAAAATAAGTGTGAAATGTAGAAAAAAATCCCATCAGTAAAATACAAAGAAGACATTATGAAATTATGCTAATGACCTGTCAGATGTTGTGTTCAATGACATTTAGGCTACCAGAGGTTCCATTTCAGCAAAGGACTTGGGATCAGTGTAGGATGTGCTGGGAACTGGGATTTGTGAAAGGCTAGGTGTGTAAAGGTGGGAAGGGTTGAAGCATTTGCTTCAGAAATGAAGTCAACACAGGGAGAGGAAGTAATCTTGTCTCCTTTCATGCATGTACACGTATCTGCACCCAGGGCTTGTCCTGGAGTGAAGCACTGCTGTCACATCACCAGTGACCTCACACAAAGTGGTGCTGGTGCCAGATTCTGCACCTGGGATGGGGCAGTCCTGGTTGTGTGTACAGACTGGGGAATGAGATGCTGGAGGGCAGTGCTACAGAAGGGGACCTAGGGGTCCTGGTCCATGGCCAGTTGAACACGAGCCAGCAGTGCCCTGGCAGCCAGGAGGGACATCCAGGTCCTGGGGTGCACCAGGCACAGAATCACTGACCAGGCAAAGGAGGGGATTGTCCTGCTCTGCTCTGCACTGGGGCAGCGTCACCTCAAGTGCTGGGGACAGTTTTAGGTGCCATGGCATAAAAAAAGATACTAAACTATTAGAGAGCATCTAAAGGAGGGCAGTGATGATGGTGAAGAGCCTTGAAGGGAAGCTGTGTGAGGAGAAGCTGAAGGCACTTGGTCTGTTCAGCCTAGAGGGGAGGAGGGGCAGGCACTGATCTCTGCTCTGAGGTGACAGTGACAGGACCCAAGGGTATGGCCTGAAGTTGCCCCAGGAGACGTTTCTGTTAGATATTAGGAAAAGGTTCTTCACCCAGAGGGTGGCTGGGCACTAGAACTGGCACCCCAGGAAAATGTTCACAGCACCAAACCTGACAGAGTTCAAGAAGCTCTCGGGTACATGATGTGACTCTTGGGAATGGTGAGTTGCAGGGCCAGGAGCTGGAGTTGTTTATCTCCACGGGTCCCTTGCAACTCAAGATATTCTGTGATTCTGTGACTCTTTGAAATGAAGGCAGCAGCTTTTGCCTGCAGCTGAAATGGGTGCTGGATATCGAAGGTGGGGTTTTAAGGATGTGCAAGGAGGAGCAGAAGGTGCTCTATCCCACCTTCAGCTCTGCTGCATACCAAGCCCATGTACTGAAGCTCCAGGGTGTTTGCCTTGTCATTTTAGAAGTGCCTGTGCAGGATTTCTGTGCCATTTCCCAGGGGCAGTGAAGTGTGACCCTCTAACTCCTTATTCCCAGGGCTCAAATTCAAAAATGATCTGCCATTGTTTCTTTTCCCCTGCACATCATTGCCAAAGGGTAGATGTGTAAAACGTTTGTGATGCATCACTTAGACTCATGATAAAATGTCACATTATTTCCTTCTAGAAACTTTGTGTAACTGACCCTTATTGCACTCTTTTTTAATAGAGTTATGGAACACAGCAAAATGACTGTCTTTTGGCAGAAACATTATTTTCTCTTAGATTCTACTTCTGATTTATGTACAGCAACAGACTCAAAACAATTAACAGAAATCAGTGTTCAATGACCAGCTAAATCAAAATATTTGAAGAAAAACTTCACTTTCCTGGTGGTTTTTGACATTTTCTTTTATAGATATTTATCCATCCTTCTTCCTACATTTATTTCTTAGCTGGTAATACACCAGCTTAGTAAAAGAGTTCTGCTTTGAATTTATTTCCACCATTATGAGCAATTACTTTTCTTTTAACTTTAGCTCTTTCTCATGTGAAAGAAAGTTGACACATCAATAATATATGTAACTGAATTCTGACATTTTCATTCTGCAGAGCTATGAAAAGAGGTTTTTAACATTGCTTTTCCTGATCAAATACTCAAGCTAAAATTTCATAGACAAGTAACCACTCTGGAAACCACAGAGGTTTTGAAGAATTAGGTCATTTAAAATTGATTTGCACAACGAAGATTGAAAGATACATTAAAAAAAAAAAAAAAAAAAAAAAAAAAAGAAAAAGAAAAAAGAGGAATAAAAAGTCAAATTCTTTACATCTGCAGAATCTTGAGTTAAAAAAATAGTTTGTTATATAGTATTTCTCTCTAAGATTCAGCTGTAAGGACCTCTGTTCACAGACATGGTAATCTTAATCTTGTAGTTCAAATCAATAGAAAAGACCTTGAATTTGAATCTCCAGGTCAGCTAAGGGGTGTAAAACAATTTCCATTTTCTGTCCTAAATACACACATACAGACACTGGTTTGAGGAGTGTAAGTTTTGTATTTGCACCCTCCCCTGTGTGACAAGGTTCCTCCAGGTGCAAGCACATACATCCTTTCTCCGTCAGTCTTTTTGCTTTGATTTCTACTGATTTATCAAATTTCTCCCGAATTATATATTTTCCTCAGTCTTGTCCCCATGACCTGACACAATATAATTTTATTAAAGATTTTCTTCTTGCACCTTTTTTTCTTTTTAATGTTTATCTTACCTCCTCTCTTCTTTTCAAACACTTTCCCTTCTGTTCCTTTTTTCATTTGTGTGTGCATTTCTGAGTTTATTAATTTTCTCATATCCTCTTGCACTGCTGACTATAGATCCCAGGTTTCAGCAAGTTAGATTGTTGAGTTATTATGATTGCATTCTGGTAGGCAGTGCATCAGGTCACACAAAAATAATTTGTGATTTTCATTTATACAACAACATGCCAAGAAGTCTCCAGGCATTATCAAAAGATAAATTGAAGTATAGCTTAAGATGAAAAGAAAAGAAAGCTAATTAATTTCCAAAATAGTCAAGAAATTGAAAATATTTGCAAAACAGTTATAAGGAAGAACAAAAACTTTAACCGCTACAGAACTTGAACTTGGGTATTTAGTTTACTAATGTTACAGAACTGCCTATTAAAATTGTTTCTTTAGTTGCAAAAATAAATGTAGCTCTTGTTCATGTCCATTTGTTAAATCAATTACATCTAAATCAATTTCAGGTTCTGTTTTTAAATTTAGGGTATCTTTGCACACATAAATGGTGGTAGTCTCTCTTCTACTTCTCTCTTGGTGTATTTATTTATCAGAGAAAAGTTCTTTTTTGATTTTCATATACCTATTTATATAGAGAGTAGTTAAGAGGGTTTTTTTGTGTGTGATTTTCTTTACTTGTTTGGGATTTTTTTTAAAAAAAAACACAATTTGAAAATTCACTGCCCCCCACCACCCTAGCTCTGTTACCATTTCCTCCTCTCCTCACTGATCTTTTCTACTCTATTTCTAAACCATTTCATAGCTCCTCCTCTGGAATTCCTATTTGCTCTTCCATTTTTCTGATCTGCTACATCCTCAGTTCAGTGGAGATTTTTTACAGTTTCCCTGAATCATAGCCCTCAAGAATAGATGGATAGGGACAAAACAATGAATAATGAAACTAGACTTGCTTAGGCCAATTACTCTGTACTCTCTCCGACCTTAGTTTTTAAAATGGAGGATTCCCTCTGTGTCTTATTTTGAAAAACAGACTCAATATAAAAGATCATCCTGAACTGATTTCAGGATCAAGAGTCCTAGAATATGTGGGCTGAGAAAAACACTTGCCTGAATTCCATCTCCACATTTCAATGTTTAAAAGAGAATATAATAATATTTGTTGTTCCTTTCATAACGTTTCAGAGATACCCTCTTTGAGTCACTTAATTTAATTTATTTTTTTTTTCAAAATCTGCTAAATTAGAATACTAACTGTAAGTTGCTATGAAATATAACTGAAACAAGTAATTTTCTGACCTTCAGAAAACTTATCAGTAAAATAATGTAATGAAAAGCAAGTTAAAGAAGCAAGACTACAGTTTCCCTGTAGCCATTCTGTTGTATGGCTGTGCTTATTCTATTCCAGTGGAACTCAAGCTGTAATAAATCATGGCATCTCCCAGTATCAGCTTCAAATAAACATGTTTATTGGGACAGACAAGTACATCACTAAGAGTGCTATTTACTTCAGGTGCTGACATACAGTACCAGCTGTTGGATTTAAACACTGACTCAGTCACTGTGACTGAAAACTGTGGGAACTTCTCAAATCACACATCAATATGAGAAAAACAGGGGCATCATGGCATAACATAAGTAATGCTGGGGTTTTTTTTCCAACAGCACAAAAGGTATGAAGTTTGAGAGAAAATTCCCCAACAAAACCAGGCAAAAATTTCAGTCCAACAACAAAAATGTAACACATTCAGATTAAATACTGTAATTAGGGTTTTTAAGGAAATTTAAAGAAAGTTTTACTTTGAAAAATCAGTGTCTGAACTCTAGAGGCTTGCTAAATTTCATTAATTACTTCATACATATAACAAAATCACCTCTGATCTCCGTTTCTAACCTTTGGGTGGTGTGGGGTTTTTTGTGTAAGTAGTGCAGAATGGAAACACCTCCAGCTCTGCTGTGAGTTCTTCCTCTACCATGAAACATGGGGACCCAACTCATACAGGGATCTGGGGAACCAGCCTGAAACAAAGGGAGTTTTTGTTGCCAGTAGGATAAAAAAAATACCAAAACAAAACCCCAACCCTGACTATCACAACCTATAATAAATTAAAGAAAAAAAAAAATGCCCCACAAACCAAAAACTCATCCCAGAGCATACACAGGTAATGGGAACACAATATGAAATGTACTTTGAGATGTAATACTTCAGGAAGATAGGATACCCATTGACATTGGGGGGTGGTCCAGTGTTGAGAATAATCAGGATTTTATCAAATAGGGATATTTAGCCTGAAAAAAAAAAGAAAAGAAAAGAAGAGGGAATTAGTAGCCTTGTAGGAGGAAAACACCAGTTCTACAGGAAGGAAAGGAGGTGACAGCTACCTCATAAATAAGAGGACTGTTCAGTAGTTTCATTCTTGTCCCTTTCCTTTCAAGATTAAGAACTGTTGTTTTGTGCTGAGACCAAATGAAAACAGAACAACCAGATGAGAGAGTCTTTATGTCCTGATAATGAGAGGATTTTTGTGATTACTCCAGCATCAGAAAAGGAAGAATGAGATGGTTAAAGGTCTCTTTCTGAGTGAATTAATTCTATCTGACAATCAGTTCAGGAAGCATGAAGCCTAACTTAAGTCAAAGATCTTAAAGATATATTGTCCATACTAATGCTGCGTTTTGGCCAGGCTTTATTTCATCTTCACTGTAAGTTGCCTTACTAATTACTCTGGCCAGTCATTTATCTTCCTCATAGGAGACTGATGTGATGGCAGTCATCAACTAGTGCAAGTCAAGGAGAGGATTATAAAGAGTAATTATAAAGTGTATTAGACATTCAGCTCCAGCATACAAGGTTTGGCAGGGACCTACAAATACTACATGATTAATCTGCAACTCCATAAGTGGTTGAAACATGAAAACCTTGTTAAAATTTAGGCTTCTTTTTATAGATGACATTCCATGAAGCAATACTTCTGGCAGGACATGAAGTTCCAAGCAAAAAAGACAATTCCCAAACCAAAAATCCCTTCTGGGTTGTTCTGTTGTGATGGGTCAAACCTGTCTGGCTGTCAGGTCCTCACCAAAATGCTGTCTCATCCATCTCCTCAGCAGGAGAGAGAGAGGAAATATGATGAATCCACCTTGTGAGCTGTGGTAGGGACAGGCTGATGGTTCACCCATTATGACAATCCTTATCATGGACAAAACAGATTCATCTTGGGAAAATTAATACAGTCCTTCATGATCTTCTGCAGTTCTTCACAGAGTTCTTCAGCATGGTTCCTTTCCACAGAGTCCAGCCCTTTAGGAAGGGTCTGCTCCAGCATGGGCCCTCCATGAGGACACAGGTCCCCCACAAACCATGCTCCTGCATGGGCTCCTCTCTAGAAGCCACAGCTCCTGCCAGGAGCTGGCTCCAGCAAAGTTATCCATGGTATTCAGGGCATATCCATGTCCTCCACAAATACAGACTCTCGTGTAGCACTTTTTAGTACTCAACATCAAATGTAAAATAGTAGCTCAGTTATGATGTCCTTGGTTTTAGAAACCAAAGAAAATAATTTGCATGGAAGCAATTGTACAACTGTATTTATTATTCCTGGGCAAAGGACACACCACATCAGCAGAGTAAGGAAAGCAACTTTCACAAATACAGAACCTAATATGAAGGGGGTGGATGGGTGAGCAATCTATAAATGTATTTTATATACGTGAGAGTATTATTTATACCTATTAAGTTGTTCTACAGGAGATCTGGCAGATCCTGAAAGTGAGAGTATTAAAAGGACAGCAATCAGACTAGTGTAATTCAAAAGAAAGACAGTTAATTCAATAAACTACCAATCTAATCAGACATGCATCCATGTTAAGGGGAAAAAACAGGGAAAAATTGCCAACTGACAAAAATGCCATTGCCAAAGGGTGTGTAGGATGGAGTGACAGAAGAATGAACATGAAAATAATCAAAAGGCTAGCTATAAAATCAGATACAAGAAGAAGTTTTTTAAACACAATAGAAAATGAAATCAAAAGGAAGTAAAAGTCTCTTATTCAATAGGGAAGGAGAACAAAAAGGAGATTATGCACGACAGACTAAATTCAATACTTTCTTTGATTTTTTTATTATAAAAGCAAGAAAGAAAAACGTAGTTTTGACCAGATACTTCACAAAATGAGTTTTATCACAAGAATAAGTATGTCAGGAAGAATATGAACAAAAGTAGGGTGAAGAATATTTAGATAAATGAATTGAATATAAATTTATCTTTAAATGTTTATTAAGAATCTAACCAAAGAGATTTATAAAACTTCAGTGGCTTTCTTCAAGAGATCACAGAAGACAGAAGACTTGAAAAATGAGAAAAACGTGAAATTCTGTATCAGCTACTAAGAAGTGAGTGGGAAAAAATGTAAAAGATTTACAGGTCAAGGCACCTACCTTCAGGAATTAGGACAGAAACAATTTTCAATCTATTCATGCTGAAAGAGAATAAAATGATAAAGGCAGACAGTGTCGTTTTGTTGAAGTTCAGAAAGTGCCAAAGCAATCTTATTTTCTCCAAGATGGGACATGTATCAGGTTAAAACTGAATATGCAACTGAGTCAAATCAAGTTTTTCCTACTGCTCTTTTGAGACTGTCCCTCAAAAGGGACAGTCTCAACAGAAAACCAAGGAACAATCCAAATAAAAACACAGATGAGCACTCATTTCTTTCTAAACTACAGGTCAAGTACTTCATAATGATTCCTTCATTGTGAGAGGGCATTTCATCAATAACACACCTGAAATAAAAAGAGAACATGGCAGTAGGCATCAATGGCATAAAATGTCATGTCATTAGGAAAAAAACTCATGGTGGAATAGCAAAAAGTCTTAATGGGGGAAAATTAGCCTGAATGGTTAAAGAAGAATTCATATGAAAAGACAGATTAGAAGAGATGAAAGGAAAAATTACTCCAGATCTATGGTTAGTGCACACTCTACAAAGATAATGGAAGAGGTCATAGATACAAACATTGTGCCGTGAGGTTGACTAAATCTGTCAGTTTGAAGCCTAATCCAATAAATTGTGAAGACTGGCTTTCAGATGTTTACTCTCTGTATACCTAATTGCTTAAATTTGGTGAGGGGACACTGTAGCACAAGCTTCATATGCAGCCGGTTAACGGAGCGGCTGCTAACATTAAATATTCTGTTCTTCATCTCTGCAATCAATTCCTTACATCTCTCTCAGTTTCATCTGGAAGCAGACTGCTTAAAAGTAAAGTGATATAAAGTGTTTCCCAGCAACTACTTCATCACTTCCAGTGACCTTCAAATTACATTTAACATTTGTCTTGGACAGAACTATGAGGCTGCTCAGTGCTGCGGACAGGAAGATTCATCTGGTACTGTTAACCTGATCAATAGTGAAATAAAAAGTCAACTGAGCTTACATTTTTACAACCCCAAGAGAAAGTTAAAAAACACATTAGTTGGTTTAACAAAATGATAGCAGACAGAGAATCAGTATCCAGGATTATAAATGATGGTAGCGCTGTAAGCCCTGTACATCATATGTAGTCATAAACTACTCGCACTGAATTAGTTTAAAGACAATCTCACTTTAGTTTCTTTTACTTCAATTTTTTCTGCACTTTGTCCCACAGAAAGAAAAAAAAAAAAAAGAGGCTGTGGCATTTGAAAGCACACAAATTTTACTGAATTTCAGATAAAGAAAAGGTGCCAACTGGTGGAGAGATTGATTCCATGAGCTTTAATTATCCAAACTACGTGTTCATTATGTAAGTTGCTTGGTGCAACAGAAGTAGATAAGTAGACTGAAACAGATGGTCCTAAAGCTCCTGAGCTTAATTTCACTGATTCCTTAAGCCTTTCTCAGAAAAGAAAAGAAAAAGTCTTTGCACTGGGACTGCTTTACCCATGGCCAGCTATGGGTGTTCTGAGCATAAGAGATGTATAATATTCTTTCAGGACACAAGGACTGCTTTGTCCTCTATGCTCTTTTTGACCTCCCCTAAATATTAGTATGTGGCTTTCACTTCTCCCTCCACTGACCCTCCAAAAACCTCATAGACCTAAACTTGAACAGGCTGCTGGAGAGAATATAGCAGACAAGTGTTGCAGTGTGAAGTTTGGAAGAAATGTTACAAGGAATATGCTGGCAAGGGAAAGTGTTATTTACTGCTTCACTGGACAGCAGAAGATAAATGGGGAAAGAGACTGTAAGTGATTGCTTCTGCTTAGTGTGGGCAGCCTTCATAAGGGCTGGGGAAGCAGCAGGAAGAGCTGGCTCCATAGTTTCTAGTGACAAGGGGCTGCTTTATGCCTAAGAAATCCTCCTCTTTTCCTTGAAATGATATTTTAAGTTCTACCACATCCACCCAACTTACCTTCTTGAAAGCTTTTCATAGCAATTAGCGAACAGACCTGGGCCAAAGTATTTAAAGTCATTGGGGCAATGACAACACCCAGCCATGAGCCACCAGCACTCAAAGACTTTTCCAGACTGTCAACAGAACCAGACCACTTCAGGCTCAGAAGCCACCTCTGTCCTCCTGGAGTAACCTGTAAGTCAATGTGGGCCTACTGCCACAGAGAGCAAAGGAAACATTCTTTTTTATCCTGCACAGACTGAAGGCAGACTGACCACAGCCCTCAGGATTAGGATGGGGCATCCAGATCCTACAGCACAGGGTTCCTGCTGCACCTGTTTGCTCCCAAAACTGAGGGGAAACGTGTAACAGTAAGTCAGGCAGAGGAGGAACATCTGAATAAGAGGAACATCTGCATCTAAAGAGGAATGGGGTCCAATAGCAAAAGGTTGTTTCCTAAGAAGGCAAATCTGATCCATTACCTGCACAAATGCTGGTTGTTAGGACTTAAATGTGACTTAGACTTTCACATACTCACATGATGTTAATTACAGAAATTCTAGCAAGATAACCTGACCTTTTAGGGACAAACATAAATAGTAGCCATCATATTACACTCAAAATCTTGTTATAGACAAAACAAACTATTTTTAGAACTAAGGCTTTTTTATTAACTCTGTTAGCATTTTCATACTCTAATAGTCCAAGTAATCTAATAAAGCAAAATATTTCAGTTTAAATTATTATGTAAAAACTTCTTAGTATCTACCCCTACTGGGTTCAGCTGGGATGAAGTTAATTTTCCTCACAGTAGCCCAGATGTTTTGACTATTTATGGGCAGTGCTTGTACAGTGTCAAAACCATCTTTATCTCAAATCATGAGTTTTCTGCTTTTGCTCTTCTAATTTTCTGCTTCATGCCACTGATGGCACGATGAGGAAGGGACAATGTGGGTGCTTACCTACTAAATGGGGTCAACCCATAGTTACCATTTTTTGTCCTAAGTAAATAATTAATCATAATAGTAATATCTACCTAGAGCAGAAGACTGTACTCTGTTTCATAAATGTGTTGAAATTAGAGGACTTCAAACAGTTTTGTAATGTTTTGAAGAGCTTTTCAAGTGTGAAGTTAAAGCAGCAATCAGATGATGCAATTTTTTCCAAAGACAATGAAGAAGTTTTTCTGGAGATCATAAAATCGTGGAATGGTTTGGGCTGGAAGGCACTGTAAAGATCATCTAGCTCCAGCCTCCTGCTATGGACACGGACACCACTATGTTCTCTTCTGAAAAAAAAGGATGAGTGCAGTTGACCACCATAGCCCAACAAACAGGAGAAATGTCACTTGGTATTAATTATGTGCAAGCAGATAACTACTGTCAGTGTCAGCTAGGATCATTTTTCTGATACAAACCAGAGAAGATACTACAGTGTTGGGATACCTCGCCCTGAGATCCTGGGGCGAGGGGGCCCTGGATGTACAGGTTTGCCATGGCTCCCATGTCACATGCCCTGTACCTGTTCCTGATTGGCTGTTTTGGGTGCCCCGGGCCCGGGAAGAGCTCGGCTCTCCCACGACTGGGAGAGTCTGCCTGGGAACTTTGGCCATGATGAGGCTGGAGGAATAAATAATCTCTGAACATCGATCAAATATCACTTCATATTTCCTTCCACCGAGCATCTCTGTCTTATATTTGTTGCAAGTATTCCCCATTGCAACAAATGATAGAGATATGCAGACATTTGATCCCTGAAAACGATTTTTGAAGGTCTGGAGTACAGCAACATTGATTTGTGAGTAAACTCTGAATTTTTCTTCTCATCTTGGCTTGGCTGTACTTTCTGGACTATGAAGAAATCATGGCAGATGTGGCTGTCTGAGCCACAGAAAAAAAATTTACTTGGAAGTGAAAGAAATCCTGGAACAGCAAAATGCAAAGCTTGATACAGGACTTCTAGAACACTTTTTTGAATGGCTTTTCAAAAATTTCTTTTATGTCGCTCAAGACTTAATTTTTGATGTTGGCTTTCCTGTAACTAGTGGCCACACTTTTTGGAAGGAAATCGATGAAGAGACAATGGTTATACTCTCTTTTTATCTAAAAACAAAGGGTGAAATGTTGGGATACCTTTCCCCAAGGTCCTGGGTGTCAGGGGCCCCTATATCTGTTCCTAATTGGTTGTTTAGGGTGCTCCAGGCCCCAGAAGAGCTCAGAGTCCCCTGACTGGGGCAGTCTGCCTGGGAACTCCATCCATGTGGCTGGAGGAATAAATCTCTCTGAGCATCTATCAAATATCACTTCATATTTTCTTCCACAGAGCATCACTGTCTTGTATTTGTTGCAAGTATTACCTGTTACAAAACTGCAGTATAGGCAAAGCTGCTCAGAGCAGTTCCAATCAGTCTGAAAGGAAGAGGTGCAACTCACAGTACGAATTTTCATACCTGTAGGGTGCTACAAAGATGGGGGGTTTTGAGATCCCTCTTTCTGTCCTCTAATCTGGTGGCCTGGAGTGTCTGTAGGGAGAAGTAAAAGAGATTTTTCTCTAGATATTTCTCTGTGAAGCCTTCTTCATGTCATTAATCTGAAATGTTTGGAAGATTGGAACAATTTACTAGACTACAAGTATTATTTAATCACAAGTAAACTGGATGTTAAAAGCCTGCCTAGTAATTTGAAGTTTTCCATCCTGATTGCCATGTCTTATACAAAGCACTATTAGCAGTTTCAGCAGTACTAAGTTATCATTAAGGCTGTGAGTAGCTGTTGCAATGTTATTTTATTTTTTATCATAGAAAACCGTATGCATACCAGTTATAGGACTGTTTTGGCATCACACAGTGTCAATCTAAATGTGACATTCTTATAAGAGAGCAGAAATTACACTGTCCTGGGATGTAACCACAGGTGTGCACAACATGAATTTGTAAGTAATCAAAGGAAAAATCAAATAAAAATTAACTATTAGTAGTTGCAAAACTGCAAATATGCTATTCGGGTAGATAATCTAATTAATCAATCAAAAGATCAAAAAAACCACAGTAAAAATTCAGTAAAAATCCTAATGACCCTACCTACATTTCTCCTGAGTTTTCTTAGTCATAAATTATGTTGATTAGTTCCACAATCATTATGACTTATGTTCTTTTTGTGAACCCTGGGATAACAAGGTTTATTAGATTTCGATATCTGTGAATTAGTCTTTTTTTTTTAAGTATAGAAAAGAAAGAAATTGTTTTCCCTGGAGAAAATGTTCCTTAAAAGCAAAAAAATTTATCACAATTGTATTTTCTCCTTTACATTGGTGGACACGGAAAAAAATTCTTAAAGCTTCCAAGGCATTTTTTCCTCAACATTTTGACAAATAAGGAAAGGAATACAAGAGTCTTCATATGCCTTTGGAATTTCATACCTTGATAAGAGTTTGCCATTAAAGCTAGGACAAAAAATTTTGGAGCTGCTTATGAGTTTTATTGAGTTCATTAGTTAAGGAGGACAATCAAGTATATTAAGTTATTTCTACTCATTAAACTGGCAGAAGGATTCTGCATGGTATCATGCCCTTCCAACCCAGACCACAGTATGATTTTATAGAACAGCAAACACTTAGTGGAAAAGAAGCTCATTCTTAGCTCTCAGCACAAAATGCTTCTTCCTTTTTTTTTCATGTGTGCTTAACTGGGTAGCCGAGTTGAAGTGTAAAGTTTTGGGCTCTTGGCCTCACTTTGAACATTGCACAAGACAGCTAGCAGTGAAATTAGAATTCACTTTTTATTCGAGTCCAACTGACTGTATCCATGCTATGGTTTATGTTTGGTTTTGGTGCTCATGGAAAGAAAACCTCCTTTCCTACACTATTTTCATAAATATATATATTGGCCAAGACAGAGCGTTTCTAACTGACCACAGCAGAGCTGAATATTTTGCATATTCTCCTCCCATTGTCTGAACAACAAGATGTTGTCATACTTTACTGTAAACCTTGCCATCATAAAGCACTTCTTTCAGAAACTCTGAAAAAGCATCCCAGGAGTGATTCAATGATTTTCATTAGTTACCAGTCATATGCTCAGCAAATTCAGAATTCAGCAGAATTTAGTTAAACAGTTTAAGAACGAATATCAGTTTTGACTAGTTAAAAAAAAGTTTTGACAAGTACATATATATCACAATGAGTTCACCATCAAATCAGATATCTGAACAAATATATATTTCTTATTATGATCTTAGATACTTAATGAACTTTATGCTATGCATATATAGGTTGTCAAAATACATATTTCATCCTCCATAAAAATGTTTTTAAAAAAGCCCAAGTGAGACTTCTTTGGCCTTTAATGCTTATAACTTCAGTCACTTACATAATGTCTTAAATATGCTCTGGGCAATGTAATTTGAATTTTGGTTTTTAAAAAAATAATATATTTTGTACCATATTTTCACATTTAATTTTAGAGTTTCTGATACAGCTTTTCAAATTTTGTTTAATTTACATATTTCAATATCCCAATACGATTTAACATCACTTTCATTTGAAACCTTTATATTTGAATATCTGGTTTATGATTACATATCTTCATTTGTCGGACCTTTGGTGCATTAACCACATTCATACAGGTAGGGAAATATCTATATTGTTTTGTTCAGAATAAACCTGAGATGATTTTTTTTTGTAATGAGTTTTTTCCATTTTTTTTCCTTATTTTTCACCTGTTTTGATCCACTGCAGGGTATTTCTCAAGAGATGTTTAGTAATAGTAGGTGTTTTTTAATATATTTGAATGTTCATCATTTTTTCTCTTTATTTTCCTATCAAAATAAAAGTTTTCTTTTCTGTCCGCACTGCACCTCTACAAACTTATAATGAACAGCCTATAGCACTTCACTCTTTGTCAGGGTCATTTCCACAGCTGAGGTAATGCATGAAAGGAAAAATGCTTCAGAGACTATATATGTGGATTCCAATTTTGGTTTTATTGCATGTTAGATGATGTCCAAGTGTTTAAAATTCACAGAATTATTATATCTCATCCCTCCCTAGCCCTACAGAAAGAAAAGGAAGCTTGGAACAAAAATTAAAAAGATCTTTTTTTTTTTAGTACTCTGAAAGATGGATATCACTTGCAGCTTCCCTTGAAGGTGGAAAACTTGCTCACCATCTGTATCTGTTCATAAATAATGAAGTAATAGTTAATTTGAGCAGAATTTATACAACTTTCCTTCGAGGAATTGAAGGTAGGAACTTTTGTAGATTCTTACCACTGCAACGTTACACTTTCACAAATGCATATGATTTTAAACATCCATCTTTTAAAAGCTGATGAGAATTTATGACCTATCTGCCAAGCTGCCATGAATAACTAAATAGTTGCTGTTAGGCTTGTTCAGCTGTTAGGTAGAATTCATTAAAACACTTTTATGGCTATTTAAATTGAAATGTTTTGCCTCTGTTGTGGTGAGCTAACTGTACATACACAGCTTTGGTAGCTTTGTCACCTGGAAATAGCTTAAGGCTGTTGCAACTTGATTGTTTTACATTATGTTCCCATATTCTTATATTACTGCTACTCTAAAATTTTTTCCTGTCCTTTTTTCATATCCTATAAAAGTATTGCTTTCAAATTATTTCTAGTACTAAGATATAATATTTCACCAGAACAATAAGACATGTATATTGATGTTTTTTACCTGTGTCATAAATTTTTGTAATTGGTAAGAGTCACATTAAGCAACAGCAGTATAAGTCATGGTCAAATCTGTGTGATAAATAAAGTAGGTTCACTTCTAACTGTTATAATAGTAAATTGACTGTTCTAAATAGACATTCTAAAAGAAAAGTCCAAACAGTGCATAAAAATTACATTCTTAAGAAGCTGAAATAGACATTTCATCTCCCTTCTGTGCAGCATTATAATTTTCCATCATACTTAGTCAGATTAAAGCCGAAGTGGTGATTCTGGCCTTTACCTGCACTGAACTGCAAGTTTCTGCTCTCCATTTGTGGTAGCTGCGGTATTTCCAGGGAGGGTTTTATGGGATATTTTATTCTTGTTTTGGTTAGTTGGTTGGTTGGTTGGTTGATTTTTGTTTGTTGGTTTGTTTTTCAGGTGCATTAGGAAATTCATCCAGATAAAAATTACCCAACTACCCAAATGGCACCATAAGCATTAGTGCTGGCACAAAGAAGAAAGGGAAAACAACAGAAATATAGATATAATGCACAGGGTTCAGAAATATTCCCCTTAGTGACATTCCACCTTCATGTTTGTGAAATCACAGTCTTTCAGCAATCCACCAATTGCTGTAGACACAACCACATGAATTCTATATACATTTTTTCAACAACAGGAATAACAAGTTATTCCATGGTGTCAAACACCTTGGGATGAACCTTACAGTTTCACATAATATTATTCTATCATTCCTAATGTTTTCATAATCAACAGTTATTTAGCACATGCAGTTTTCATAGCCCCTCAGTCGACTGTTGTGAAATCCAAAATCTGATGGGCCCTCCTAATTTTAGAGTCTGTTAGCTTCTCTTCAGTAAAAGAGTGCAAAAGTGGAATGGGAATCTATCTCTACTTTTCAATTTTTACACAGAGCTGGCAACAGTTAACAGGATGTAAAATGTTTTACCTTTCTTACTGCAGTGAGCAATTGCCTCAAATAAAAAACAAGTTGTCACTGTGTTCAAATAAGTGTTATTTCTGTTTTTCAGCAAGTGAAGAACATAAGGCTGGCAGCACAAGTAAATGAAAGAGTCAGTTTTCCCTGGGACTTGCCTCCCTTCAGTTCCTGTCAGCCAAAACCCAGTTATTTGCAGAGGAAGGAAAAGAGCACAAGTGAAAACAGGCCCTGAGGTAAACAGGGCTTTGGCAGGAATAAGAAGAACTTTCCAAAGCCATTCAGGAAGCCTTAAGGAAGTGTGTTCATGCTGAATTAATTATGTTTTTATCGCTTATGAAAAGATTGTGGAAAGACACATTGTCCTCACTGTAAGAAAGGAGAAGTTGTTAATTTGCATTCATCTAGCTGAATAACAGAGTTGAAAGGAGGGAATGCAGGAATCTGTCACTGTCATCCTTGTACAGAATTCTTTATTTTTAGTATATTCTAGTTAAAAAGTGAAAGCCTTCTAAGATTTGAGAGCAGGAAGAGAAAGGCACCCATATCCTGGACTGCACCCAAAGCCCCGTGGGCAGCAGGGCAGGGAGGGGATTCTGCCCCTCTGCCCCCTCTGCTGAGACCCCACCTGCAGTGCTGCATCCAGCTCTGGGCTCCCAGCACAGGAAGGGCAGGGAGCTGCTGGAGCCAGCCCAGAGGAGGTACCAAGGGGATCAGAGGGATGGAGCAGCTCTGCCGTGAGGAAAGGCTGAGAGAGTTGGGGTTGTTCAGGCTGGAAAAGAGAAGTTTAAGGTTTTTTCCTTACTTTGCAAGACAGTGTACTTTAGTACGTCTTACTCGATCATTCCTAAGGGGTGCAGAAATGTCATCCACCCTCTTGTAAAAACAAGATTAAGAGATATTTACAGATAAAAGAGGACCCATGAAATTATATCTGGTCATGTAGCGGATATATTTTAGAGAAACTGAATCTAACACTGAGTAAAAAAGAGATTTGAACTGTTTTTTGACAATATATGAAAAACAGGTTAGAAATTTAATAAAATTACATAAAAGAATGAAGCCTCACTTATTTTACAAATATTTGAAACACATGATAGAGCATATGATTTCCAGAAGGAGTTGTATAAAGTGTCACTAAATAGAAATGACTTGTACTTGAATGTTTTAATATTTTTGAAATCCTTTCAGCTTTTTATGTGCTTTTCAGTACCCTCTGAACATTTTACTATTGCTGTCTTCCAGTGCTCAACTTTATTTAATATCCCACTTGTGTTTGCAGTAAGGACAAAGAAAAACAGGCTATTAGGTTTTTTCTTCTGCTTGGCAGGGATCTGCACAGACCAGAAGTTCTGGGGTTTTATCAGCTACGCCGCAATGTAAACAGGTTCAATTTGTGCCCTTCAATCTGATTTAACTGTATTTCTTCTTATACTTTACATCTTTCTGTATTTTCTTTGTCTATTCTTTCTGTATTTTATTTGTCTATTGCACACTGTTTGCAGATCACTCAGCATAGAGTCCAACAATTTTAGAGTTGTTTGAAAAAGTTAGTAATATTAACATTATTTTTACTGCCAGATTACTGAAATAAGCAAATATAAAAAACAAAAAAAGAGGGCAAAAGAAAGCACTACTTTTTGCATATTTCCTGAGTTCTTTTCGTCATTTCTGCATGATGTCATTTACCATCATCTA
Source organism: Lanius collurio (assembly GCA_020086605.1). Classification (NCBI taxonomy): domain Eukaryota; kingdom Metazoa; phylum Chordata; class Aves; order Passeriformes; family Laniidae; genus Lanius; species Lanius collurio. The sequence goes on along the minus strand of JACBWW010000052.1, from coordinate 3,139,944 downwards.
TTTTTATTTTTTTTTTTGGCAGAATAACTCTTTCCCTTTGTGCAGGCAAGGATTAGTACACATTTGCTCCATTCTGTGGTGCCTCCCACCTCTCCTTAAAGCTTGATATTCATTTGCCCAAGGACTTTTCTCATGTATGAAGACCCTTTTTGTCAAGAGTATCCTGTATGTGTGATATGTGTTTTCTGCCCACCAGGGTTCTGAATCCTTAGGAATCTACTTAATTGTTTGGAAAGGGATTGCTGGCTGGCACCCTTGCCAGGCTAGCTCATTGTCTAACCCATCAAGATAAACTTCCTGTGTTTGCCTATTAGTGGCATGTCTCTTATTTAGATTCACAAAAAGCTGCATATGCTATCTCAACTTGCAGAGGTAGAATTAACATTCTGCCCAAAAGGGGATGAAATGATCTGGAAGGAGGAGGAAAGTACAACATAAACAGGCAGATAAGTCTCAGAAGCTTCTGGAAGATGATGACGCTAAAAAGAAAGTATTGCAGCCAGAGTCAGGGGGTAAATTCATGTTGTAAACACGCTGAGGGGGAACTGATAGTGTCAGGGGCATCAACTATCTCCCACTTGGGGCAATGGAGGGCAACATCCAAAGGGAAAAGCTGACATCAGCGGTGGAGAACTGTTTCATGGCTGCTGCTGAATTCCTTCAAGAGAGGGTTTTTTACACACACTTCACAAAGCAGTGATGAACACTCTTGTGTTTCTTTCTGCTCAGCTGCACCAACAAACATTGTCTTATGAAAGAGTTTATTAAAAAGGAACTTAAAAATCTACTCCTGCTACCATAAACTATTTCAATTTATAAAGAAATAGGTACAAGGAGCTACAAGCTATGATGTCTTTTCTGACAGAAAGGAACAAAAAAAAAAAGAACAAATACAATGTTATGTTTCCTTATGGAATTTTTTAAAACAAGTACATGCTACACTACCTGCCTTTTTTAAACTTTTGAAGTTTTCAAAATGTAATTCCTCAAAGGTAAACACTTTGAAAACCTTTATTTTCAGAGCCCTGGGAAATGTCTAACAGCATTTCTACATGGCAAGTTCTATATTATGTATAGATCACACTGATATTTCCTAATTATTAAAATTTAGACTGTTACCGTAATTTTCTTTAAATATGGTATTCTCTAGAAAGATGTATTCCCCCCTACTGCAAGACAACATTTCTATTATTTTTTTCTCTTTTTAATCCTCTTGTTTTTCTGGTCAATGAAAGAATATAAGATAGTGTAAAGAGTAGTATAAAACCAATTCAGGGAAATATTAAAAAAAACAAACTAACTATATTCTGAGCACTTTTATGCATATGTAATAATGCTGTGGGCTTATTATATCATGTAACTTGTAAAAGGCTCTGCAAAATCATCCCAGCCAAGGCAAACTAGATTTAAACAAACCAAGGATTGAACTCTGCAAATGTTAATTTATTTCTGACTAAATTAACCTGGTTTGAAAAATAAAATCAAATTTCAAGCTACACAGCCAATGACACCACATCTGAAAGTCTTATACTAAGTGGCTCAAGATCAGAGAAAAATGTCATCCTATATAATCTAATCTAGTTTATTCTTTTACTGTAACAAGAGCTCCACATCTCTTTAAACATACTTAAAGGAGAATATGAGAGAAAGAGAATTAAAGCATTAATTGTACTGAAGTAGATAGAAAAATCTCCTATTTTTATAATAAGCTCCTACAGGGTGAGGAATAAAAGAATGTACTGCCAAGAAATGTATTTTTAGCTCTATTACCAATCTTTCAGAACCCAAAGTTTAAAACTGTGCAGATTGATAAATATACAGGCAGGTTTCTTCCCTAGGTGTCTTGTCTTAGAATACCAAAGAAAATTCTACAACATCTGAAGAAATTAACAGAGTCCCTTCTTTCCTCTCCCCAGTTTTACTTCCAGTGTATGAGGAATTGAAACCACTTCAAATGCTTTTCACAATGAATTTTTTAAAAGTAAAAATGATACACTTTTCATTAAAATGTCCACCTTAAGATAGCCTATGAAATTGCATGTAAGCTACCCCCACCACAGCTCTCACTTTGTGGGCTTTGATGGATTGAGAGGGAAGAATGAGGGTAAACTGAAGGATTGTGCAAGATTGAAGGAGACCATAACTCCTCCCTGCAGGAAGGAGAGTGCCAAGGTGAGAGCACAGCATCACAGCACAGTAGGTCCTGCCCAGAGTCATAAGACATACCCCAGATTAAACTGCCTAATTTGGTCTCAGTTGAACCTGAACTGCAATATGGACGCTCTGGATGCAAATTAAATATTTGTTATTTTAATTTAGAGTAGGAGGATGCCTTTGGAATAAGGTTCTTGACCTCCAGTATCTACCGAACGTCAGCTCACATTGCAGAGCAGCCTCCTAGTAGGTCAATAGGATCCTATTGGAATGAAAACCAGAGGTGAGATGAACTTCAGGAGCTTGTTAAATGCACTCATGCCACAGAGGTCTCCTGAAGTCAAAACTGCAAAATTCAGCACCTTGAGAAAACTGTTTCTAGAGGCCTGAGTAACAGCAAATGTATACGTATTATTTTGTCCAAAGCTTGATATTTACTGTTAAAAATGGGAAAGTCCATAAAAATCAATGTTTACAAGAGACTGGGCTCTTTTTGGAACATGATAATTCTTTGTTATCACAGAAATAGATGACCTTTTATTTCTATAATCGAAAAAGTAATTGAGAAATATATATTTCTCTACATATTTCCCCCTTCTACAGGCAGAAACAATAAAATCCAATAAAGCAGTATTATCGGTCTGTTGGTTCAAATCCTAGAAAACCTAGTCATCTGAAATACAACTCTGCTAACATATGTTGAAAGGTATAATTAAGAATGAAATGTAAAGCCTGGAGATCATGTTTTACCGCTACTGTTTTAAACTGCTCCATTTACCCCTAAAACCATCACAACTCAAGGCGACACAGAATTGACCCATTATAAACTTTTTCCTATCGCTGTCCCTATGCTCTGGGGAAAGAAAGATATTTTGCTTGAGCCAACTCTAGAACTTCAGAGGAGAGTAAATTATTTTAACTATGTTAGTGTTTGGAAAAAGACACAAATTTCACATAACTGTCTTCTTTTATTTCTACATAAAACATAATTTATAAGTGAAGATTAAAGGAATTACATTTATTTAGCTTAAAGAGATGACACCTAGGGAGAAACATGATAACTCTACAGAAATAACTAAAGAGCAGTAATAGGAGAAAAAAGAAGAGCTAGTCACACAGAACATTAGCCATAAAGCAAGAAATAATGGGCTGAGTTAGAAGGATAAATTTACCTTCGTTATTACAAGAACTCTCTGAGAGAAAGGACAATCAGAACAAGACTTCTCTGGTGAAATAGTTATTGCACAATCTTTGGAGACATTAGAAGTAGGATTAAAAAGTTACCTGTTAAAATATTATGAATTTTCAGAGACTGAACTGGATGACCAAGAATGTGCTTTTTGGGGTTGACATTGTCTTGATGCCAGATGCCAACCAAGCCACTCTACTACTCTCACTATTCAACAGGACAGGAGGAGGAAATTTACCAAAAAGCTCATGGACTCAGAGATCACTCACCCATTACCAGTACCACCAAAACAGACTCAATTTGGGAAATTAACTGAAATTATTGTTAATTAATATAATAGCAAAATGATGAAGGATAGGAACAAATCAAAAACCAACCCCACCAATCTCTTCATCCCAGGCTCAGCTTTGCCCTCAACTCTTCTAATTTCTCCCTCTTGAGTGGCACAGGGGGACAGAGGATAGAGGTTGGTGTCACTTCATAGGTCTTGGTCTTGGTCTTCACTGCTCCTTCCTCCTCATACTTTTCCCCTGCTCCAGGGGAATGAGGTCCCAACTACAGAGAAGCGTCCTTCACGACCTCCAGTGGGGATTCTTCTGTTATGTTATATATGAAACCCTAATTGCTTGGTCTTTGCATATTAAGTACCTCAGTTAATTGTATATTAAAAGGTTTTAATTCTACATCTTAAGGATCACCCATCAGCCCAGGTACAAATTTAATTTTCTTAATAGCTCATTAAAAGAGTTACACAGTTCTCAGTTAAACTTCCCAATAAAAGCTCCAAAGTTGTCCTTTATTCAGATTTCAAATAATATCTAAACTGTAAGAGTTGTACTTTATAAGCTTTGTCTGTTTTAAAGGTGTTTTAAAAGGTTTGTACTGTAGTTTAATATTTTTACAGAGAGTTTTGGCTTTTAACCTGTTCCTAAGCCCGACTCTTAAACCTAAGTTTCTAACTGCTGAGGGCTAAATTTTAAACCCCAACTGTTATCCTGCAACTCGGCTCCATGGAAACCTGGAATTTTAATGAGGACTTTTCCCGCCATTGGAGCTGATGACATCTCTCCCCCAGACAACAACGAGCCACTGGAGGACTGAGATGACCTGACCTCGATGCACCACCCATCATTCAGGGCCGTGAGGGCTGGACAGGGGGCAGTCATGGGCAGGACCCAGACATTACAGAACTCAGAGCACAGGACCAGTCAGTGCCACTTTTGGTGGATCGCCTTAGAAATTTGCTTTGTCTGTTTTAATACAAAGGTGCTAGTCTGGTATCTCATTGTTGTGTTTATTGTCTTTATTATAATTTTCTTGTTTTAAAAACCAATTAACAAAACTCATTATTTGAAATTGGCAGAAGAGGCTGCCATTTTGAACTTACCCACGGGTCCACCATTTTTAATTTTCCCACGGTTCCACCATTTTTAGTTTTCCCACCAATCATTTTGTAGTTTACTTATTAAATTTGCCTTTTATTGAGATTTTAAAATTGTAATACAGTTATAACTTAAAGTCTTACTGTAATTTATTGTAAAATGTTCATGTTACCTTGGCTTATTTAATTCATAGGTTCTTCTGTAAAGCTATTTGTCTGAACCTTAACATCATGATGGGGCAAACAAATAGCAAAAGAAACAATCCTGTTAAGAAATATAAAATTCTCCCAGACAGCCCAGTAGGGCAAATGCTTTTGAACTGGGAGGAAAATGCTTTAACAAAAGATAAAGACCAGTGCCAAATGATACACTACTGTGTACTCAAGTGGCCAAAACAGAAAATTCGGAAAGATGAGCTCAAGTGGCCCAAATATGGGTCCTCTGAAAAATGGCTCTGTGAAGCACTACATTCATATGTGCATTACAGAGCCCCCAAAAACTCTGATGAATTTGACTACGCAAAAGTTTGGCTAAATTATTGGCAAAAAAAACGAAGAAAAACAAAACAAAGAATCAAATAAAGAAATAAAACCTAATCAAACCACACCTTAAAAGAAACCAAACAAAATTTTACCAGAATAACCAAAACAAAGAGGAAATCCAAAAAGAAAATCAAATCAACCAAAGTGGGATCCTCTGGACCACCTTCCTCCAGCAATTCCCCCTCAAGGGAAAACTCCAATTGAATGTAGAAAATATCTTCCTCTATCGGGGCAACCAACCCAAAGTGATTCAGATAATGAGAATGAAACAGAAATTTTTGAGGGAACTTATGAAGTGTCAAACTCTTCCTATTCTAATAAGAAAGTGGTTGAGCAAGAAGTTGTTTCTAGTCAGAAGGGTCCGTCCTTCTGTACTAGAAAGAAATCCATTAAAGCACCTGATTGTCCCACCTGCCCCAGCGTATCCCAAGATTCCCAAATTTTACCTCTCAGAGAAGTACCTATGGGAGGCGCTCAGGGAGGAATTGGTTATGTCATCCTACCTCTGGCGTCATCAGAGGTACGAGAATTTAAAAAGGAAATGAAAAATTTGCTAATTGATCCAGTAGGCATTTCAAAGCAGTTTGAGCAGTTCCTCAGCCCTAACATTTATACCTGGAGAGAAATGCAGTCTATCCTCCAAGCTCTGTTCACAACTGAAGAACATAAATTGATTGGGACCACAGGAGTGAATATATGGGACAGAGAAAAGAATACAAACCAACGTCCAGTTGGCGAACACAAATTGCCCATAACTTATCCTAATTGGAATCTAAATTCAGAAGAGGAAAGAAGACACATGGGCTGACTACTGAAATTTAATTGTTAAAGGTATCAAAGAGGCTGTTCCCTGGGTTAATAATATGAAAAAGGCTTTCTGTGAGGAACAAGAAAAAGATGAGTCACCTACTGCTTGGATGACCTGGTTGAGGAACAATATTCAATTGTATTCTGTTATAGATTTGGACAGTGAAGGAGGTAAAATCATGTTAAAAATACACTTTGTACTTCACTCCTGGCCCGATATCCGGAGAAAATTAGAAAAATTGGAAAAGTGGCCAGAGAGGGATCTGGACGAATTGCTGGAGGAAGTGCAAAAAGTCTTTGTTAGAAGGGATGAAGAGAGAATGAAGGCTAAAAGCCGGATTATGATGAGAATAGTAAACAATAACCTCAACAATTTATCAAACAACCCTTCTATACAAAGAGAGCCTGTGGAAAGACTGCCACAATCACAACAACCACCTACCTCAAACACCCGAGGACCCAGAAAATTGTTTTGCACATATTGTAACCGTGAAGGCCACGCGCACTGGCAATGTTTTGAAAAGCAGACAGTCCAAGGGTCCCTCCAAGTGGAAGGGCAGATTCTAGAGAACTGAAGCTGTCGGGGGCTCTATCCTTTGTGGACACAAAAACATCTAAAGGAGCCCTTGATAAAGTTTGGAATTGGTCCCCAAAATCAAACAATGGAGTTTTTAGTAGACACAGGGGCTGAGAGGACCTGAGTCATTGAAAAACCAAAAGGATGTTTTATTTCATGAGAAACCTTAAACATTTATGGAGCAAAAGGTGAAACATTTACAGTTCCCATAATAAAAAATGTGACTATATCTGGACATGGGCACACCCACACTGATGATGTATTATACCTACCTCAAGCAGGCACAAACATACTCAAACGTGACTTCCAAATACCTCTCAGAGTTGGTGTGGTACCTCAAGGTGGCCAGATGGCAACTAAACTCTTTGTTTTGTCCCTAGCAGACGAGCAGCACATCAACCCAATAGTATGGGCCAAACCCAAAAAAAGAGGGAAAATGGACATCACCCCACTAACAACTGAGTTGCTCCCAAACAGCCAACCTATGTGTATACCCCAATACCTGCCCTCAAAAGACAAAAGAAGAGGCCTGAAACCCGTTAGCTCAGATCTCCTGGAAGACGGAATTTTAGAGCCCTGCAAATCAGCTTACAACACTCTGATTTTGGCTGTTAGGAAACCAGATAACACCTTTAGGCTGGTACAAAATCTGCGATAGGTAGATAAGAGAGTTCAAACCAGGTATCTGTTGGTACCGGACCCCTACACTCCCCTAAGTCGGGTAACCCCAATGAATGCTTGGTTTTCTGTTATTGACCTCAAAGATACATTCTGGTCATGTCCTCTAGATTCTCGTTACAGAGACATCTTCGCTTTCACCAGGGAGGATCCTGACACTGGAAGGAGACAGCAGCTGTGCTGGACTCATCTTCCTCAAGGTTACACCAACGCTTTTCAGTCAGGCACCAGAGGAATTGTTAAGTTCCTTCCCTCCACCCGAAGGGATCTAGGTAACACAGTACGTAGATGACCTGTTGCTCTCTGGAGAGCAGTAGTCTAAAGTAAGAGAAGCTACCATCCAGTTACTTCATTTTCTGGGAAAGAACGGCTTAAGAGTTTCAAAACTGAAATTAGAATTTGTCCTGCAGATGGTGAAATATTTAGGACATGTAATTGGGCTTGGCACTAAAAAATTAAGTGCAGAAAGAATTGAAAGAATCCTAAATTTACCACCTCCAACTACAAAAAGATAAATTAGGCAATTATTAGGTTTGTTTGGATATTGCAGGCTGTGGATCTACCAGTATTTCCAATCTGACAAATTTTTATATGAAAAATTAATCAAAGAAGAACCATTTCAATGGACTGAATTAGACAAACAAAAATTGAAAGATTTAAAAGAAAAACTAACTGAAGCACCAGTCTTAAGCCTTCCCTCTCTAGAAAAACCCTTTGATCTGTTTGTTAACGTGGAGAAAGGAATTGCCTATGGTGTCTTGACCCAAGAGTGGGGTGGAGTCAGGAAGCCAGTTGCTTTCCTCACCAAATTGTTAGACCCAGTATCCAGAGGTTGGCCAATCTGCATCCAATCTGTCGCTGCAGCAGCCGTCTGGGTCTCTGAGAGCCAAAAGCTCATTTTGGGGGGAAAATTGACTGTACACACTCCACACATGATCAAAACCATACTAAGCCAACAAGCATCTGAGTGGCTAACTGATGTGAGGATGGTGAAGTATGAGACCATCGTTATGCACTCGGACCACCTGAGGTTGGTTACCTGCTCTCACCAAAATCCAGCCCAGTTCCTTTATGGAACTCCCTCAGAGAGTAACATTGAACACAACTGCATTGACATCATAGATATTTAGACCAAAGTAAGAGAGGACCTAGTAGACTGCCCCTCAATGAGGGAAAAAATCCTTTTCATTGACGGGTCATCTCAAGTCGTGGAGGGGAAACTATGCTCTGGCTACTCTATAGTAGATGGTCACCAAACGGAGGTATTGGAAAAAGGCAAATTACCATCTACCTGGTCAGCTCAAGTTTGTGTTTGTGCTTCATAGATTAGCTGGACGCATCAGGGCCATCTACACCGACTCGAGATATGGCCATGGAGTAGTCCTCACCTTTGGGAAAATATGGTCTGAAAAGGGGTTCCTAAACACAAAAGGGAAAGACATACTGCACAAAGAACTAATTTTAAAAATCCTAGAAGCACTTCAACTACCTCAGGTGATATCTGTAGTGCAAATACCTGGACATCAATCACGAAACGCTGAGGAAGCCAAAGGAAACAACCTTGCTGATCTTGCAGCAAAAGAAGCAGCAGTGGAAGAAAAGAAAGTGTAAGTAATGGAAGTAAATGAACTTCCAAACAACACTTTATCTACTTGCACCATTACAACAGACAACAACTTACCAACAAACACTTTACCCACGCCCATTTTTATAGATCAAGAAAAACAGAAACTAATGTTAATTGGAGGAAATGAAGACCTGCAAGGCCAATGGCATTTGCCAGATGGTCACCAAATTTTAAATAAAGAATTAACTCGAGAAATATTACAAAACATCCATCAAATCAATCACTGGGCTTTGAAAGCTCTAGTGGACCACTTCCTCAGGACTTTTGGATGCATTGGAGTTCATGAATTAGCTAATCAAATCACTCGGGGTTGTGTACTGTACCAAAAAGTAAATAAAAAGTCATGAAAAAGAATGTTGGCAGGGAAATTGAATTAGCAGTTAGACCATTTCAAAGCATACAAACTGATTTCACAGAAATGCCCCCTGTCCAGAGGTGGAAATATTTATTAGTGATTGTTGATCACCTTACTTACTGGGTAGAGGCCATTCCAACTGTCAACGCAACTGCACAAACAATGAGCAAGGTGATCCTTGAACAAATTATCCCTTGTTATGGGATAGTCCACGGAATTGATTTGGACCGAGGTACACACTTTACCTCCCAAATATTGCAACAATTAGCACAGCAATTGGGAATTAACTGGAAACTACACACCCCTTGGCATCCACAGAGTTTTGGGAGAGTGGAACGCATGAACCAGACTATCAAGAACACCCTAACAAAATTAATGCTAGAAACAAAATGGTCATGGGTAAAGTGCCTTCCACTTGCTCTCCTCAGGATCCGCACCCAGCCAAGATCTGATTTAAATTGTTCACCTTATGAAATGTTATACAAGTTGCCTTATTTAGCTACTCAACAAGAACTAGATGCAAAAGTGTGTGGGAACGCCAGTGTTCAGTTGTATGTTCAGTTGACTGAAAGAAACCTTCAACACCTGACAGAGCAAGGATTCCTACCACCGACATCACCACTAGATTTTAATTTACACAGCATCAGTCCAGGAGATTGGGTATTAATAAAATCCTGGAAAGAAAAATCATTAACCCCATCTTGGGAAGGTCCATTCCAGGTGCAGATAACCACAGAAACAACAGTACAGACTTTAGAAAAAGGCTGGACTTACGTCAAGCGAGTAAAAGAACCTGTGGTGCCACCAACAGCAGAAGAAGAACCTCTGACTGGAACATCCTGAGATACCCAGTTCAAAAAAACCACCTCCAGTTTCCTGATATCATCCAAGTTAATTAAAACTTTTCCCTCTAGTTTTCCCCAATTACATGTTGTTAAATGCTGAAAACTGTTAAAATGAGTTGTTGTGGTTTAAAAATTCACCCTGTCCTGTTCCATCCCACAGTGACCATGCTGCACCGTGTCACAAAGGGCCCTTGCACACACTGCCACCTGCCCTGGGCCATCCCCAGCCCGCCCCAAGTGGCCCAAGTTGGAAGGAATCCCTTGCCCAGGTGTCTAAGACAACCCAACAGGAACTTAGCAATGGCTCCTGTTGCCTAGTTCTCTCAGCTTTCTGATGTTTCTACTTTTGGAGTCAGAGTTCTCACAGTTTTTCATGTAAACAAAAGCTATATTTTTCTAACTGTAAGAATGTTTATATACCTTCACTATGACAAAAATACCCTGAAGAGCATCTCTTGTTGCCAATGTGTTTGTAGAGGAAGTGACCTTGTTCACCCAGTCCTTGTCCTAGTTAAGAAATCTATAAATTTTGAAGTTAATAAACACAGATGCCTTTTAGCCCTTCTGAAATCTCTCGTGTATGTATGTTCTCTCTTGTGTCCTAGAGCGACAGGCTCCAACCATAACCAAACGCTCCCCTGCTCTGTGGGCTCGGGGCAGCACAAGGAGCCCACACGGCTGCCGATGCAGCTGCGGCAGAAGGGCACAGGGCCTTCCACAGAAGCTGGCATGGCCTCCCTGGGACACATGCTGGCCAGTGGCCATCCTAAGCCCAGGGGTGTGACTCAGACAAGGAGCATGTGGGCCATGGCATGAATGCTGCTCTGACCCCTGGGGCCCAGGGAGCGCTGGAATCAGCAGGTGTGGCAGAGTCCCCACCAAAGCAGACCTGCCACCCCCTTGAGCCCTGGCAGTGCTGGTGCCCGTCTGCTGCCCCAGAGCCCTGTGTCCCTGGGGGTTTCTCTGCCCAAGGGCAGCAAAAGCCAACGTGCATTGGTGTCTGTGCTCCTTCTTCAGGGGGCTGTTGGCAGGAGCAGCTGGAGCAACTAGGGGCAACACTTGGTATCTCACAGAAAATGTTGCTCCTTCCTGGAATGAATTTTTCATGGAGATTAGCAGTTGCATCAGAACAGCTTCAGCTGCTGAGTTTCACAGGACAAAGAGATTCTAGAGAGACACTGTGACATTTCCTTGTGCTTTTGTGTCTTTCTTGCATTCTGGGAAAAAAAGAATTGGCCCAGCCTCTGATATTCTATGCTTCACTTCCTGCATGTCTGGCTCTGGCAGCTCACGTCCAAACACAACTGCGCCCTTGCTGAGCATGGCAATGGATGACCACAAACAGGGAGCTTCCCCAGGGAACATCAAGGGAGACACCTGGGGAAGAGGAGAGGGATAGGGATAGCTCTGGGTGAGGTGTCTCTAATGATGGTGCCAGCACCCTGAAGGAGCAGCCAAGATAGGCGCTGGAAGCAGACTTGTTGTGCCCTTTTCTGCTGTCACACGGACACAGGACACACTTGTTGCCACCGGTCCAGCAGACTTGATCCAGGAACAATGGAGGGCAATGCGTTGGTAGGGCATGGCCTCCAGCAAGAGCAAAGCAGGATCCTCTAGCAGCAAAGCCTGAGCTTGTGAACTGGGCCATCTCCTCAGCAGACACCAAAGCATTTCCCTCCACCCCTCAACGTCTGCCACCACTCCCTGCATTTTTCTTCGGCACCGGCTGCTTCTTCTTTTGTTCCAAGCAAGTCCGAAGTTAGTTTGGAAGCTCATGCACGTGTCTTTAAGGGGCCTGCATGGAGGAGAGGGACGGCAGCTGCAGCACAGGGCTTGAGTCCCATCAGAGTCTCTCTCTCACGACGGCACCAATGCCGCTGTCTTGGGACGCCTGACTGTGGAAGGTGAGTCTGCCCTCAAGCGCTGTCACTGAAGTCAGTCGGGGCACAGTCAGGCTGCAGCTCAATCTGCCAGGCGTCGCTGTGTGGCCAACAAGGCAAGAGAAAGCCATTGTGGCCAATTCTGCTGAAGCCTTTTGCCAAGCCACATGCAGTTGTGCCCATGGTATCCCCCCGTTTGGCATTCCGGCCAGTATGGATGCCTTGTTGAGCAGACACTGGCATTCGGGCTTCCGCTGTTCCTGTTCATGCTCTGGGGCTGTTTCTGTGGCATCCAGAGCGGCTTCGGCAGCAGTGACATTGCCACCCTCCCCATGGTGGCAGCAGCTGTGTGGGCCCAGAGGTCTGTGTCAGGGGGGCCTCGGTCACAGCACCGTGGCCTGGGCAGCTGCAAGGGCCTGGGCTGGCTGCCAGCCCTGCCTCTGCCCACTGCCCTGTTGCAATGGGGAATTCTTGCACCAAGTATTAGACTGTGACATTCGTGGGAAGGAAATATGAAACTATATTTGGTAGATGTTCAGAGATGTTTTATTCTCCCAGCCGCATTGCTGAGGGACACCGAGGAACTACCTGAAATCAGCGGACTACTCAGGTCTTTCCAGGCAGGGAAACACCTAAAAACCAGTGGGAAATAGGATCAAGGTACATGTGACCAGGGAGCAGGGAGACCCTGTACACCCACCCCAGGACCTCATGACGAGGCACCCCAATACTGCCCCTTATTGGCAGCGGCCAGTGGCTGTGCCCCAGCATGGCCCCTCTACCCTCCTTGTCCCCAGCCAGCCCACCCTGCGCACCTCAGGGTGGTCCCCATGTCCTGCTGAGGCCCAGCCTCGAGGGCTTCTGCCACGGGCCTGGGAGACACTTTAGGAAAGTGCACTGGCTTTGTTGGATAGAGGGGCAGCTTCTGGTGTTTTCTCACAGAATCCATCCCTGCAGCCCCTGCTCTGCTATCAAGATCTTGCCATATAAACACAAAACAACACACTCTCAGTAATGGGGAGTGTCAATAATGAAGCCACACTCACTTTGAAGTTTAAAAACTGATTTATTAAACAAAATGGCCAAATTCCTTAATTAAAAAAAAAATCTCGTCTGGATCTGCAGCAATTGAACACACTTGCAGCCAAAAAAAGGCTATAAAGCCAAAGCAAAGACCCACAGTGCTGGGTCTTGCTTAGGCTATCCCCACGCAAGATAGTTTAACAAGCAGGCCTAAGATCCCCAGCACCAGGCTCTGCCTGGGATAATCCCATGAAAGGTGTTGCAGAGGCAAAAGAGTAACAAACAAAGCAAGGAAAAAAGCAGGCAAAGAGCCCTCCTCAGTCTATGTTCATGGTTTTATGCTCCCCTAACCCCTCCCATCACTGCCCACTGTCCCACCTCCAAAGTCAGAGATCATTGGTGGAGTTCTTTCAAAGTCCAACTCATTGGTCCTGGTTCACGTGATGCTGTAAGATCTTTCGACCAATGGCTCGCTGGTTACTAGGGCTGCAGTCTCTGGGTGATGTCATCTGAGTTTCTGGTGGGAAACTTCTTCATTAAAATTCACGGTTACCATGAAGGTGGGTGGCAGGTTACCGGTTTGCTTTCTAAATATAGCACTTTGGCTATGGGTGAGTGGCTTTTTCTCTCTGGTACGTAACTGAACTGAAAGATGAATTCAAAAGATATCATAGGGTTTTCAATATAGTTTAAACTCTTAAACTCTGTTTAGAACTTGGAAATCAAATTTAACACTTAAACATCAAGGAACCTAAACTGCAAATTCTCTTAATTAATTACTTATTAACTATTAACAACATTCATATTTTGAGCTACTTATCATTTCATCAATGTGAAATGCAAACCTTCTGTTTTGTGTATAACAGGGAGGAAAAAAAAATTCATGCTTAAAATTTCCAGAGCTATAGGAGCACAAGCTCCCTCTGACAAAATCAAGCTGTTCTAATAAGGGGAAGTAGAAATGCCACACAATATGTAATAACTGCTGTGACAATTTAATTTGTAATCTGCTCTAGCTATGATTAAAACTGTGTTGACTGACTTCTAAGATACTTGCATCCCATTCTTCTGCCATAAGCAAATTTTCTACTAAAGAAAAAAGAATACAGACAAGCCACATGTTCAGAATTCTTCCTGCTTGTCCCTCATGTTTGTGGGAGATAAAAAGTTTAATAAGAAGCATTAAGACAGTTTAGTATGCATTCAGTAGACAGAGTGAAAATTTGCCCCTATATTCTTTCATGGCCTTTAGATTCTCTCGTGTAGGTCAGCAAGACTTATTCCTGGACTTTTCTGGTACTAGGGATAAATATGAGTCTCCAGGAACCTACCAGCTTGAACTGCTTCTCAACAAATAATACATAAATAAGTGAAATTTCCTTGGAGCAAACACATACATTAACAAAATTTCCTAAGAGCAAACACATAGTAACAGCATCTACCATTTTATTAAGATGACAGTTTTGGTCTATGAAAGCAAAATGAAGCTTTTGACATGGAGGGAATATAATAAGGATATAATATCAGCTATTAAAATTTGATTGACAGTCCCCCAGTCAAACCTGTGTAGAAGTCCCTGACTGAGACATTAAACACCTGTCTGGACCCATAATGTGAAGGTGCCAGGGAAACTTTTAAAGTCTGGTTTGAGTTTGGCTTTCTTGAGGTTACAGATGCTAAAGATTAAACTTCATGGTTGCAATGGATGGTAAATTTTCTTCTTCAATTCACAATCTGTCACACTTGCTCAGGGAACTACAAATTATCCTGAAAAGCTGTGATTGACATGTGGTCACTGAGCCGGACCGACCATGATGATACATCTCCCTGAGATGCAAGAACGTCCGTAAGACAGGAACAAGACAGAACTCCACTGTTTTTAGTTTCATCATTAGAGTGGGAGATGTGATGGGTTAACATGTGCTTCAGCTACTTTGTCATCAGCTGTAGGGATGTAACATGGGCTGGGAAAGGCCTCAGGACCCAGCTCTGCAAGTTTTTTGGGATTAGTGTGATGCCGCTTCACCTCAAGTTCTTGTATTTGCTCATTACAGCTTGTGTCAGGTTTACAGGACAAGAAAAAAGAAGGGCTGGAAAAGATGTTTTAGCTTTTGTCTTTGTCACCATTTAAATCTCTTTTAATAGACAATAAACCAAAATAACTTTCCCCAAGTTTAGTCTGGTTTGCCCATTTTGGCAATCAGTAAGAGATGTTCCTATCTTTATCTCAACTCATGTGCTTTTCCATCTGATTTTCTCCCCTCATCCACTTGAAGAGAGGAATGACAGTGTCTGGCTGGGCATCTGGCAGGTAGACAAAGTGAACCACCTTTAAACACATGATAAGCATAATTAACTAATGCTGTGGTGTAAAATAGAGCTAAGATATATTCACTCAGATGAATTCATTATATCCAAATTTTGTCACTGCCACCAGTAGCAGTAGCAACACTTAAATCCACCGCGCTTCATATTCTGTTTTTTATTCTTCTGTGCTTCCTCTCCATGTACCTGTTTCATTGTAATGTCAGTGTTCTCTCCACCTTGTCTTCAGATCACAGGGTGCATCTAAAAGTGCTGTTCAGTTTACTCGACAAAAGCAAGATGAGTGCAAACAATTTTTCTCCTGAATATCCATTTCACTTATTAACCACAGCTCCAATTTCTGTAATTCAGTAAAATCATAAATTTTCCACCATCAAGATTGACTGCTGGGATCTCCACTAGGCAATAAATTATGCAAAACTTGTTAAGAGATCACATATTTTTGTTATATTCGCTCTGCTATTTGTCATTTTGGTGTGAGAAACCTTATGGAATATACTACTTCCTTGCTCTTTGTTCTGCTTTACATAACCTTTATAAGTGGACTAAGAGCATAAAAAAAAAAAAAAAAAAAAGCAAAGCTGTCAATAGAGTCAGTTAAACTGAAGGTTCATTTTTTAAAATTGATTGTTAAACTATTCATAAGCTTTGCAGATTTCCTAGTTCCAAATTAGGCCTTAAACAAATTTCCTAATGATAAAAATAATAAAAATAAGTTGGAACATGTTCCCTACACAAAGAGTTTGCATATATTAATGGATACACTAAACTACAATGAAGGTCCAAAGAAGTACAAATAATGCTAAAAGTTTATTAATTTTTCAGGTTTAGCTTGAACTCTTGTCCTTGAATATTGCCTTGATATTGTATTTATACTGAACATAGTTTTTCAGAGGCATTATATATACAGAAATGCAGCATTTATTTTATCCACTGTTATTCACAATTGTCTTATTTTTCTTCAGGTGACTTGACCAGGTAGACCTTCTTCAAGGAAAAGGGAGATCGTTCTTGCCCTGGGATATAGCAGAGCCTGACTAGACAAAAAGTTTCAAGTAGTGTAGAGAGCTGGAGGACTGAAGTAAAGAGCAGACTACAGACTGTCAGACCTGATGAGTGAAGAAGGAGCTTTCTGTGACCAGAGGGGACAACTAGTCAGGGAATGCTGCAATTCAAACTCTGTAATTTGGATAAAATTAAGTTTGCAAAGTAAAATGCTTACTCTTAGGGTGTGAAATAAGATGTTTGCACATCTCTTCCACAAGCAGTTTCCTATACTTAAGGGGCTTGGTGGGGTTTTTTATTCCCATATTATTTATGTAATTATTTTTTCCATAAATCATTACTTTCTTGAGCTGAAAATCCTTCTAGTTGTCAGCAAGAAACATTGATCACACAATATCCGCCCTGGGACTGTCTCTCAAGGAAATGGATAAAAGCCTTACATATTTTGAAATAGTTTATATTCCTAAAATTTATACAAATTAATTGAAAATTTTGGCCTAGTAACACAAACTGCAGTGTTAGTGGCTTGTAATTTTGGAATCTCCCTGGGACATTGAATGAGCTCATTGTTTTCACAAAACCAACAGTAGATTGCTTACACACACTCCTCTGCTCACATTTTCCTTATGTTTGTGGTTCCAGGAAATTGGCTGATGTGATGTGACATTACCAACAGAGGTGATTGTATCCTGGTCAGATGTTAAGTGTTTGGGGAGGTAAAACTCAGAAAGTTTGTTGAGTCATTGAAGCCACTGAAGGAGGTGGTGAGTCAGTCACTTTGCAGGAGTGAAAGCCATCCAACCGGCCCCAGAGATTGCCAGCACACCGGTGGAGGTGCTGGAAGTGCACTTTTCCTGAGCTCACACCTGGGCTCTGGGGACCTGTTTGTGTTCTGCACACTGTGTGAGTGTCACAGACTAGAAACCTTGCACTGGCAACTGCAGCCTCCCTGCTCTGCACACCTTTTTGGCCATTAATTTTGAAATTCTGTGTCACAGAGTGGTTCTGTTCTTGAGAATCTCTGAATTCCCCTGTGACAGGTAAAAGCTCCAGGTAGGGTAGCATTTTTCCAGTACTTTGCTGGTAATGGTATGTCCTGGTTTAGGACAAATCAAGGGGAAAAATCTCCAAAGGAGCCCCTTATAGGAAACAAAACCCCCACAACTTCCCCCCTCCCCCACCACCGGGTTCGGGAGGGATTTCCTCAGAGGAGAAGTGGAAAAAACTTGTTAATTAAGAAACAGCAAGAGGGGAAAAAAAACCACTCCCCAGCACAAGAAAAACAGCCCGAGATGACAACAGATGTTTTCACCAGTCCAAGAGAGGGTGAGCAGTCTCTCTCTGCTGAGGAGGGTGCGAAGCTTCTCTCAAGTGCAGACTCCGGGGGAGCTCCTTTGCCCGAAGCAGGTCCGATGTCTTCAGGGAGGGGAGGAAGGAAAGAAGGGGAAGAACAAAAACAGGGGAAAAAGGAAAAAACAAGAAAAAAGCAAAGCTAGCAAAGCGAGCAGCCTAAAGCTAGCAGCAAGCAAGCAGCAGCAAAGCAAAGCAGCAAGCAAAAGCAAGCCAGCAGCAAGCAGCCGGGGGAGGGGACAAGGCTAAAGACAAAACAAACCGAGGGCACGGGAACAGAAGCCACGATTGGGATATAAAGCATGAAAATGTCCTGTCATCCCAGGATATGGTATTAGGCGAATCCTTTTCCTAAAAATGTCTAGTGTTTCATATGAGCCTCTGTAGCCTTCAATAACCTCTGTGACACATTGCAGCACCCCTGCATCCCATTCTTCACAAGTATTCTCAGAAGCCAAGTATTTGCTTACACACTCCATCTGCTCTGTATGATTTTTCTATGGTGCTTCGTTACACTTCAGCTGATTTCATTAGTATTCTCTGATATAATCATCAATTTTGGCACAAAGTGTTTTAATTCTTTCATTATATTTACTTGTTTGGTTGGGTTTTTTTCTCCTATCTGCTCATTGTTATCAATCTCTTTGACTCTGCTTCACAGTGTAATTCCTGGAATATATTATGAATTCTGATAGAGAGACAAGCAGAAGGTTGTTTTGTTTTGTCTCTTTTAATAAAAATATATCTGCAGTCTTTTATTTGAAGCTGGAGGTAAGCTGAGAACTAATCTCGAATTTGATAATGAAGTAAGTTTGTATATGTGGAGGCAAATATACAGTTTACAGCAGGCTAATTTCTGTTATGCAGTCTTGCTATAGATGTCATAGGCCCACATGACTGGGTATTTTATACCAGAAATTTATTTAAAAAATCCAACTTTACATCAGTTCATATAGTTTCATGTTGGATACATACTAGAACAAATTAAATATTACATGATACAGCTGACAGTGGATTGTTTGTTAGGAGTGAAAATCCACTTTTTAATGATACATAAAGCTAAGGTCGTTTTCATATTTAATTTTTGAGTAAACTTTGAATTGACACATGGGTCACCTCAGCTGCTTGTTTGTAGACTTAAAAGAATCATTCCTTGTTGTCTTCTTTAGCTAAAGCCCATATGGATTCTTTTAATGTATTATCTTGACCTTTAATCATATAATTTTCAAGACCTTTTTGCATAATTGTCCCATCTGGGTTATAAATTGAATGACTGGTGTTTTGCTGTGTTATCAGGCATCTGATAACTGACCAATTCACAGCTTAACTTGTAATAGTGCAGCCTCTCAAATTAAGAGGTTACAATTTCTTTTTTTTTTCTTTTTTTTACTAATATTGATGATGTTTTGCTTTTGAAATATGAGACACTGAACTGTGAACAGTGCAACCTGTTTATTCCCATTTTTTCCTTCAGCACTGCTGTTTTTGTAAGTAATACACTTTATTTTCTGGATGTGCAATGATTTGCATTTTTAGTTCTGCCTGGAAGTGGTTTTTTTTATTTTTTTTTTTGTGATGGAATTCACAAAATCAATGAATTTGAAATAAATAGGTGCTATTTGTATGCACTTCTTAAAAAGTCATATCTCTATATATTTCAGGTTAAGCTGTGACAGGACCCTAAGTTGAGCCTGCCTGTCAGAAGTTGATCAACTGACATTTTTCTCTTAGAGGCAATGCCCCTCAAATATTTTTAATCTGAAAATCTATTTTTATCTAAACAGAAGTTAAAGAAATGGACTTTTTGAAATAAAGTTGCTAATTAAAATGGGTAAAAATAAAAGAGTTTAAACAAATCTTCACAACACTCTTGTCCTGCTTTCAGCTGGGATAGCAATGTTTTCTTCCTAGTACCTGTAGCAGTGCAGTGGCTCCGATTTAAGATGAGGATAATACTGATAACACCTCAGTGCTTTTGTTGTTGAGGAACAATGTTTACCCGAAGTCAAGAATGTTCTGTTTTATACCACCCTGCCAGCAAGTTGGCTGGGGGTGCAGAAGGAGTTGTGAGGGGACACAGCTGGGACAGCTGATCCCAAGTGACCAAAGGGCTATCCCAGACCACATGGCATTATGCTGAATGATAACGCTGGGGAGAGCTGGTTGACCTGTGGTGACTCCCTGCTCGGTTATCAATTGATTTGTATATTCTTTTATCATTAATATTATTTTCTCTTTCTTAACTGTATTTACCTCAACCCATGAGATTGTTTTTTTATTCTCTGCTCCATCACCCTGGGGAGAGTGAGAAAATGGCTATGTAGTGTTTAAACACAGCCAGCCCTTTTTGGCACCCAACATGCAGAACGACGGGTGGAGATCATGACAGATCTAACCAGACCATGTTAGAACAAATTTGCTATAAACATTTGTTATTTTAGTTTAACAATCTGTAGTCATGTTTATTTATTTGCTCTCAGAGTTGTGCTTGTTCTCAGAATCACATTACGTAAGACTTTACTTGCTCTTTATCACCTCCAGGGCCTGGATTATGGTTATTCTTTTGCTGTATTGTGTGTGTAACACTGGTTTACAGTGTGAGAAAATTATTAGTCATGAGACTAATCTGGTATTTGTACTCAGCACTGATGCCATCCCTCTGCTTCAGGAGCCAATTTATAGGGGAGACAAGGAGGGACGTTTTTTGCCTCTCCTTACTTTTCCCCTTTGCCTTCTTCTCCAAGCTAGTTAAAATAACTCTTGAAAATTTTGAATATCCTTGGGATGTTCCTATTGCTACGTCTTGTGTGTCAGGTCTTGTTTAAGGTTAAGCAATAACACCCAGAGATCTGCCTGAAGGCTGGATAATTGTAAGTGTCAGAGTGTATGGTACAGTATGGACAAGTACTTACAACAGTGGGCACCTCCAGTGTTTTGACATGTCACCTCTAAACAAATGCAGAATCTGGAAAAAACCAGCAATTTTTTAAAAGTATGCTGTCACGCTGTCAATTCCGGAGACACAGAAATTTCTGCAACATGTTAGGATCTGGCCCAGGCCTACTGAGCCTGTGGTTTTACCTGTGTGACCACAAAGAGAACATGAGAAAGCAGGATGGAAAACTTAATCCTAGAGTCACTGGTACATAAGTTGCAAAGAAAAATAGTCACAAAAGGGGTCTCTTCCACAAAAACTACTGCTTCAGATCCCTGTGGACTGTTCCCCATGGACAGTTCCCCAGAGCAGAAGAGCTGATTTTACTTCTTACCTTAATAAAGAGACTTCTTATTTGTATTTATAAGAAGTGAGTAACAAACGTTATGATCAAGACTAGAGGGGTCCTGTTCAGTCAACTGAAAAAGGTCAGCCATGTTTCCTGGACTGTGTGGATCCGATGGCCTGGCACATCAGACCCACAGGAACATGAGTCTCTAGTCAATACTAATGAGATCAAGCTGTGCAGGGGCAAAACACAACTGTATTTCTGGAATGACAGGAAAAGCAGACTCCGCTGGAGATTAAAATCAGCCTGCCCATAAATGAATGGCTGAAACATCCTAAAGTGACTGGCCCAGAGTCTGTGTATCCTTGGCATAGAACACCTCAGGAGAGGGTGATTCAAGGACCCAGAAGGGCATTATACCTGTAATCAATGGCCCTAAAGGTGGAAATACAGCCCTGCTGTCTCCCATGGACTGATCCAGAGTGCAGTGGAACAGGATAAACATCCAGAACACCTAATTTACATCACTCTGTGGTGCAACACAGCAGAAGTTTTTTGAAAAAGGGGAGGAAATAATCCAAATCCTTCTGGAAGCTGATTTTGACATGAAACAGAAAAAGCAGGAGGAAGGAGAGCTATACAGTCCAAATGGATACACCCATACTGCCTAGC
Source organism: Lanius collurio (assembly GCA_020086605.1). NCBI lineage: Eukaryota > Metazoa > Chordata > Aves > Passeriformes > Laniidae > Lanius > Lanius collurio. The sequence goes on along the minus strand of JACBWW010000052.1, from coordinate 3,118,309 downwards.
ATCATGCCAAGCAATAAACCTGGAGAAGTTTGCAGGCAAGTGGCAGCTCACTGTCTGGGGAAGGGTTGAGCATCAGTCCCCCAATTGGGAGCAATTGCACTGTGCTCCACTTGGTTTGCATGTTCCTTTACCACTATTATTATTTTCCCTTCCTTTGCTGTCCTACTTACCTTATTTTCCTGATTCTCTCCCGCTCACACTGTGGTGAGTGAGCACAGGGTGTTCAACTGCCTGCAGGGTTAAACCACAAGAGCACAGTTTCTTTTCCCTCAGCATTCTGCTGTTAGTAATACAGGATTTTGTGGGCTGAAGAAACTTGTGAAGATAGTGAATGTCTCTTTCTGCCTAGAGCCTAGTTGTGTGTCTGCTCTCTGCTATCCTGTCCCTTGTCAGGTCAGTGTTCTGTCCCTTCTGTTTAATTGGGTATAGAGACTGGAGCTTGACACTTTTTAAAAAAGAATTCTTTTTTTCCCACAGTTTTTTATTGTACCTGCTAGCTACCTGCAGGAGTTTTTTTCTGTGAATTTTATAAACATAACAGTTTATTCTATTTTGTTTTAAGTGAAAATCACAATTTAATGATTTTCCCATAACTAGCTCAATGACCAGAAGAAAAGAATCCCATGATTTGGAATCATTCTAAACTTATATTAAAGAAAAAAATCAGTCCTGTAGGGATACTTCTACTTTGTGCGCAGACAACTGGTATTTGAATTCTAACATAAGAGCTTTGAAAATATTTTTTCATAAAAATTTAACAGTAAATTTCAATTTATTTGATCAAATATATTTAATTTATTTTTATATTAATTGTATTTTACACATCTTTAGCTTCTCCATGCACAATCCACAGTAAAAGACTAATAACTGTTTCTATTCTTGTTTACAAATAGGACTGCCTGGGGTTTAGGAAAAATGCATTCATATATCAGACTGTGCTGTTTAAGACTTTAACAGATTGTGAAACTTTACCATTTCATGGCTGCTAAGGCTGTTTAGCGGTTGAAGAACTTAATTTTATGTGGGAAGGGGGTATTTAACATTAATCACATTTGGAAATTTATTTTGATACATTTTGTTGTTTGTTTATGAGCAATAATTTTATTTAGCCCCATGCTGTGCTTTGAGGATTTTTCTGGTTTAGAAATACTTACCAAGAGTACAAGCAAGTAGTGCACATAGTTCTACCATCTCTTTTAATTAGGCAATAATTTGATGGAGCTATATGTATTTAGGCATTTTCACCTTTCTTTCCAGTTAGGGCATCAGAACACTGGGCTTTGTGAATCTCTCACTCAAAACCCATTGTTTCTTTCTAAATTGTAATTGGTAGTGTCATATCAGCAATGGATTTAGCTTAGGTTGCTTTCTGTGTAGCCATGCTTTGAACTTTTCCTGGCTTTTCACAAAGGGATACACCATGCAGCTCAGAGATTGCAGTGCTGCAACAGATATGATTTATTAACTGGCCTATTGTCTAGCTTAATACATTTAAGAAAGAAAGCAAATAGAACTATTTGATTTTTTAACACTTAAAAGTCCTTTGCTCAAATACTTTTACTGCACAAGATAGTTGTGTCACAGTTCTGTAGAGATCCCCCTCAATACCAACATTTTAATGATTCTCGGTGTATGGAAAACTGCAACAGGGCCCAGAGCACATCCAGCCTCCTGTTAGAGCATCCCTTTCCTCAAATTATCTATCAAATAGCACAGAATGTATTGCTAAGGGTGCCTTTGATTATATAAAACCTTCAACGGCTTTTATTCCAGACATTGTTACTACACCAAGTGTCCTGCTTCACTTCTATCCCCGCTTTGGAGATGGTGGTGTTGCTGTTGCCTTACGTCTCTCTGCAGTGCTGCATCCAGCTCTGGAGTCCCAGCATAGCAAGGACAGGGACCTGTTGGAACCAGGCCAGAGGAGGCCACCAAGGTGATCAGAGGGCTGGAACACCTTTGCCTCTCTGAGCAAATGCTGGGAGAAGTGGGATTGTGCAGCCTGGAACAGAGAAGGTTCCAGGTGACCTAATTGTGTCCTTCCAGTACCTGAAGGGAGCCCACACAAAAAAACACATGTTGAGAGACTACTTACAAAGGCCTGGGGTGACAGGACAAGGTGGAATGGCTTCAAACTGAAAGAGAGTAGGTTTAGATCAGATATTAGGAAGAAATTTTTTCCTTTGAGGGTGGTGATGCGCTGGCACAGGCTGCCCAGAGAACCTGTGCCTGTCCCATCCTTGGAAGAGTTCAAGGCCAGGTTGGATGGAGCTCTGAGCAACCTGGAACAGAGGAAGGTGTCCCTGCCCATGGTAGGCTTTTGGAACTGTTTGTCTTGGGGGTGGCCTCGGAACTCCGGGCTCTGTCAGGCTCTGGGTCCCACCGGGCCGGGCCAGGCCGGGTCGGGCCAGGACAAAGCCCCGGCCCCCTTCCCCTCTTCCTGATGCCGCAGCAAGGACCCTGGGCCGCTGGGGAAGGAGCCATCTCAGAGCCCAGGCGGCTAAACCCAGCCATGGACTGGCACACAGCTAAACCCAGCCATGGACTGCCACACACCTGGGTTCTTTCCAGAGCAGCTTCTTGGGACCAGTGACCCCCCACCCCCCACCCCCACCCCGCTCTCCACATGGAGGCGGCAGGAGCCTCCTTTCTGCAGCCAGCACACTTCGGGCTGAACCACCATGCAGCCAGCAGCACAAAAAGAGCGAGGATTTCTTCTCCATAAAGTCTTAACAAGACCATTTTTTCAACACAAAGGTTTCAGAGTCAGAGAGAGTGAGCCATGTGAGACGGAGCTGAAATGGCGGCGGAGAAAAGGGGCGGTGCCGCGTTCCTCGCATGGAACTTAAAAATACTTCTTGCATGCCATGGGTAAGAAACTGTAATATCTCAAACTGTTTGTCTCTTCAATCCATTTGAAGTATATGGGGGGATGGAAGACTTATGTGTGACCCGTGAAGTTTGTGAAGAGAGAGTGCCTATGCCAGGATATAGAAGCAGTGAGAGGCTTTTAAGGACTTGCAGCAGAAAAAGCCTTTGTGTTCAGGCCAAAGTGACCCATCCTTAAAAAAGGTTGATAACCCCATGTGATGGCCCATGTGTGGCAGTGTGAAAAAACTGATATTTTTTCATAGAAGAGATGTATTATACCACAGCAGATTGTTTCTTTCCGGGCGGGTCTGTTGTTGGGGGCAGCTTGAGAAACCATGTGAAGCAAGAAGAAACTCTTTTTTTTCCTTAAGCATAAGAAAGAGACTTTTTTTAAGAACTGTAACACTGACTAGAATCCTGTGTTGTGTTATCTTTTGTGCTAGTTAAAAAGGAAGAGTAAAGCACTGAGAAGAAGAGAGCAGGGGGGAGGGTGTGTGTGTGTTTTAATTTCTTATTATATCTTTTAACTTTTAATTCTGTTATTAATAAACTTTTTCTCCTGGTATTGCAACTGTTTAAGTGTGAACCTGTTTTTTGTCTCGCAGCTATCTAGTTTTCCTCAATATTTTCTTATTTTGTTTTCCTTATAAAATAATTGATATTTTAGATGCTTGGCACTTAGTTGTGTCAAACCACAACAGAAGTGAGTAATTTCTAAGGCCCCTTTGTATCCAGGATCCAGGCATTCTATGATTCTATGATGTGGGACAGAATAATTGGAAGTTTCCCATTCTGTGTTAATGTAACAGGTCTGTGTGAAATGTAATAGGTCTTCCTATAATTTTTAAAGTAATTCTATTTTTGTAGTTATGCACTTAATATTTGCTATATGTACTTCATATTATCTTGTGATTATCATCTTAGGAGGCTAAAAAAAGTAATTTAAAGCAGTTCCAGAAAATATACTGTGACTTGATAAAAGGCACTTCTTAATAACATTACTGAAGTAGGGTCAATTGTTTAAGAAAAGCATTACTCTTGTTACTCTCCTAAATAATTTTAACCAAAAAATGCGGCATAGAGCTAATGGGTTGGTGATGATAAATTTATTCCTAAAACTTTTTCATAATACTTTATGAACCCGTCTCTGTAATGTCCTGAAACCTTTAGAAAGATATATTGCTTATTGGAAGTTCAGGATTACTGTCTTCAAGATGGGTGAGTAATTACTGAAAATTTATAACAGCCAACATACTGCTGTGGAGACACTGGCATTTCTTTTCCTTTAAAATTAACAACTCACATGCAGTAGCTTCGATTCCTTTGTTAGTAAGACATCGGTTTCAAAACACAAACGTGTTTTTTAGCCATTCAATCATTTTTACGGGCGAGTTTGCAGAACCACGTGGTGGAGCTGTTGAATAAATTTGGATTCTCACAGCATCGTCCTGGGTGAGCTCTGGGTGTTAGAGCTGCTGCCACTCCTGTTATCTCTGTGTGTTAACCTGCCTCCTCACATCTATTGGGCATAACGGGGGCCCAAATGCTGAGACAGATGTTGACAGTTCCTTCAGAAACAGGTTCAGAAGCAGAGAAAAGCAAAATGAAATAAATGCAGTCCAGGGCAATCTATCAATCCAGAATGCAGCTTCATATCAAATGTACAAAATATAATGTTGTCATTGATGATTTTAATTGTCTTTTTTTTCCCCTTAGAAATTATATTTATTGGAAGTAGTAGTGCATCTTTCTTCAAAACACATTAATTTGGTTTCGAATGGAGATAACACCCCTGACACAGATGTGTGTTTATAGTCTAACATGATAAGCATGTAATGTAGTTCAGTAAGAAAATACTTTTGGTTCATTTAGGATGGCCCAAATATTTTTCCTAGTACTATTCCACTATTTAATTTTCTACTTAGATTTGACATAAGCCTGGGTTATGTTTAGAGCTATTTTGGGGAGGCTGCAAAGAAACCTCAAGCACCCACAAGACATTCACAATTTCCTGAATAATGATTGAATCTTTGAGCCTCTGAGATTGCATGTGCTTTAGGAGAGATGAGTGAATAATAGCAATGCAGCCATCTGGCTGATGGTGGAAGCTTCAAGAGTCCCTGTGTTTGCACGATTTGTGTCTATTCTTTGGAGTAATAAAAGGCAATATCAGAATCAGTTTGCGTAGTCTGTTCTCTTTTCAGTGTATTGGTTTGATGTATATTTGGGAACTAGAACATGGAAGAATTCTCATAAAACAGTCAAAGGAGGCAAAGCTAGAAATTTATGTGTAAACACAGCATGGTGTGAAATTACCAATGGACTGCTCTGCCTGCAGCCAGAAATCTTTGTCTTGGATCAGTAAGAACTACAATCCTCATGTCCATTTTTCTCCTGCCAAATCAAATGCCTCTCTGTGAGACATTCCAAATACTGCTGCTGACAAAGATCTTTCTTTCTTAATTTTAAAATCATGACAGCATATTTTTAATGCAAATATATTAAACCAGTAATATTTCTAGGAATTTTACTTGCTGTATTACTGTTTCCTATGTTTTTATTTACATATATCAGACTTTAGATTTTCCCTAAAATTACCAATTTGAAGCATTAGCTATACTTACATTCCATAGGTCTGACAGTACAATGAATACCAGATGATGTTACAACTTGTCATGGTAAGTAGGTTTATATCAGAGGTTTTGCACATACAAAAACACAATTACCGACCCTTTAAATTTTATGTTTACTGTTAGAAAAGAGCTAAACTCTTGCAGCTGATCTTTGTTTTGTATACTTGGCCCACATTCTAATGCCAAATCAGTGTAACTCCATTTGTCTCCCTGGTATTGTTTTAAGTGCTTGTTAACATAACCTGAGCTGACTTGAACTATTATCATCACAGAACAATGGGAAGCTTATTTATTAGCAGTTCAAGACACAATACCCAAACCAAAATAATTTCAAGGAACTACAACAATTTTGCATTCTTTTACATGTCAGTTTATACCCCTAAAGAAGGCTAAATAATTTTTATATAACTAGGTTTACTATTCAGAGAGGATTTAAAGTCTTTTAAAGCCACATACAGGTAAACAATGCAAATACGTTTCAATCCTGTATGAACTTTGATATATGTTAGTTGAAAGTTGATATACAAACCAATTTATGCCTCAAACCAGCTTACAGCCTAAACTCAGAGCAGTTCATAGGCCTGTAAATATGGTTTTGCCACTGCCAGGGGCAGCTGTCAGGCTGTGGTGAGCCCCGGTGGGGAAGGGACTGACAGCCCTAGGCAGTCCTAGCTGGACAAACAAGCCCCAGGGTTTTGGGGGATCTCTATGGCAGCTTTCCTCTCCTCCCTGGTAGCAGAGGGAAGGAAACAGATGAAAAAGAAATCCAAGGCAACCCCAGGACTGAGAAGAAAGTCAGCCCACCACCAGCATCAGCTCTTTCCAGTGAAGACCTCAGGACTTGTCTCCATCCTGTCCTGGCCCACAATCTTGAGGAGGATTTCAGAATTGACTGTAAAGTCAAAAGGGACACGGAAGAAGTAACCCCAACATGAGGGGTAGATTGTAGGTTGAGGGCTGGTTTTTTGTATAACATTTAAGCTGTATTATTACTTAGACTTTTCTGTATTCAGATACTTTGCATTATGGAAGTAGCAACACATTAGTTGTGTTAGCGAGATATTCTTGATTCTACACCCATGGTCTGTTACCTATTGACTGTAACAGAATTTTGGTATAATAAGCTGCAAATTTCATTAATTTTTCCTCTCATGACAGAGTGCTAGCAATGTTTGATTTGGAATTCTTCCACTGGTGAAGTTACAAGATTTTTCCATATTTTCACAAGCCAAACTGAAAAACTTACTTACCCATACAGTTATATTTTAAACAAGTACGTAACAGTGACACCAAATATTCACAAGGATTTTTTTTCCAAGATTTTTTTCTTTCAGTTATCACGTCAGCATAAGTGTACAGGCACTACTGAATGACCAGATCCTGCAGAACACAACATTGTCATGAGTCAAAATGCAGGTGTCTCTCACGAGAGTTTAAGGAGCAGGCTACATATCTGTGTATCCGTATTGTGTATTTGTGATGGCTTTCAAAATGGTGGCATATCTGCAACAGAAGGGAGCTGGAGAGAGACTCCTTCTTAGACTTCTAGATTGCTGAGCAACATATTCTCACTGGTGAGATTTGAATACGAGTTGCTTGGAAGAAAGCAATTTCAGAGAGCATTTAAAGTCCAGATAGAGGGTTTCTCCCTGGCACGCACATAAAACACACATGTACACATGGCTGGCCTCACAGATGGCCAAAGAGAGAAAACACAGCACTTGGCACAAGCACAAACTGCACCAATGGCCTCATCCTGTGCCTTTCTCTGAACAGGATGAAGTTCATTTAGTGGGAAGTATATTCACACGTACGACAGGGTTTCCTCCTGTAGCTGGACTAACACACGTGGTCCATACAGCATCCTTAGTCCCTCTAACAGGTGTCAGCTGAACAAGTAAGCCCCCAGAGTCCTGCAGCCCAACTGGCTGCTGGTGCAGACACTGCACATAGACACAGACACAGACACAGAGACAGACAGACACAGACACCCCAACACAGACACACAGACGCAGACACAGACACAGACAGACACAGACACAAACAGACATAGACACACACAGACACAGATACAGACACAGATGGACACAGACGCAGACACAGACAGACACAGACGCAGACACAGACAGACACAGACAGACAGCCACAGACAGACACAGACAGACGGACACAGACACAGACACAGAGACACAGACACGGTGTGGATTCCTCCCATAACTCAGCTTAGACACTCAGTGCACCCAGTGACTGGCCCTAACCCCGTCTCTGGTTACTTCCTGCACAGAGAGGCACACCTAGAGGTTTCCATCAATCCCCAGACTCCAGAGCCTCTTTGGAGACAGCCTGCAACACTCTGTCCATTTAGTAGCTCACTCCTTCAGGCTTCATCTCTTTCCCAGAGACACATACAGCTGGCTTCTAAGCCACTTGCCTTTTGCCCCAGCTAACCTGGCTGCATACTAACTGGTACACACACAGACACAGCTCTGGCCATTCTGGCTGTCAGCATCACACGCATCTGGGACACTGTGACCCACAGCCCAGCTCCAGTTAGTGGCACCCACACTGCCATACAGTGCACACAGAATAGAAAGCCTCTAATTCAGGGAAATCCTTATAAATGAAATTTAAAGGCAGAATAGCACAGACTGTGCTGATCAGGCAAAGGGCACAGCCACAAGAGTGAATTAACTAATATCCACTTA
>JACBWW010000052.1:3079608-3110090 GCA_020086605.1 Lanius collurio | reverse complement strand
ACTTCCAATAAATTTCTCAACATGCATTTTAATGTCAGTGGTTTGGTTTTACATAAAACTGGCAGCAGGCTCATCTCTTATGACTTTTTTTTTTTCCAGTAAGTCAACAAACCTTTTGTTTTCAATGGAGGGACGATAAATTTAGAAACTGCCCCTCTGAGAACGATTACCCTAAACCCACTTTTCAGTACCTTTGTGAAAGAACAGGAAAATAAGCAGCAATAACCACAACCTTTCTTCAGTTTGTAGAGGTTAATAGGTGGTTATATATCCAATTTTCCCTTTCCAAGGGCAACAAAAGGCATCTTTGACTGATTGTTTTAGAGACTATGCAAAAACCTAAATTAAACTGTCAAAGGAAGGATCCCTTTTCTCAGGGGTTTATGGGCAAGAATAAAAGCCTGAGTAAATTCCTACAAGAAACTCTCACTCACTGTACCCACATGCTTGGGATTTTTTTGCTAGACAGAAAATAGCAGTCTTCAAATATGGTTAGCAATATGAATGCTGAAAAGAGAGCTCTTACTGTATTGAGAGAATAACTTTGAAACAGCAGCAGAAAAATTGTGTGTTATATCTGGACAGTGGACATTTGTATACAAAATATTTTTCTTCATTTTCTTGTACTATGACCTATAATTTATATATGTTTTATTTATGAAAATAATCAATTATGCCAATAAGACTGATATTAAACTGAAGTTTTTAAGGCTATCACAGTCCTGGGGCTATCACTACTGAGATAGACTTGTTGTATGAAGTCACATATGCACCAAAACTCCCTTCTCTCCTCCAGTTAAATGAAGCATTCCTTTTATATTAGCTCTCTCAAATATCTTCTATAAACTCTTAAAATGATTAATCTTGTAATCCTCTGTTTTCAAGAGTCGCAGTATACAGTGGTTATTCTCATGCATATTAAATTATGAAGTATATCTAATTTGTAAAATTAACAAACTAATTCTTTTCTAAACAGTCTCATTCTGATTAATATAGTACAATCTATACAAAAATCTAATCAAGACTGAAGTGATTATATAATCAAAACCATAAAAATCTTTTTATTATATAGTAATTAAACTTTAACTCATTTATTAACCCACTTGTTTTTCAGATGTTTATATCTTTCAGAAATCCTACAGATAACTGTTGCTGTGACACTGTGATGTTTTTTGTTTACATGATACTAAGTTCATGTAGGCCTTCCAAGCTTCCAGTAATTCTGTCTCTTTGTGTTCTACAGGTAATGTCTGGTCTTCAAAGGCAACAAGCCTGAACAAGCTTGATAAGAATTGCATGTCAGGGATTCTGAATATCAGTGCATTGGTTTCTCATAAATAAAAATGAAAGAAATAGGATCTAGACAATTTTTCTGTTATTTTCTCTATTTAACTTTGGTTTAAAAGGTTCCAAACTTCAGCAAAGCCCTGCAATAACTTCTCATGTTTTCCAGATAGTAATTGACATTAGCAAGTCATGAGTATTCATAGGTGTTTCTGTTCTGGAGTACCCAAATATCAAAGCAAAAATGTACATAATTGCATTGGTCTTTAAAATATAAAAGGCACTAGGAACTAAAAACTTCTTAAGTATTGCTTACTGTGGAAAGTTAAGAGAATTTTAGTTCTCCATATCAGTCCTGCTGTGTACAGAAAAATACAATCCTGCAATCTTAGAGTCATTTTAGCCCTCTTAGAGGTGAGAAATACCTACCCTGACATTTGCTGAATCTAATTAAGACATCACATGCTGCAGTAATGAATTCTCTGTGTAATTTAGTTGACAAAGTCAACAGACCTGCATTTATGAATATATGAATTGTGACTTATTTAATGTTTTTTGCATTGAATAACTTTTCTGCTAAGTTTTATATATTAAAGCACTATATACCCAAATATTTGATTAATATATAGCGCTGAGGAAAAAGATACAATTCCCAGATATCGTGTGGAAACAAACAAACTAATAAAGGCATTTAACCAGGAAAAAAAAATATTCAATTCTTTACTTAAAATAAAAAAGATAGGGCACCACACTTTACTATGAGTTCCATCCATCACATCATTCCTTTAGACAGAATTTCTTAAAAAACCTATGGGGATTTATGGCTGGACATCAGAAATATGCAGCTTATTATTTGCATATCAAAGCTTTACAGAAACACAAAGGCCTAACATACTCATATAAGTATGAACTGCATAAAAATATCCACTTGAATAAAGTAGGCACAAATGTTTTTTGTTATAGTACAGAATTTTGGTATTGGACAGCTAAGAAAGCTAAGAAAACAGGCTTTGTAAAGAGTAATTTGGTTTTAAACCTAATTGAGTCAGAGCATACGTGTGTGTGTATTTATGAGACTACATAAGTGTATACAGTTTTACATTCATGAACAAAATGCAATAAAGATCTGTTAGTTTTGAGTTATTCCATCTGGAAATAGATTAAAATTTAGGTGAAGATGACAGAGTTAAATTCTAAAGGCATTATGTTTGTTTTGTTGCAATGAAGTTTAAACGGAATTAAAATAAAAATCTTTCTACCCCGAGCACATTTTTAACCAATTCTAGTGGCTACACACATACCTATGTTACAACTAATAATGTAAGATTGACAAGATATTATAGTTCATTTTTACTTACGTTCATGGCCTAAATTTAGCAATGATTGCACAAGTGTAATTAAAGGAAATTAGATCTGATAATACTAAAAGACACTGATTAGTTTTATATAATTTTGAATTGCATTAAGAGAAAACATGCATTAAAAATTAAGACTCAAAAATCTCTGTTAAAACCTATCCAGTTAAGACACTTACAAACAGTCATTTTGAATGATGGGTGAAATTTGCAGAAGAGCGAATGGTATCAGTAGAAAATTAACCAATAACATAAAAGTTGATTTCAATTTCCATTTTATGGCCTCATTGGTTAAAATACTGAGTGATATAAAAGTTATTTGGATTTATCTCACCCTTTAGAAAGCCATCTGCTACATGAATCTCCTACTGTGAACCACTTTTTTAAGACCTCATAAGCTGAAACATGTTGTTTCTTCAGAGAGTTCTCACTGAAATGAAATCAAGTCATATGTTGGATCTATACAAGTATCTAGATAACACAAAGTTATATTCAACAATATTCAAATAATGTGTTGAGGATTGAAAAGAAGCAGTATGGAAAGAAAATAATTTTGGGGTCCTTAAGTGCACTAGTAAGCCTTACAGAGCCTAACCAGCTTCACCTGCGGCCTCCATATTTATCCATGCACAAGGAGGACTATTTAGGCTCAGTTCAGGGATGTTTGGTTCTTGTCTGAGGTGTGTGGGAGGTCAGGTGATGTTCATCCCAGTAACAGATGTGATTATGCCCAGCCATGGGGCCCCTGGATCTGCAGCTTGGCTTTCCCTCAGCCCTTCTTCATCACTGTGGGCACCCCCAGAGATAACCAGGTCACTCCTTGCCATTGTGTTCCCTTTTGATCTGGATTCTTGGTTGTCCCTGGCTCTCATCTGTGGGTATGTCCTGCTCTCCAGTGCTGCAGAACCCAGCCTGGCCCCTGCCCCTTCTTGACTGCTCAGCTCCTGTCTCCTGTCCTTAGGGGATCTGCTTCATGACAGTAATGCTATGGAAGAGTAAGAGAATTGTTGCTTAGATAATTAATCAGCAAAGACCTTTCAAAGAACACTCACAGGTATTTCAGAGGCAACTTCCATAGTCACAGGCAGTCAGTGAAAAAGCCTGGCAGTAGTGTTCTCACATCTATGTTTTACACAAAAATAAGATTCTCATCTTGTTTAAGGACCTCCTGCGGAGTCTGTTTGTTTGGGACTTTGGCTCAGAGTCTATTTGGAAATAGGACAACTGAGAGCAGACCTTTTCCTCTAGTGACACTGGGATGGCCTCTGTATTGATCAGGCTGAAAGAAATACCCAATCAATGAACTACAGGCTTTGAAACCGGTAACATGGCAAATATATTTTAATTCAGAAAATTCAATCTCCTCAGCATTACAATATTTTTTATAGTAGAACTAATATATTTTTGAAGTTTATAAAATTGTCTAATCTACATGGTGGTTAGAATGGCAATAAGCTTATTTTTACAAAGGCTTACTTGATTTCTCTGCCTTTACTGACATTACAGGTTTTTTTCGTGTTTCTCTTATTTTGTGAAGTAGCCTTTGATCAGTATTTAGTTGGGTATTTTTTCTCCTCTCACATTCTTTCTGAAACAAGTTATTTTTCTGAAGTTAACCTTGACTGTGACAGGTCCTATTGCTTTTGTTACAGGCCTTTGGTATCAGATTTCAGGGCCTTAATGGACACAAAAAGAGACTATAATGAAAATTGCAATGGTGTGCATCTTACAGCCTTTCTGAATGGTGATAGATGTCTATAAAGTTAAGAGCATTAGGGTTTTCTGAAAACTCCATCAAGACATTTTTCTGACAAGATGATCACACATTTTGATACCTTTCATGTTCTGGCAGAGGTTATTCTATTGATATTTTTTATCTATGATCTCATGAATTAATTATCAGATACTTCATCATAATCCACCTAGTTGTTTGAAATCTTTTTCTTTAAATTATCATTCTGTAAAAATGCAGCTTCTTGGCAGTTCATTCCCTGAACTTCTGTGTTCTATAGTTGAAATGTTACCTTTTGAAAATCTGCAGTGGCTTTCTCATAGTTCCCCCCATTTCTCTTAAAATTCAAGCTGCAACAAGGAGTCAATTCCAGCCTCAGACTCTCCCAACTAACAGTATTTTCTCTCTTTCCCAACCAGTTTAGGCACCTGACCTAGTAGCTAAACTCTGCAGTCTCCAGCCAGCTGGAAAAAGAAATGTCATTGGCAGGTAAGTAAAGCTCCTTTCTCATACTGATCATTGCAGATATAAACTCTCCCTCTAGAGGAAGTCTGGTGGGTGATAGAAAACAAAATAAAGCATTGTCAATGCCTTTTGGCCTCTGAAGTTGGAACAAACAATATAAACCTTTTAAAGTGTGAACTGAGTCCTCTCTTTGCTATCACTGATGTCCCTCCTTGATTAAACGGTAATTCATTGTTATAAAAAGAGTAACATTATCTGAAAACCCTTTCAGGGAAAGTTTTTAGAAGTCAAAGAAAATAAAATCCTTTTCCAGCAGCAGTGTTTCTGTTTTCTTTTTAATCCAGCAGAATTTTTTAAAGAAAGGAATTTATCTACTTTGTGGTTAGCTTAGATAAAAAAACATACTATCCAATGTTAAGCATTTAGTCAGCCTTTGAGACTGAGCAAGAGCATATCACACACTTAATTTTCTTTTAATATTACTGAGAAACCTAGAAATGTAGCTTGCTAAGATTAATTAGTTTTTTTCTATATTTAGAGAAAAATATGACCAGGCTTAAGAAGCACTATGGTTGGAAATTTTATTGAAAAAGACTTATTTCTGCTGGGAAAACAGTAACCTAAGGGAAGTTGGACTTGGGATAATTTGTGAACATGCAATCTGGGGGAGAACATAAAGGCTTCATTTTAATATATTTCCATAAAGACCACTGGAGCTATGCAGCAGTAGTTCAAAATAATGGGTTTGATTTAGAACAGGATTTGTGCCAAATTCTCTTATCAGAGACCTACTGGCAGAGGGAGTTCATATGGTCAGTGAGCTTGTGCTTCTTATCATGCCAGATGCCAGCTGTGGCTGCTGCAGAGGAAGGGGCAGGAGCTGAGACATTCCACGGGAGAGAGAAATATTTTTTGCAGGCAGATATGACTAGAGCAGATATTATCAATATTTTACCATTATTAAGGAGCTCTGCAAACAACATCTGCCTACCTCCGAGGCTGAATATTTGTTGGTGTGGGAGGTAGTGCTGGGGTCAGAGAAGGAGCCACCAGCAGAGGAGCTGTTGTGTAGATAAGCAGGCAGCCTTAACTGTGCTGCTCCATTGTCGTTATGATTGGGCTCTGAATAAAACCTACAAGAGTCTGAAGAGAACTTTGGAAAGGGACTTTGCTCTGACAGAGACAGGAAAATATATTTGAGAATGTTTTATGAAAGTGTCAGCATCAAACTAATAAGATTTCCCTACTCTTTTGAATCAGTTTAGTAACAGAGAATAATCAATTAATGTAAAATTCTACTGTGACTGAAGTAACAACTTTGGTTACTTTTTGAGAGGGTTTTTGCCATAAAGTAAATCTAGTAGAATAATAAATCCTCTCCCAACTGTTGCTTTAGACTCACCATTTATCTGATCCTTGATCTGCAACACAGATGTGCAGCTGAAGTATAAAGTTGTGCCTTGTTGAGATAGATTCAGTAATGTTTTTAAATGCTGTGAAACGTTTGACTCATGTATATCCTGAGTATTCTAATCCTTTGAATACAAAAAATTAGATTTTTTTTTCTCTCTGCTTCTAACTTAAAGTTCCTACTAGTCTTCCATGACTTTTCTACTAGGGATCATGACTGTCCTAATTCTGAGTTTTAATTATTGAATGTTTTGATAAAGAATTCACAAAAAAGTATATAAAAATGATCAGACAGCTAAACAACTTTTTAAAAACTTTTTTCAGATTTATACAACTGCACCAATGGTCTTTTTTTCAGTTGGGAAAAGAAAAAGTTATTATTTTTTCTCCTAATATCCTAGTAAGACCTGCTGACATGTAAAAATTTGAAAAAAAAAAAAAAAATGGATCCAACCAGATAAACAAAAGCAGAATTCTGTGTAGGAAAAATACACAAGTCTCTCAAAATAAAGCAGTGTCAATTTGACATACTATGGTTCTCTTCTGTAGGATAGCAGTGTGACTTATAGAAAAAAAGGGTAATATGTTAAAAAACACAGTAAAAATATGAAGTTGATAGAGGATATTGACAAATGTGATTTTATAAATCCACCACATGAAGAGCAGAAATTTATGAAGCACCTAAAGTCAGTTTCTTCTAAAAGCCTATTGATATTTTTTTCCAGAAAAGTACAGGGTGTATGTTCTTGCTTTAAAGAAAATGCATTTAATGGGATTTTAATTATCTATGTATGGTTTTACATTTTGAATCTAACAAAGACTCAACTTCTTACATAACAGACTTCACACTTTTATTATGAATAATTTAAAAGAGCAAACCTATTGTTATTTCAATTAATTATTACTCTCTGATTCACTCTGTTTAATCAGAGAAATGGCTTAGAAGGTGTCAATTTCTCTAACCCCAAACTTCCTTCTTGTCACTATATTGTTTTACATGAAATGTAGCTTTTTCTTTGACTTGGTGAGGAAGAAACTGAAAGTACATTTGTACATCTTTATTTTTTGAAATGGATTCTCTGTGCTACTTGAAGTGACTTATAGGAATATATAAAATGAGAATAGAAACCCCACAGTGCAAATAGAACTTCCTTTTCAAAAATGTGCTTTCAAAGTCTTCATGCCAAATGCATCCCTGGTGTAAATCAATTCCAGTAGCATTACGCCAGGGAACAGTTCAGATTTTCCTCTCCATGTCAGTGACCCACTGGTAATATCAGTCTATCTGCCATGCTACTTTCAATTGTGTTTCACTCACATTTACAGAATTAGTTACACTTTATGGCAGAAAGTACTAAGATAGCCTTTTTTTTCCCCAATACCTTCAGGAGTGAATTGTAGTGTGAGTGAATTGCACCTTCTATTTATTTTTTCTCAAGAGATGGAAGGAGCAGGTGTAAAAGATTTAATGAAGCAATGGCCAAGTTGCACGGGTCATTCGTGTGTAGAAAGCTATAAATTAGCTGGTTCTTAGGGGAAATTACCTTCTACATTTACGATGTTGCCATTTATAAATTATCACTAAACTCCTGGGAAATAGCAGTTTGAAAGCTCAGAAAAGAAAACACAGAAATCCTTTTACATTTGCAGATATGTCAGAAAATAATGTCTGGAAGAACTCTGAATAATAAACATTCAAGGAAAGCTTCATAGCCATAAATTTTGTTTGTTTTTTGCAAAAGTTCGCTGAAATGTGCATACTAAAATCCTTTTTGTATAGACAGGATAAGTCTGTGGTCATTGGAGACCAGTTTACTACCTGACATAAGTCAATCTGCCAAGTCATAATACTTTTTGTAAGATGTTTTCTTACCCTTCTTGAAACACTTCCTTGCTTTAAAAAAAAAAAAAAAAAAAAAAAATTAAAGATTTTTTTAATACATGGGATAGGCAAACGTGAAAATTCTTTATTAATCTGCTCTGTAATTCTTCAGGGTTTTGTTGGGGAAACAGTGGTGGTACGAATACCTTTAAGAGAAAGACTGTAACTCTGCTACATTGTTATATGTCAAACTCAGATTGCTAAGAATAAGCTCCTAAAAAGCAATAAAATCTGTAAAAATAATGTACTTGTATCTTTTGGTAACTGATCTGAGAAATATCACAATATTCTTGGAGCTGAAAGAATAGTTTCAACTGATACAGCAAAAGGATCTCATAAATACAAAAGTTTGAAACAGCATCTTCAAGAACTGTCATTAGTTCTGTTGCTATTCTGAAGCACATATTCAGTTGATGGACAGCTGATTAAAAAGATATGCTCTGTAAATTACTTTAGAGTGCATAATTTTAAGCATTTACTTTAGTCTTTCCCCTTCCTCTTTAATAGACAATTGATGTAACACTCTTACAATACAAAAACATGAATTTGTAGAGAGGATAAAGATGCACATTCTGTATTTTGGTAGCCGAGGGGAAGCTTGAGACTATTTTTCCTATCCCTTTTTCGTGAAAAGCAATAAAATTAGGGAATTTTTTTCATATTATTAAGGGGGACAATTTTGTAAATATTTGCCCCATTGCTATTTTTAAAGATTCTACCAGAGCCTTCTCTTTGTTTTAGTTGGAAGCTTCTTTCTAATTTAGAATGAATTCAAGGCAGTTTATTGCCTTTCTTTTTTGCTCTTTGGTTTAACAAGCTTTTCCTTTTCTAGTGTTGATGTCCTCCTTGCTTCCACAATTGTATTTGCACTCCTTCTCTGACACTATATCACTGTGTTTATGAAGTTAAGTTCTTCTGCTCCCTGTCCAAGAAGGTAGATCACCCTTTCTCATCATAAAATTTTGCAGTTAGTTGGAAGAGTTCAGGGCAATTTGTCCTGAGTGTGGATGACCAGTAGTACATTTATGCTATCATGTTGTAGAGGTCTTGTTTAACTATAAACACTCCTCTCTTACTGAGAAATGCCTTGCTAGATAGAAAAATGTCAGTGCTGCATTCAGTAGTTCAAGATTGCACCATACCATATTCAGAATGCAAGATCTGCTCCTCTTCCCATAATTTCTGTTGAGGTTTTTAGCATGAATTCAGAAATCTTAGTAAACTGTGTAATATGGTACTTTGTACTGCTAAATGTTATCTATTTTGTACCCTTCCTTGAAATCTTCCAAGTTCTTCCAGCATGACATTTTAATCCTCTTTTGTGTTGATGCATCTGACTGTGCTTTCAACAGATTTCATTAACAAGCTGCTTCTTTTTGTCTTGTCAATAAAATCAATAATGTTCTCTACATCTGATTTTCAGTTAACTGGTTTATAAAACATAGATTTATGGTTTTATTCCATTTTATATAATTTTCTGTTTATTCCCCTGCTTAATTTATTAGACATCTAAGAAACACTCATTTAGAATATTATATAAAGCCATGGCACTATCATGGTATTTCAGTGTAGGCTGCAATAGATAATATCTTATCTGCAGTCACCAGTGCTCCTAAATGGATATTCCTTTGACTGCACTGCTATCAATTTGACAATATTGAAAGTACAGTGTAGCAGAAAAAATAGTTTGTAATGATGACAAACACGATACTCTTTACGCAGGTTAAATTGCATAAAAATATCTCCCATCAGCTCAAGAAAGAAAAAGGATTTAGATATTGACTATGATTAGATGTTTACACAACTGTGTCAAGCTGGGTCCCTCTATCCTGAGGGATTAGACAATAAAGAAAAAGCTGTTAAATGGTCTGTTTTTCACCAAACACATGGAACATACGTCAGGCAACATTTTTTACCAGCTCGCATATAGATATATACATATTCAAATACTTTCTCAAGTAGACTGAATAGAACTTTGCATTTTCTTTTTGCAATTCTTTGATTAGTGGATTCTTCATTTGGTTCCTCCTGTCACTTTCATTCTCATATTTTCTATTCAAAATGCCAAATAGTATATGTCATATATAGTCACACTATGCATGGCCTCACTTTGCAAATAAAGACAAAGAATGACACCATTATGTTAAGTTGCACCTATTCTTCATAATCTCATTGAAATTTTTTCACTGTGCCATAGCAATAACCTAGTAAAAGTGGATGACTGGATCTTCTGAGAGTAGCTGGATAATATGGTCTTCTGTGAATATTATTTGCTATGACAATTATGATCTCAATAATTGACATCATAAATGAGGTTTGAAGCATAGTCTAGCAAAGTGCATGAGGTACCTCAGTGAGCCCTTCTTTTGGATCAGGTCTGTTTCATGCTTTAGTCTTGTCAGTTATTAAAAAAAGTTATTTTAGTGAAATGGGTCACTATGCTTTTGATTATTTTGCAAAGAGTTGCATTTCCCTAGCATACTGAAAATCTCTGAGAATTATTCTCCCTCCTTCAGGGGAAGCATTGAGTTGGATATTTAATTAAGTGTTATGTAGCTTCAGCTATCATTTACTTCATCTGGAGAAACTACATTGTTCCAGTCCTGTTCTCCCGGAAGTAAAATCTGTGTGTCTAAGTGGATTAGCTCATAGAATCATTGAATGGTTTTGGTTGGAAGACACCTTAAATATCATCTTTTTCCAACCTCCTGCCTTGGGCAGGGACACCTTTCACTAGACCAGGTTGCTCAGAGAGATGTTCCCCTCAGCTTTGTATGTACCATATCTTTATAATCTCTGTTCTCTCTTTTAAGTAGGTAACTCTAAATGCCTGAATGAAGCTCCCAGGCCACAAGTAATAGCATGAATCTAATCAAAAGGCGTCGTAATTAGAGCAGATTGTTTTACAGTTATGCATTCGCTGTTATGATCTTCTGGGATACCAAGGGGCAGACTCATGCAATTCAAAATAACATTGTAATACAATGTTACAGTTCAGAGAATATAGAAAATGTAAGAACACAGCAAGACCAAATAATTAACATTTTTGTCCTGTTGAATCACTACCTTCAGATAATTTTCAAGGTAAAAATGCTATTGTAGATTTGCATATTGACGCTGTTATTCGTGAACTCAATTTGAGAATCATAACTCGACTGTACTTTCAGAATCACTGAATTGTGTAAAATAAACCATTCACCAATGAATGCAGAATTAAGGATTTGAACTTTACATCATGATCTTTGTAATTGTAATAAATAACTTTAGCCTAAATCTACATCTCTGATAAACCTATTTATTATTTGTCATGTAATATTTCCTTTCTTACTACAAGTTTTACAATGGTAATTATGAAAAAAAAAACAAACAACTTTTGAAATATAAATAGAGTAGCGTAGTGCCTTGGCTGTTTCTCAGCTGTGATAGGGGATTTTCACAACAGCGGCTGAATATGTTTCCATTCTTCCTCTTTACTAAAACTGAAGTGCTATTAAGAAAGTTCTGTACCTCAGATTGCAGACTAAAGATTGTCTGGCAAAATAGTATTTTTAAGAGGTTTCTTAATGGTTTTACAGATTTAACTATTCATGAATACTTTGCATTTTCTTAATAGAAATTCTTATCAAATCAATGAAAAAAATCAAATTATGACTCTCAGATTATAGTGGGAGTTGAGCTTAGGTAGTGGATAATGAAATTTTATTAAACTATTTCCATAAAACCTTTTTTCTTTAATTTAAAGTTGTAGATGAATAAGAATATAATACACTAATGAAATGTGAATGTCATTCTTTTTCAGTCAAACATGTTTTTTTCATTATAAGGCTATAGAAAGGTTTTTTTAGTGGTTATAGATCTAAAAACTTACTAGCACTTTTTAATCTTTATTACTTTCCTTGAAAATATTGTTGTTTTCTTGTTTCATCTAAAGGCTTTTCTTCATTCTAATATCTAACCTAAATTTCCCCTCTTTAAATTTGTAACCTTTACTACCTGTCCTATGACTACAGTTCCTGGTGAAGAGTCCCTCTTCAACTTCCCTTCCCTTCAAAATCTTTCAAGACATGCCACTCAGGATATTTTATAGAGAAACAAACAAAACCCAAAACCCTCTGTGGCCCTCCAAAAAAACACCCCAAGAACCTCCCAAAAGCAAAAGCTCCAACTACAAATAAAATCCCTACCCAGAGCCCTCTCTCTAGCATTCGAGACCCCTTTTCAAAACAATTTTTCTTTCTGTTGTACTCAAGCCACTTCTCCATTATAACTTGCCTTCATTATTCGTGGTTCGAGCAGAACCTCAATCCTCGAACTCTGGCAGTAGCCAGTAATTTATCTGACTTGGTGCTACTTGGCACGTTATCTCAGGTTGATGCCGATTTTTTCCTTAGGGATATTTCTTTTTTTTTCCTCATGTCTAAAATGTTGGTTGAGTAATGTGGTTTGTCCCATTTCTCATGGTAGAAATTGTCCCCACTCTCCCTTCTGAGCAATTTGCCATGGCTAGTGTCTCTCTAGATTTGCAGGTAATAGCCTCAAAAGCAGTAATTGCTAGGAGAAAAATACTTTGTCTGCCTTTCTACTCTTTTAGAAAGAGAAGTTATTCTACTCCTGGGTGTCAAGAATAGAATAACTTGATATCAAAAGTTCCAGAATTTGACTCTTCCCCTTCCTATAGACAACTCTAGAATAAGCAGCATCAGGTAGATAATCAAGGAAGGTAAAACACAATAAATAAAAATTGTTGGGCTTAAGAGAACAAATTTCATTTTTTAGTGAGTTGGGTAAATGATTTAAACTCATGGAAGACCAGGTTGGAAGGAACCCCAAATATCATCTGGTCTAACCTTTTTTGGGAAAAGCACAGTGTAGAAAAGATGGCCCAGCACCCAGTCCAGGTAAATCCAAAAAGTATCCAGTGTTGGAGAATCCTCCACTAACTTCCCTGTGGAGATCATTCCAATGGTTGTTCTCTCTGCATATTTTCCTCGTGTCCAATCATATTTTTCCCAGGAATAACTTTCATCCATCATCCCTCATCATTTCCATGAAACTCCTTTAAACAGGGAATCTCCATCTTCAATATCCACCTATTTTTTTCTCACATGTAGATTCCTACTGCCTCACAAATGCTAATAAGTATGACATTAATATGTAGGATGACATCTATCACCATCTTAATACATCTCAATATATTTTAATTTACCAGTTGAGTCTAATTAAAAGATTTCTTACATGATCTACAATCCTTCAGTCTTCTTGACACCTTGTCTTAATAGAATCAGCTGTAATGATTTTTACACAAGGAATAATACACAGATAATATTATTTCTCTGGAAACATGATGCTTTGCAAACCCCAACACAATGGATTTCTGAACTTTTTGCAAAAGATAACAGGAACAGGAACTTATTGCACATACTCAGTAGGTTCTCTGGCTTCAGATCGACGACAAGCAAATGAGAAAAAAAAATTATGAAAATGAAGATTCACACCAACAATTGTTCTGAAAAAGACTAGTCGATTTTTACTTATATCATTGTTTTAAAAGTCTTTAAGAAATGAGAAGTGAGTATGCCTGAGTGTGAAGATTGTGCTTATTAGATGTAACTGCCCTTTGAAGTATGCTTGCAAATGGGGTCTTGGGAGAATTTGTGTAGGATGCTTCTTCTCACAGAAGCATCTGAATAAACCTGCATTATCTGTTATCTGGAGGTCCAAGGAACACCAAAACCTGAAAGCTCAAAATTCACCTTTTTGGATGACGTGGACAGCAATTCAGTCAGATAAGGAAGACAAGTTCCATTTTACCTTAGTATTAATAGATTGTGTGCTTCATTTCACTTGTCTCTTCTGTCATTGTGTTCATTATTGGCATTGGATATATTTTTATTTTTTTGTTGACTATTTCTTTCCTCCAGCTTAAGTGGTATTGTAAAGTACCTGGATAATAAGAAAACAGTTGTTACTGAAAGGCACAGAAAGGTTTACTACATTTCTTAATAAATATGCAAGTTTCACAGCATATTTCTTGGTTTCAGGTGTCTGAGACAAAGGGAAATGCTGCACTGCAGAGGCCAGGAAAATCAAAGCATCACACCTCAATCAAGGCCACTGTCTGAAGAGTTAGCTGTGTCCTTCCCTGAAAGTCAGTATGGAGATTATCTTTCTGGATTCTGTGATTCTAAAGTGTCTAGACTTGGAGGATCAACATTCCAAGCATATACTCACTAGCAATGAAACTATGCCTTTTTGGATTCATTATGTATTTGTTTAATACTGCAATTTGGAATAGGCTGAAAGCATTTGCAAATTCATGGTTAATTCTAATGTCAACAATAAAAATGCAATATACCTGATAACTTTAAAAAAAAAATTTAACATTGTCTTTGAAATAGAATTAATTGGAGTGGAATATTTATGAAAGAGTTAAACAAACTTAAATATTTCTCATGAAACATTCAACAATGTTTTGGGTTGTTTCAGTTATTTTATTAATTGCCAACAATTTCAAATTCAAGCAAGGAATCAAAGATGCAGAAGAAATAGTTTTTAACCTCAAACAAAACTAAGGGACAGTCACCATAGGATCCTCACTTCATTCTATTCAAATACCAAAGGCCGAAGATTTCTGCAGCTTAAAGAGTGAGGTAGACCCTGAGGCTGTAGTAGAATTTTAAAATAAAGTTCAGGAAATTATTCTCTATGGGAGAATATTTAGTGAAATTGGAAACCTGAATATACATAGATACAGAGTTGTGAATCTCAGTTGCTTGAAGGAACTTAAGATAATCTCTGCCAGCTTTTGAATTGCAATTTCGGGATGAGCTGTTCTTGATAAGTTATTTATATTCTCCTGATGTTCACACAAACTGGGCTGAAGACTGATCCCTTGCTATAAAACAAAGTCTGGTTATTCCAAGATAGCAAGATACAATCATTATCACTTCACTGATGAAGTCCTAACTTCCATGAAAAACAATAAGCTGTGCAGCTGGTGATAACAGCAGTGCAACACATCTTCTGTTGCTTTTTTGCCCATTTTGTGCATATTCAAGGGAACAAAGCTCATATTCAAGTTTATACAAAATCAGTTTTGTACCATTCATAAGTTACAATTTTTATTCTTCCACTTTAACTGTGATTAAAAGTTCCCTATGGCCTTTATGTTTTCATTTCATGGATATTTTCTTAAGTCAGCACTCTTATATTGATGAAATTTGCTAGAAGTTATCACTTCAAAAAGCTCACAGAACCCTGTGAGGTAGAAACAGAGTGGTAAATATGACTTTTTGATTTTAAGGATCTCTGTGCTTTTTTCTTATGCCTCTATATCTCTTTGCAAAGCAAAATTTGGAACAATTGTAGCTTCAAGCTGTTGTTATTATTATTCAATACTGTTCAGCATCAAATAAAACTTTGTAAAATCAGTGTACTTTTATTTCTTTATTTCTTTCCTTTTTTTTTAATTGGATTTTGCTATACTTACATACTGATACTGCTTAATATCATATCCCACAAGTACTATTGGTAATGGAATTGTTTCAGCATAGGAAAAAAAATCCTGTTTTGTGATAGAAATTGAATTAAAAGTCTCTGATCACCTTAAGTTTTCTAAGCTCTTGAGCAGCCTAGAATTACAAGACACATGTTCACATGTAAAACTTATTGATAATTATGTGGACATGTGGCTGTATCTTCCCCTATATTCGTCTGAAACAGAAACTACAGAAATATTGAATATGTTATACAACAAAATAAGGCTTTGTAGGAGAAATACATTGTTGTATTTGACTGCTTCTTTCAAATTTTCTTGAGACAAGTTGTTTTCTCTCAAATCATGAAAATTCTGATACAAAATTGGAAAAAGATGGATGAATAAGGAACCTCTTTTTCCACTCCTTAGTCATATTTATATGGAGGAATTTATCTAGCAGATCTTTTCATGCAATGATAAGTAACTCTCAAATTAATGCAAAATACTACTAATTGAGTCTTTCCTACTCTGAATATTTTTTCTACTTCCAGATTTTTATTTGTATAAAATAATAATTAATTAAAACATCTTGAGGCTTCTTTGGACTGCGGTGCAGCAATGGGACCTTTTAAATACCGAATTAACATAAGTGCACTGTTTTATAGAGAATTATGCTGAAGCACATAGCAAGTAAATGTTAACCTGTTTCTCTCTTTTGATTCACAAGAAAGGAGAGAGGTATCTTATGGATGGTTCATGGTGCTATTTTCTTTAAAAGAGACACCAAAGTGAAAAAAAGGAAAGTTTTTTGTTGATGGGCGGAATGTGGAATAAAGTCATACTGAGATTTACGCTTTAGATACAGAACCATAAGAAAACTTAAACAGTAAGAGAGTACTTTGGGAATGAGACAGCATTTGTTGTTCTTTTGTTTATTTTCTTGTAGCTTAGGAAAACACATGCAGCTTTGTGAAGCTTTCCGTATTGTGCTGGTTCTGCATGAGATAGAGTTAATTTTCTTTATAGTAGCTGGCATGGGGCTATGTTTTGGCTTTGTGGTAGAAGCAGTGTTGATAACACAGGGATTTTTTTTGTCACTGAGCAGTGTTTGCACAGAGCCTTTTTCAGCTTCTCACACCACCCCACCAGCAATTAAACTGGGGGTGCACAAGGAGCTGGGAAGGGATGTTAACTGGGAGGGCTGACTCCAGCCAGTCAAAGGGATACTCCACAACACATGGCATCAGGTTCAGCATATAGATAAAGCTGGGTGAAGAAGTGGGGGGACACTTGGAGTGATGACATCTGTCCTCCCAAGTCACCATACACGTGATGGAGCCTTGTTGTCCTGGGGATGCTGAACACCTGCCTGCCCATGGGATGCAGTGAATTAATTCCTTGTTTTACTTTGTGTGAGCAGCTTTTGTTTTCCCTATTAAGCAGTCTTTAGCTCAACACATGAGTTTTCTTACTTTAACTCTTTCAATTCTTTCCCCATTCTGAGTGGCTGTGCACAGCTTACTTGCCAGCTGGAGATAAACCACATGTGTTTATGGGATAAAGTATGTGACAAAGCATGACTTTGTTCTCATGACTGGCATTCTGATCCATTTCATACCCAAATTCTGATCATGTTAGTTAGAGAGTGGTGTTGGAGTTAATAACACCAAGGGTTGGATCCCTGTATGGGCTATTCACTTAAGATTTGGATTTGATGATCCTTCTGGATCCCTTCCAATGCAGACTAACTTGTGATTTTGTGATTAAGTATCTGCTGCAGGTAACACAACAGACTCTCAAACAAAAAGAAGATTGGCTAGTGAGAGCAACAAAATCAAAAGCAGTATAAAATTAAGAGTGAAATTTGAGAATAGCCTACTTGAAATGACAAAAATGAAAATACAAGTCAAACAATTTTATATGTGTGTGTGAAACCCAAATTCTTATTTGCCGCACCAGTCTACAAACTATCTGGGAGCTATCAAACATACTCTGTATTCATACATTTTCTAAACAAGTTCATCAAAATTATATGTAAGAAATGTTCTCGTATTTAACACAGGAATTACCTTGCCAAGGAAACAAGTGGTTTCTCACCACAGTCCTAAGGTCACAGCCTATAAAATCCTATGTTTTCTAAACAGCTTTGGCTCCTAGGGGTCAATTTTGTCCTGGCTTTCTGTTGCTGGAACCCTTAATGGGCTGGGATTATGCTATGCTTTAAATGTAAGTCTGTAGGGTAAGTGTGCTACTTGTTGCCAATGTCTGTATCTTTTTAATCTTCCTTCTGTTGGGTGAAATGAAAAGAGAAAGAACAGGCAGTTAAAGACATTTCCTTCTTTTGGCAATATGCATCTATACTCTTTAAAAGGGGACAATTCTACTGCCTTCAGAGAAGTTTTTTATTGATTGTACATTTATCTGGAGCTGTAGAATAAAAACTACAGGATTTTTAGGAAAAAACCCAACTAAGCAAATCCATAATCCAATACCCAGATGAAGAATATTCACTTCTTCACTTTACACTGCCAAATTCCTGAACCAAATTTCCTTGGTTTCCATACAGATAAAGAATCTTTTCCCCTTCAACCTCAGTTTTCCATAAAATACATGTTTGGATTTTCCAGCTGACTTTTTTAAAGTGGTATGCGTCATGTTGTGTTGTGTCAGTAAAGACAAGGTGTCTGAAGCCAAGCAACTTAACACATTAACTACTAAAAATTTCATCAGCAAACACTGAAATACAAATCTCACTGGCTTCTTGAAAGTAATTGCTTTTTCTTCATGGAAATAGTGTTTTCCAACCTGTTTTTTATAAAAGCAGATTGTTTTCGAATGTCTTGGCACAGGATACAGATGGCTCTGATTTGAAATGATTTTTGTTTTGAAATGTTCAACACATTTCTAATTACACAGAAACATAATTTTAATGTCTGACTCTGCAAATTTATTTTGTTTTGGCATGAAATACAGTAGAGGCTTTAGTCACTTGTGATGGTGGAAAAGAAATTTGAAAGTAAATGTTTCTATGTTAATAAGGAAGAACAGCTTCTCATCACAAAGTGTGACTTCGAAAGTTTTTTAACTAGAGGCACTATCAAAAGAAACAGAAAACAGCAGAAAAAAAATGAACCTTGACCATAGCATCTAGTTTAATTAACAATAAACTGGGAAAAACTTTCCAGAGGAACCAATTGCTTTACAGTTACTCATTGCTCAGAAAAATCTCAGTGTTAATAAAACATATATATATTTATATATAAGAGCATGTTTTAATATTGTACCAAATGAAGTTGTTTGCCTCTTTTTTAGTAAATAGTCTGGGACTTGTAAAAAATCTCAGTTCATCAGATTTCTTCTTGTATTACAGCTGCAATCATGTTTTCTCCAGGTGTAGCTGAGCCAGTTGAAGAGTTTGCTCGTCTCAGCTACTCTTTGGAACCTTCTGTCTGGAAGTTGCTTTCCCTCCTCTCAGCCTTCAAGTGTAGACAATCTTATTTCACTTCCATTAAAATGACCCAATTCAACATGAAGGACAACACGTTAAACGTGACTGTCTCTGGGCTAACATTGCACATATTCATATTTACACTCTGAGAAGTGGGGAGGAAGCAACCTAGGGTGTGGAAATGTTAGTTGAAAATAGCACTGAGTAGGACCACGCTGTTTTTTGGAAATCTGAATATCTGTGATATTTGTATAGGATAAATTCACAGCAAATGAACACAAAACAAGTAAATCCCTGCTACATGACATTTTACCACTTAAATTATTACTTGTTCTTATTATATCAGAGCAGTCATATAATACCTTTCTTGCCAGAATCTTGATTCCTTTTTCTGTGGTCCTGCAGGCTTAACACCAGTTTTCCAAATCATATCATTATATCATTTATGTCTCTTTTTTCCTGCTCCCAACAAGGCAGATTCAACAAGAGCACTAGCAGTAGTTGGTACTCTCAAACAATCTATTATCATAATAGGAAGCTGTGCAGATGTACTTGAACTTTGCTATTTTTCATTTCAATTTGGATTTTAATAAAGAAGGACTAAATCAGCTAACTACTTGAGTAAGACACTAAAGAAAAGATAAAAATAACTTTATTTATTTATTTATTTATTTATTTAGGTCTCAGAAGGAGAGCAACAATTATTTTTGTTTCCGAATATGTTTTTCTGGAACAGCGAAAAATAAAGACATCTTGAGAGAGCAGAAAGAAAATAGGAACAGCCAAGTATAGGTCAAGATAATGCATTTTGAAGAAAAAATCAAATGTGGGAAAAACATGAGAAGAACTAATGTTGGAGTGTCAATATATTTGAGGTAAAAGGTACAATTTTTATTTTCTTGTTAAACACATATATTTATTTCACTGAAAGGGAGGAAAAAGTATGCCTTTAACACCTAAATAATATTTCATATACCTAAATAAAGTTTCACTCTGCTTTTTAATAAGTGTAGTACAAGATGAAGTTGACTGAAGATGGATGGTAGTGTCTCCTTTGGTACTTAGTGTAGCTTTTCCATCTTATTTCAAATTAAACGGAAAAAAAAAAAGGTTAATTGTGGAGAGAGTTTTTTTGGTTTTGTACGTTTTTGGGTTTTTTTGGTTTTTTTGTCTGGAGCTTTTAGTTTTGCATTCATTCTTGGCTGCTTGGCAACCAAGAGAATATCACAATGTAACAGATTGCATAAGTGAGATCGCTGCGTAGTTGTACCTAAGGGAAATTTCTTTGCTGTAGTTGATTTAAATTAAAAAATGCTATAAACTCAATTTATCAAGACACTGAAGATACTTCAGTCTTCTGAATAGTCTTGCTGACCTCAACTGACACCCTTATCTCACCACCATCCTTTCCCACAGGGAATGATTTTCTCTGTAAAGAACTTTAATGGCATGTAGTACTTTAGATCTTCCTGGATGTGCCTCTGGAATATTATACAGTAAATCTTCCCTGCCATTGAAAACACACCAGTCTGTTGTAAAAATCTGGAGTCTCAGTCTTGCATCTCGATATGTGTATTGAAAAAAGACTTAAGTGAAAAAAAAATCTTGTTAAATTGAGTTAAAGCATAAAATTTTAGTTCTCTTGAAAAAAAATAACTCTCCTTCTGCAGAGTCGGTGGTGGTTCAGCAAGCTTAGATTTTTCAGTCATGCATCTTTTTCATCATCAGGGGATAATCATGGCTTGGATTTTATTCTTTATATTTTAAAATCTGTTATTGTAGGTTTTCTTAATTACAATTTGTTGTTGTCTACACTGCATCCACCTGAAGACTAAAAAAGTAAAAAAGAATTTTTAACTCAATCTAATCTTCACTGTGATGTCAAAACATGAAGAAGATAAATGAAAGAGCCACAAAAATGCTGAAAGAGCATTTTTCTGTGCAGTGCTTGCTACACGAAAGATATCAAAGATCCAGAAGCTCACGATTTCTATGATACATAATTATAACTATGTGCATACTATATAAATATTTTACAGAACAAAATTCAAAATCTTCTATAAACCCCCCAAAACAGGAACTTAATTTCTCAAGTGTTTCTTCAACTCAAATCTCCTAGGCTGAGCCTACTGCAACATGTATTCATGTAATGTTGATTGAATCATGCCAGATACGAGGTGTAATTCTGAGACAGGGAAAAACAAGGTGGAGAACTGGTATTCAGATTGATATCTAGCACTGCGAAGATAATTTTGAAATTAGGTACACCTGAAAAATATGTAAGGATGTCTAAGTGAGAAGCTGGCCACTAGGAAGTCCATGAGCATGGATATACAAACAAGATATCTCAGATGCCAGCACTTCTATCACCTGGACAGAGGTGTTTCTAGAAATGACATACATGGCAGATCCCAGTGTTCCTGTACACTGCAAAGTGAGACCTGTGATGAGATACAGAAGGTATCATGTGCATGCTGGAAACAAAAAGAGTTTTAATATATTTCATAAAAGCTCATTAATGTAGTCAGATCCTGCATTCACACATCCCATCCCTGTCCCCACAAAGCTGAACTGTACAAAGACATTCTCTTCTACCTTTCTGAGCACATCTCAGGCAAACAGGATGATTTCAGGAGGCCACTACCATCTGATAATTGATCTTATTGAGAAAAAAAAGGAAGCAGCAACTTCATTTTTTATTGATGAATGTTGGACAGACAAAGTCCTGCCTACTGCCATAATAAGAATAAAATTCCTTTATGCCTTAATTTGCACAAGATATTGTAAGAGAAAAAAAAGCAGTACACAAAATGGATCACTTTGTTGAGCTTTGTTGGTGCCAATGACAGGCAGACACCAGCAAATTCAGTAACAAAATTGTCTGTGGACTTAAAAGCTTCACTGACAGTAGTGCTTATAAAATTCTAGAGTCTCAGCCCCTGTTGTGTTTCCCTGTTGGGTTAATCATTTTACTCATGAAGGAGTAGCAGCACAGAGTCATCATGGATCTAAGGTCTCAGATAGCCTGATCAAAAATTTCTTATAGATACTATGCAAGTGTGTGGAGAATAGGTTTAAAGAAGTTTTTTTTTTTTTTTCCAATAAGACATAATTTTCCTGATGTTCTGCAGGAAGAAAGAAGAGCTAACTCTAGCACAGGTTGTGCAATTTGACAGACAACTGCTGTTTGAAAAGTGAGCATGACATGTATGCTTGATGGCTTCAAAGTGCTGTAAATTGCTTATAGTTTCAGACTTTCTGTCCTTTTCCAGTCATTTTGACTAAGATGGAAAAAAAAAAGTATTCAAGGTTTTAAAATAGAAAACAACATTTCACTTGTCTCTAAAGCCCTTGAAACTGAAATGCTCCTAAACTGTGCTGAACTTAAATGATTCAAGAGTCACTTATACACAACTATTACAATATCCAGCCTCAGGAACACAGAAATAGTCTCTGCAGTGACAATTAAATACCTTACCCTGAGGAATAAGAACATATTTTCTAAAACCATCTACTAGATGAGGGAAATATGTAATTTCTAAGTCTGGACATTCTAAGCCATGCAGTGCCAAAGGTATAAAAGAACTTTACCTCTTGAACAGAGTATGATTGCAGACAAGCAATGAGCAAGCACAGGTACCACAAGTTGTTTAGCAGGATGATAGGATATGGCACAGAAAACTCCTGAGATGTTTTGACACGGTTCCTCACTTCTTTTCACTTGTACAATGTTGCTCTAACCAAGTACAGTAAACACTTCTGACTGAAGGACTGTGACACCACTTTGTCATTTTATTGGCCTGTAGATAACAGATTTGAGTCTGAGCATGTTCTTGATGATAATAGCAAAAGAAATAGA
Organism: Lanius collurio; assembly: GCA_020086605.1. Classification (NCBI taxonomy): domain Eukaryota; kingdom Metazoa; phylum Chordata; class Aves; order Passeriformes; family Laniidae; genus Lanius; species Lanius collurio. The sequence goes on along the minus strand of JACBWW010000052.1, from coordinate 3,087,178 downwards.
TAATAGCAAGCAAACAAAAATAAAATTCATTAAATCACTTCTCATAAAATGACAGATTTTAATCACATTGATGATTTTATAGGTTTTCTGAAACATAATGACCACTACACCTCTTAAAAACTTTATAAATCTAAACTCTTTGTTCTTGTTTTTGTTGTAGGAAATACACTTAGGCAGAAAATGATAACAATATGTTTTAGGCAAAGTTAATGAGATTTAAATTCTAGGATACCTTCACCTCAATAATACACCCATTATGTGCCCAAAGGGCAACTATTTCTTAATTGATTCTCCTTAAACAGGCACCTGAAGCTAGAAGGAGAGTAATGACGAGGTGCAACAGAAATTATGCTGAAAAAGTGAAGAGGAAGAAGAAAAGATTTCTCCTGCTCTGGAAGCAAGGGTGACTGTGATTTCAACTATTTTTTTTCCATGGGAAGAATGTAGAAATATTTTTCTAAAAAGAAAGTAAGTAAATGTGAAATATGTTAGTTTCTGATGATACATTTTTTCCATATTCTATATGTAGAATCATTCACTGTAGTCATTGATAGCCTAGAGATTGAAGCCAAGATACTGAAGCAGGTAGGAGAAATCTTTCTTTTTTGAGTTTAAATTCTATAAACTGTAGAATATGATAACTTTTTGATTTTTTTAATTTTATATTTTTTAATGGAAATATGTTCTTCAAAAACTAAAACTTATTTATTACTAAATTTAACTGCAGAACTGACACCAAGGACTTTTATATCTAGAAGTGAAATTTGTCAAAAAACATCCAATACTGAAACATTTTCACTAGCTCCTTGTTTTCCAAAGTACAACATCAGATTTTTTAGGAGGTTGCAAATTATTTTACCATATAAGCAGTATAGGACAATTTTCAAAGCAGATTAAAAAAAAAAAAAAATCAAGAAACACCCTCCTCCACAGATTTTTCATTGCAGAAGCAAAGAAACAAGATGCATTTCTGAGCAGTGACAGAATTTGTGATGCTTCATAAGGCTTTGGTATTAATTTTCATAGCCTGATGTACATCCAGAGTAAAGGTGAAAATTTTTGGTGCTATAATCACATTCATCAGCTGCCACTGTCCAGGTAAATATCCTACATCCCTGGAAGTCAGCAGCAAAGACTGAGGTATTCCATAGGTGCCTAACTTTTGATGCAGTAAATTAGTGATTTCTTCTGTGACTGTACTTATCCGGGTAGCCCTCATTAAAGTCACAGCTGACTCTTGTCATTGCTGTCTTTCCAAAAGGGATAGTTATTCTATAAATTATTTTCTGACATCCCTCAGAGATGTGGTACATAAAGAGAGCCTTTGTTTTCCCAGAAGTTTTTGCATCTCTGCGAAGTCATCCCATATATCTATATATATTAATCACTTTCTCCTTAGTTTTTCTTCACCCACTCTTAATAATGTTTATAATGGGAAGTCCAACTTTGAGTCACTGGCTTTGAAGTTTGCAACCAGTATTGAGTTCTAAAAATGCTTCTTGTACAATGTCTGGACTTTCTATGTGTGAGTGCTAGCAAGAGTCAGTATTGAGGTTTTCTTCCTTACTTTCTCTTTAAATCCAGCTTAACATATTCTTAAAGAAATTTCAGAGAAAAAAGGTCTAGGATCAAACTATAGAAAAATCATTCTTTTCATGTTTTTTTATGTCTTCTTGACAGATTAAATCTAGTTGAGCGACAGTGTAACTTTTCAGTCATTAGCTTTGAAATTATACCTACATGACACAACTACATTCATTTTGCCATTCCTTCATGTGTTAACAGGGTTTCAGAGGAAATTGTGATTAAAATGACTGCTCATATTCCTTAGAAATTATGACAGGAATTTCTAAGGTTTTGGATAACACCAGTTTCCATTGAGATGGGTTTTGTTATGGACATAATTTTAATACATCTTTACTCACAGTCTTTGAGCAGTACTTATTAGTTCAGACACTGCTCTGCACTGCTATGGTTATCTAAATCAGGACTGCATCCATCCTACATCATATACAGACAGAAATCACCTATAGTGGAGTCTGCATTGCTCATTTTTAGGTGTCTTGGAATGGAATTCTGAGTAGAATGGGATTAGAGATCTCATTCAGTTACCACGGAAAATTTGGATTGCAGGTTTTGTACATAAGTCTGTACAGTGACATGGAAAATGCAGCAGCGACAGAAATCTCTTGAAAATGTATGCCTAAATCTCCATCTCTGGATGCTTGAAAGATTCGCCACTTCTTTTATCATTATTGTCATTTGTCAGTACCTTAATCACACAAAGTCAGAGTGGCTTTCTGGAGTGGTTTTAAGCAGCAATACCAGAAAAATTTGGTTTATCTTTTTGTTCACCTTGGGAAGGTCATTTAAATTTTCCAACTGATTCTGTAGGAAGCTATTCTGCATACGTGGGGAATTATTATCTAATTGAGAATTACATTTTCTCTTTTACTAAGGGCATAATTGAAAAAAAGTCTACAGTGGTAAATTTCCTCATCTATCTGAATGCTTCATCATTAGCATTTTTAAAAGCCCTTCAGATATTAAAGGAAAATTGAGTGTACTCTGTTTGATTTTTAACTTCCTTTGCCTGTGAAGGAAACACATGGTAAAATCATGAAGTACTGCTTAGTCAGCTTTTGGTTTAATTGCAAGAATGTTTTGTAAAAAGTAGAACTTCAGCAGTGATGTTTGTATAGTGTACTTAATACCTCTCATCTGTGCTCACTTGATCAAGATGCCCTCTCCATCCCTTGTCTTCACTCCAATTTTACTTAGGAATCAAAACCATCCATTGGAAATAAATTTTTAAATGTAATATTAAAGCTATTTTCCATTGGGATCATTGAAGCTGATACTTAGGTGTCAGAAATGTTCAGCCCCTGCACTTTTAATAATGTGATTTCAGCTGAGGAGGGGAGATTTTCTCAAACCTTTGTGTTTGGTCAGTCTGTCAGTGAAAAAGCCAAAACCCATGTGCCCAGTCAGGCTCTCAGTGTCCCTTTGTGGGGACCCTGCACTGAACTGTCCAGCTGCATCGGGCTGTGGTTCAGCAGACTTGTTCAAGGTCATATGCAAAGAAGAAAGTCCTTCTCCTGGGTGTCTACACCTTTAACTGGTCTGTCAGCACCCCAGGAAAGATACAGGGCACACCCCAACAGCATAAGAGATGCCTCCTCCCAGGCATCCACCAGCGAGTATATTCCCTGCTGCCAGCAGCTGTGAATGCCCTTGAGGGACTTGCACTTAACAGTTTATGGAATAACACTCAATGTAATATAAAATTGTGACAGGTTAAGGTTCAGAGATTGCCTGTGATGGTATCAGGCTACAAAAATGTATTCAAAGCAATATATGGATGAGCTGTAATTCCTAAAAGCTTACTCCAGGTAATCAACCAGGGTGCATGGACTAGGGCTCTTAGGCTTCCCTGTGGGGGAGAGAAGACAGGGTCAGTTCATTGACTGGTCCCAGAAGCTAAGATGGAGTCTTCCCTAACTTCTTCCTAAACTTACTTTTATGCTATTTTTGCATTTAGGTGGAGCTTGAGTGGCTCTAATCATGCATCATATTCAGTGGGGTTGGCCATACCTTGGAGGTGGGTACGGTCACTGTTACATCTGATGTGTGTGTTTGTGATCTCACCACAGCTGCTTGTTCAACAGCAAGAAACCTTTTCCCTTCCTTGTTTGACAGGTGCTATGGGGTTTATCAGCTGCAAGGTACCACTGAGTTCCCTCTCCTGCAGGGATTTTGACAGCCTGGCCACAATGTGTCCACTCCACGCTCTGTTTATTCTCCCTAAGCATGTATTGTGTGGAGGTGGCTCTCCCTGAATTGTTGTAAGGATTCCCCGTGCTACAACAAAATTGTATGGGAAATCAGGCATGCTGATCCTGTGTCATCCAGGGAGCAGCAACTGCATTTCATCCTATAATTCCCATATTGTTATAACTTGTGTTACAGTGGGAATAGAACTTCCCAATTTTCTCTAATTTTACCCCCAAGGCATTTTCCCACAGATGTTCAATAAAATGCATCCTAAATCAAAGAAAACTTGTTGTTAACTGTACAGATAGATTTGGATTGAGCAAAACCTGAAAAGCACTGGAAAGTTTTTTAAAGGAGTGCTAAATAAGAGCTGAAATATCGGTTACAGCTACACAAACATAGTTATTCAGTGCCTAGAGTGTGTCATAGATCAAAAAGTGTTAAGAAAATATGTAAAACACTTTTATAAAATAAGTTGTGTGTTTCCCTATATTCAAATTGTTTACAACAGAATTATAGAATCACAGAACACCTTGATTTGGAAAGGACCAACAAGGATCCTCAAAGTCTAGCTCCTGGCCCTGCACAGGACCCCTCAAGAGTCACAGTGTGTGCCTGAGAGTGTTGTTCAAATGCTTCTTGAACATTTGTCTGGGGAGCCTCTTCCAGTGCCCAGCCATCCTCTGGGTGAAGACCCTTTTCCTAACATTTAACCTGAACCTCCCCTGACACGACTTCTGCCCATTTCCTCAGATCCTGTCACTGGTCACCAGAGAAAGCAGGAGATCAGTGCCTGTCCCTCCTCTTCCTCTCTAATATATTTAAAATATTTGGTATGAGTACTAGTTTGGTCCGAAATCCTTAGCCATTGGTAGTCTATGGTTTGAATAGAATAACACAGGTAGGTTTCAAAATATGGCTTATGTAGAGATTAATTGGTTAATGGTATTTTCTCAAGTGAGATCCTGCCTTTATTTCCAATAGAGTTTATTTGCTGGTGTTAAGTGTGATATATGACTTGGAAGAAAACAGAAGCAATTTTTTTTTCTTTCATAGTCATAAGACCATCACTGAAGAATAAATATTACCTTAAGATCAAGCACTAGAATAGCAAATATTGATTATTGATATTTATTAAGCAAAATAAACTGCTTTACTTGGAACATGTGTACAGGTAAACATTCAACATTTAAGAACATGCTTCCATGGGGAATAAAAGGTCTTTACATTAAGGATATGGAGGAGATCTATTACACATTTATCTGCTAACTTCACAACAGGGATTAAGTTCCTGTCCCTTCCAGTACAGAGTGTCAAAAGAGTGGCATTAAATATTCTCTCTCTAGATGTATTTACAAGCATGTTTTAACTACTTAGTAGAAAGTGAAATGGGGTATGTGGCTATGATATGCATATGTGTAACTTTTTTAACAGGGAAGAAAGAAAAAAACAGAATATCCAGACAACAAAATGATGTAAAACTTACAAAACTCTTTTCAGTGAGAAGCGAGACTTCAAGGGCTGAATGTTTTAACTCCTTTAAAACAAAACTGTGCTTGATCATAGTCTAAAAGTGCCTGCAGCAGTAGAAAGATAAGTGATACTATAGAGCCCTTAAATGCTTCAGACAAAAGCATAAAAAATGCTGGAAGCTAAAGCTTTTCTAAGTCCTAACTATTATAAGAGATTTTACTGTTAAACATTTCTTCTGATTTCAACTGGGATAGAGTTAATTTTCTGCACAGTGGCTAGTATGGGGCTGTGTTTTGGGTTTGTGTAATATTTTCAGTAAATTTTAATAATTTCAGGGGAAACCATTAAAAATACTTACCAAAGGATGTGTACTTGAGAGCATTTCTTAGCTACAGGCAAGCACTCCCCACACATTTGCTTGTCCACATGACTAACTCTCACAGTGGCCCATGCATTTAGTCAGGAAGAATCCTGTGATTTCCAGACATCCCAGAAAGGTCTTTCTACGGAGGAAACAAAACCCCACATCCAAAGATTTGGTCAAAGTCTGCAGACACTACTGGCAGAAAAGGAAAATATGTTATAAAATGCATCTCTTACAAAGTTCCTTTATAGATTCATGTTGCAGGAGGTAACTGATTCTTACCCCACATGGTAGCAGACGTGGTGTCTGGGGCCTGTCTCAGGTGCCTGGGTTGCAATTAAAGGAAGTGCATCCTTTAGGGGATGTTAGGATAACTCCTTAGTTCTGTTCCTAGTTTGCATTAATTTTTCTCTCCTACACTACTCCCCACTCCCAGAGTAATTCAGGAATTGCTGTGGTTTATGAACTTGCTTAGAAAACATTTTCAAAAATCTTGCCTTATATTATTGACTTCTGTTACTTTTTTGAAGGTGTTTCTCCTCTGGAATGTAACATCATCTTTCTTACTTTGACTAAACACTTAGCAAAATATTAACCTACTGGACAAAAATGTTCCCCCTTTCTCAGGAAGCAATGGGTACATCTAAGGGTAGGACTTTAATTCACTGAGCTTGTATATTATATACATTATTATAGCCATTATATGAATTAGTAGCTTGGTGTAGAGGTTATTAAAAATCTCTCCTAATCAGGTTGTCATAATCAGGTATTAACTGATACCAGGGTTAATGGTAACAAACCAAGGGTTATTTGAGAGTTGCTCCTTTACTATCTGAAAATTTTAAGTTTAGTACCTTATTGTACTTTAAAATCCCTTCTAAATTTTGTTTATTTTAAATTTGATCTGGTAATTTAATTGTTTCTCTCTTGTTCCCCGTACAAATAACACCAGAAAACAACCAGTTAGCCTGACAAAATATCTCTGTGCAGCTGAACTGAGTCATTCCTTTGGCAGTGCTGAGAGGATTGGCCTATTATTTCTGTGTTCTACTTCTCTTAGGTGTAGAACAAACACAGTTAACTATGATATATGTTTGATTGAGATAAAAGCCACTTTTGCTAATAATTGATTTTGTTATTGCTTAAAGGAGAAGTAAGGACAATTTTTTTATTAAAATCAGTCATGGGTTTTGTATTGGTCACTGATTTTTTTTTTCAATGTATTTCATAAGTAGAAAAGTAAGTTCCCTCAGAGGAAAGAGAAGAAAGAAAATTACTCAGAACTACATTTTAATATAGCTGCAACAGGAAGAAAAGAACATGACAAATTCATCCTTATACTAAAGCACACAGAAATAATACTCAGAATAATTTTTCATTACTTAAACAAATACAGTATAAATCCAGCAATCACTGAGCAATTAGAATAGTAGGTTGTTTTATTGGTGTATGTAATAATATAAATTAATAGCCTGTCAAAGCTCTTCAAAGAGTTTAGTGAGTTACAACATGAAATGGTAATAAAAATAGATTTTATGTTTTAAAGTAAAACAAAACAAAAAAATTCTAATAAATATGAAAGATATAATAAACTATAACATAGCGATGTATCTAGCAATATACTATGAGATAACAAATATTTATGTCTTGACAACCTCAACTCAGATATTTAGTAGACAACCTATCTAATTAGGAATTCTGACTAAATAACTACTTTTCAGAAAAAAAAAAAAGGTGGTAAAATGTCATTAAAACTGATTTTTATTTTATTATGAGAATATAGCTTTCTGCTTGGATTTGAGTAGATTTACATAGAGTTATTGACTGTAAGCCGATAGAGGGATTAGGAATCATCCAGAGTGGGGTTTTTTGGTGGTGAGAAGCAGAAAATAGGGAATGTGAGAGAGAAAATTGATTTTGTTTTGATTACTTAATAAATTTTACTGGGCAAAATTATAT
>JACBWW010000052.1:3002876-3054668 GCA_020086605.1 Lanius collurio | reverse complement strand
GGAGCTCCTGGAGCAGCTCCAGTGGAGGTGACAGAGATGATGAAGGGCTGGAGCATCTCTCTTACAAGGAAAGGCTGAGGGAGCTGGGCCTGTTCAGCCTCGAGAAGAGACGACTGAGAGGGGACCCCATCAATGTCTGTCAGTGTCTGCAGGGAGGGGTCAGAGCATGGACCAGGCTCTGCTCAGTGCTGCTCAACAATGGCACCAGGGGCAATGGGAGATGCCCAGGAAGTTCCACCTGAACATGAGGAAGAGCTTCTTCCCTGTGCAGTGACCGAGCTCTGGAACAGATCACCCAGAGAGGGTGTGCAGTCCCTCACTGGTGATATTCCAGAACCATGTGGACACAATCCTGTGCCATGTGCTGTGGGATGACCCTGCTTGAGCAGGGAGGTGGGACCAGATGACCCACTGTGGTTCCTTCCAAACTTACCCATTCTGGGACCCTGTGATTCTGTGATACAGACAGACTACTAAAATTAGATCAGGAGTTTCTTTGTTTACTTAGTCAAATTGAATTTTAGCTGTTTTGTGAAGTAGGTGAAAATTATTAGTGGTACTGCAGACAGGTTTTGTAAAGTGATTATATGAGTTAATATTTGGTGTTCCAAGACAAGTCATAAGGCTAGGTAATGTTTTTATATTGTCCTTATCCTTTGTTCATGTGAAAACCAATGCAGTCCTTGCAGTCTGTCCACATTCCCTTTAGCCCTTGTCTAGCACAGAAACAATGTCTGACAGTGAATTTTGCAGTGTCCCATAACTCACATCCATTTCTATTCTTGCATTTCTTTCACCTTCCTATATCTGAACCACACAGCCAACTCTGGAAAGAAGCTGATGTGAGAATTTGCTTGGGGAAATGCTGAAGCTTTGCCCAGGCTTCTATAGCAGGACATAATTCATAAAACATACATAAATCTTTCTAAAAATAAATGCTTTCCTTGCTCAGAAAAGGACAAAGAGATTTCTGACAGAAGACAGCAAAGGAGGAATAGTTCCTTCTGAGGAACTACTTGCAAATTGTTTCCAATTTTCTGCAAGTTTAGGTCTTCTACTCTATTCTGTTACTGTAGAAGAAGTGCCATTTGCTACAGGATCAAGGACAAGATTTGTGTTGCAGTCCTCAATATTGCTATAGTAAGAGTAATTTAGTGTATTTCTCATGGTTTGTATTTCAAAAGATGATATTCAACCAAGTGCTAGACTATTTCAGATTCCAAGTAATTTACTTTCTTACAAGTAAAATAACCCAATAAATAAAGTAGTCAAACCTCACATTAATTTAGTCAATGGTTTATAAAGTTATTTTGAAGGTAGCATACTTGGTAAGAACTCTCCTGGCAATATGTCTCTTTATGGGCACTGGTATGCAACTCGTATATAAAAGAAATCTGCATTGTTTAATCAGATTTATAAGGCTTTATTCTGGTGTCTGTGATTCATATGTAGCCATACTCAGTGTTCAAATTTATTTCAGTCCCATCATTACTTTTTTCTTAAGGTTTAGGTCTTTAGGAAAAACCCTTAGTAAATGAATCCTTAGTCTGTGACTTTAAGATTTAAATGTGGAACAAAATTTCATTTGCTACAGTATCTGACTTGGACAGCTAGTTACTGTTTGTATCAAATAACAGTATATGAATATTTTTATACATGTTAATTTTTTATCTCCGTAGACTTCAGATAGTCTTAAAGTAAAAAAAGCAACGCAAAAATACAACAGAAGCAAAAGCTCAGTAAGAACTGTTTTGCAAAAGCTATTTGTTCTCAGCATCCGATCAGAAGGAGAATTTACCCCAAGATATTTCTGATAGCTGAGGAGCAATATCATTAGTATTTACTAAGCAAACCTGCTTATTCTGCAGGTGAGTATGGTGATTTTATATGTGACAATGGATGCTTAGTAAATTACAGTTTTCCTCATCCTCTCTTTTTTAAAAACTATCTGGCTTTCTTTTGGTTTAGGGCAGCAGTGTTACCAATGTTTTGTTTTCTCTATGGGATCTGCAGTTCCAATGTTACAGATTTTGTTTTGGTTTAGATGTCCACATAATTCTACCTTTCAGAAGAAATGCATGTGAAAGTGATATTGGTTATAAATGACCTTCTCAGAAAATTTAATGAAGTATGTAAAATTATTTTAAGTTCTCAAACTACTTGAGCAATGAGTGGTGCCAAGATACGCTTAAAATCTTTTAGACCTGCAGACACAAGGTGGTAGTATCAGCCTTTAGTAATAATTGTTTAGGGTGGCATTGCTTTTAGTTAATAGCCTTTGTTCCCTCTCCCTTCCAAACCTGGGCTAGAGAAAATCCTTCGATTTTGGTCCTGCTAACACTCAGTGTATATCTCGGACTACTGATCAAGCATCAATCAAATGCCAAGCTGGTTAACTACGGATATGCAAATGAAATCCAAGGATCTTCATCTCTTCCAACAAGCAAGAGAGATTGTATATTTTTCTAGTTTGTCACATTTCTTCATAAATTCTTAGAATATTGAAGAGAAGAGTGAAAAATAAGTCATTTCAGAAAAACAGATTACCTTTAAAAGACTATGTTTGCCATGAAATATGAATCCCATATTTCTAGCATTCTGAAAAATGATCAAGTCATGGATAATTTGTTAGGAAATTGCAGACATTTTATTCTATAGAAATCTCAAAAAGGACAGGGATCCTGAGAGGTAGATGTTGTTAACCCCTATCTTTTGCTGACCATCTTCTTAAGGGAATAAAAAAATATTTATGAATGCAGTAAGAAAATATTAAATAAGCATCTACTATTTAGAATTTGTCATTTTTTTTAGGAAGCATATTAGCATACTTTTAAAATAATACTCCAATATTCTGTGCCACTATACTCTATTTTTAAGTAAGATTTCAGGTCAAGGCAATAGACTTGACATTTAACTTCTTATTCTCAGGGATTGTCTGTAGTATGGTATCATATTCATACTCCTACAGTCACACCAAATTGTGGCACCACATCCCAGGGATCACTTAATACTCTTTTGCTACCTCTAAGAAACTTCAGGACTGCAGAATACTGATTTTTTTTTTTTTCTACCAGTTTGTTGTGGTGGCTGCCCTTTCACCTCCAACATACCAAACCACCAATACATTACAGAAAGTTCCATTCATTCCTTCTCAATTGAAACTTATAGAAGAGGAAATGGCCAAGTCTTTGTTAAAATAGTAAGTTTGTGTAATGGTCAGCTGGAGCATATTGCCAAGGGCTGTATGAAGTCAGGTTTTGGGCATCTTAAGAATGGAGACTCCACAACCTCTGTGGGCAGAACTTGTTCCAGTGTTTTACTACTTTCTTGGGGAAAAATAAAAAAAAAGTCCTTATTTTTAAATTATATTTCCAGGTTTTCGGTTTTGTTCTCATTGCTTCTTGTCCTGTCACTAGCAAGAAGTGTCTGTCTCCCTTTTTTTTACTTGAGCCATCAGGTATTTATATACATGGATATGATTTCAGAAAATCTTTTCTGGTCCATGCTGAACAGTTCCAGATATTCTAGTCTCTCTTCATGGGATGATTAGTCCAAGCCTATAACCTTCCTTGTGCCCCTTTCCTGAATTTGCTGCAATGCACACCCTGTCTGTCTTTTACTGGAGAGCCCAGCACTGGACACAACATCCAGATGTGTTTCTCCAGGGTGGAGCTCTACCCAATGCAGCCCAACGTGATGTTGGCTCTTTGCCACAAGGACACATTGCTGGCTCGTGGTGAATTTTCTGGGACTTGCCCCAAGTACTTTTCTTCAAACCTGCCTTCCAGTCAGTCAAATCCCAGTCTGTATGGGTATTTGGGGCTGTTCTTCTCCAAATGCAAGCCCTTGCAATAGGAATTTCTGAAGGTACTTTTGCATTTTTTTTCTCAAGCCTGCCAGTGGCTCTCTGAATCAGCACAACCATCTGATATACCAAACACTCCTTCTCCCCCTATCCAGTGCTCCTGCTGCCTTTTTTTGATTACCTAGGATGGACCATTCTGGAGTTTAAAGAAGGTGATCTTTGAAAATCAAAGAGATATTAATTTTTTTTTCTCCAGGGCCTAATTCCATGCATTTCTTCCAAGCAGCTTCCTAAACAGACCTGCTTTCCTAAAGTCCAGGACTGAAATACTCTTATTTGTCTCACTGGCTCCTATTTAGGCATCAACACTGCAGCCAAAGCTGCTCCCAAACTCCACATCTTCATCCAGATCTTCTTTGTTGATACAGCCTTTGCTTTTCACACTTGAAATACCATGACTGGCAATAGAAATTAATCTTTTGTTATAGTGAAGGTCTTTTATGCTAGTCTTATCTTTCAGCATTGAAATGCTTCTAGCAATCTGACTTTATATGAAAATAGTCTAATAAATACTGTGCAAAAGAAGGTTCATCTTGTTTGTATTTCAATTATTTTCCATGAATTTTTGATGGAGATAATGTTTAGTCAGCCACTCTCCATGTGTGTGTGTGTCTGTGTGTGTGTAATGTGGCAATTTGGCAATGTGGCATAATTACATTTCTGACACGAGTTTATGATTTCTTCATTATCCATATCACAAGGTGTGCTGGTTTTTGCTGGGGTAGAGTTAATTGTCTTCCCAGTGGCTGGTGTGGGGCTGTGTCTTAAATTTGGGCTGAACACAGGTTGACAGAGATGTTTTTGTTGTTGCTGAGCAGGGCTTACACAGACCCAAGGCCTTTTCTGCACTGTCAGGCTGGCAGGGAGGTGGGGGTGCTCGGGAGGCCAGGAGAGGACACAGCCAGGACAGGTGACCTCAACTGAACAAAGGGATATTCCAGACCATATGGCATCATTCTCAGTGTATAAAATGGGCAAAGAAATGAGAAATGGGGGCTTTTCAGAGTGATTATATTTGTCTTCCCAGGTCACCACTGCACGTCATGTGCTCTACTGGGGATGCCGAACTCCTGCCTGCCTAAAGGAAGCAGTGAATTAATTCCATTTTTTCTTTGCTTACACTCATGGCTTTTGCTTTTCCTATTAAACTGTCTTCATCTCAATCTATGAGTTTTCTAGCTTTTTCAGCCTCCTGGTTTTATTCCCATTCCCAGTGATAAGAGGGTGAGCTGTGTGCTGCTTGGCTGTAGGCTGGGGTTAAGCCATGACAGAAGGCTAAAAATCAGAAGTGCCAGGTTCCCCTGAATGAATGCTATGAGTCTCAAGGATGGATTATCTGTGACAGGATGATTTAGGAATAGTCAGAGAATGGCTGAATAAAAATAACTCCTGGAAAATCAGTCCATCAGCTTGATGACTGAGTTTTAACTAGGAATCTTGAGTATTTTCTCAAGAGCTTTGTTTGAACTATTTATAACTCGTAAGATCTAATTCAAGTAGGTAAGAATCAGGAAAAAATTCTTATTTATCTCTAGGTTAATTTTGGTTTAATTAGAGATGAATAATGAGTATTACAATGGAAATATTATTAAATGTGGAATCTCCTCTGCTGCAGGGTCTAAAAAAGACTTGAATATTATAATATTTCAGTAGTTATGGTGGAACCTCATTTCTTAAGCAGGAACATTCTGCTGTTGGAGGGGGTTTTTTTGCATTCCCACTGTGTAAGCTAAATCTAGATTTTAAGATGCTCTCTGGAATCCTGCTAAGTGGGACAACAGTGAGAACTAGAAATTCTAGAACACTGTGGAGATTTGGAGATCTAGATCTCCTTGAGTTCCACATCCAAACCTTTTGATTTAAACCATTTCTGAGTTGCAGCACTAATACTGTGAGATGAAAGAAATTCTAAGATTATAGACAGACATTATCTCTCACCATTCAGACTTAAATGAATCAATACTTTGTTCTTAAATTGTATTTTCACTAAAAGAGAGAATGACAACTTTCATCAGTTGCATTACTACTAAGTGCTCCCAAATTTCAGAATAAAATAATTATGTTAAACTAATGTGTGATTGAAAATAGTTACAGTTATATTGATTTACACTGTAGATCTGAGAAGGGAATTTGCAAGCTTAGCAGGTTTGTAAAATAGAACCTTTTAATAAATCTAGAAATATTAGTTATACTGGAAAGTTGAGCATTTAACTATTCCATATGGTATTTAGCTATTAAAGAAACAGAAGCACTGGCAGTTTAAAAAATGTCTGATTTTATCAAGATAAATTTCTCCAAATGCAAGAATGTATTTCTAGGATAAAATTAGAAACAGACAATTTACTTTAAGTATAGATGTAGCAAGTATATTGAATGTGAGAAGAAAAATGAAATTGTGAATCCTGGAATATGTGTGCCTGTGTGAGTAGGTTAGATATGAGCACAGCAGAGTGAGACCACATCTGGATTTCACTTTCCAGCACAAATCATTATTTTCTCATGCAAGTGAAATGTTTTTTACATTAAAAATTTGACCCAAAAAGGTGTTTTTTCTTTATGTTCCCAAATCCTCTTCCTATCTTATAAGGTGGTATGAAAAGGCATATGGTCTGGAGTTTTCAGGTTCTGGTAGCTCTGCTTTTGCTTTATTTCACACTAAAATTTACTATGTGTCTCAGGGTACAGTTGCTCCACTTCTGTTTCATTATTTGACTATCCCACAGCCTGAATAGTATAAATGTAGGATCAAGATTTGCCAGTACTGACATTTCAGATGTTTAGGGAGATAATAAATCTATATTTAATTTAATTTAACCTACACCTCTTGTATCATTGCATTATAAATTTATTATGCTCCCCTATAAAGGAATTGTGCAGTGTAGCTCTTGGCTGTCATAAATGCTACATATTCTTTAGCTTTACATATAACCATAGCTTCACATGTAACATCCTTTGTGCAGTCCTTGAAAGGGAGATTTGCTTATGGAAAGACTTCTCATGATAATGCCACAGGGCCTGGCCTGGTGAATTCAAATTCAACAGAGAGAAAGTGTTCTAAAACTAAATTTCAGAGATCAGAGAAGTAAATATATGAATTGTAAATGAATTACATAGCTATTCAAGGTCACTGTTAGAGTTTTAAGTACAAAAAAACAATACTTTTTTTCAAAATAAGTAACTCCAAATCAGATATCATGTAATTTTTAATGGGAAATAGTCAAATGTTTATATCTTTGCTATGTTCTATAATTTCCCTGATTTTCTGTACTTAATAAGCAAGGGAAACCGTAGAATATTTTTTTTATTACTGCAATGCATGAACAATGGAGAGATAATTTCTTTTTCATTGATATTGCAAGAATCGATCCAATCATCAGTAAATAAAGGTTAAGTATTTTAAAGAGACTAAATCTTGACTATGTGCAACTTTTCCAAAACTCCAATCTACTCTTCCCTACTACTATGGAAACACAGCAAGGGGTTAGCTTCTCTTATGGTTTTATGCAGACATATATGGTGTGTTCCTTCATTATTTAAATGAAGTTGCATGGAAGCTTAAATGGAAGAATATTTTTCCTTTTGACTGGCTGCTGTCTCTTTATTTCCTAGAATCGTAGAATATCTTGAGTTGGAAGGTGACTTAAAGATTCTCCTGTCCCAATCCCCCTGCCGTGGGCAGCAACACCTTCCACTGGACCAGGTTGCTCAGAGCTCTTCCCAGTCTGGCCTTGAACACTTCCAGGGATGGGGCAGCCACAGCTTCTCTGGGCAACCTGTGCCAGTGCCTCACCAGCCTCACATGGGAAGAATTTCCTCCTAATATCTGATCTAAACCTATTCTGATTCTTTCCTGCCACTCCAGGCCCTTGTAAATGGTCTCTTTCCATCTTGCAGGCTGCCTGCAGGTAGTGGAAGGCCACAATGAGGTCAGCCCAAAGCCTTCTCTTTTCCAGGCTGAACAACCCCAACTCTCTCAGCCTTTCCTCATGGCAGAGCTGCTCCATCCCTCTGATCCCCTTGGTACCTCCTCTGGGCTGGCTCCAGCAGCTCCCTGTCTCCTTCCTGTGCTGGGAGCCCAGAGCTGGATGCAGCACTGCAGGTGGGGTCTCAGCAGAGGGGGCAGAGGGGCAGAATCCCCTCCCTGCCCTGCTGCCCACGGGGCTTTGGGTGCAGCCCAAGATAAATTTGTCTTTCTGCCCTCCCAGTGCACATTGCAAGTTTTTAAATGCTTCAAATAGTCATAGCAAATACTGAGAAATCAAAACCGTACTAGATACATAAGTAAATACATATCTGGGTTCCCTTTTGAGAACAGATAAATTTTGTTGAAAAAATTTCAGTAATATTCCTGATTTCCAATAATGCCAAGTCATAGTAGAGTACATCCCTGCAATGGAAAAGGTAGAATAGGAAATAAACTGAGCATTCCCTCATTAGCTGTCTTATATTAAAAATATTGGGTAAGCATAGGAAAAAAAATCTAATTTTAGATGTCTTTTCCATTTGTTGTTTCCATTAGTCTCCACTGTCTTATAGATAAGGAAAAATCAGATCCTCCTCATCTGAACTGAGATTTTAAGTGCTTGGTATCGTTCTGCCCAAGAGGTATGAACAGGAGGTAAATTTGATCCATTAGGTTTATGTACAATGGGATAATTTTACACACAGAAAAGTATTGTACAACTTCACAATCTAATCTCAATGTGGAAAAAAAATCCTATATGGAAATGTTAGAATAATACCTATTGTGCTGTCAAGCGGTACTTTAAGTATTAGAAAGGTAAATAGAATGAAATAGAGTAGGACAGAAAAAATAGATGGCATGAATTGTTCTGGCAAATTGAGGCTTCAGTGGAGGGCTCCAGGACACCTGTGACAATCTAAGCCTAATTCCTGTGTATCTTTTATAATAGCAGACTCACGAAATTCTTACATATATTTATTTCCATATAGAGGCAACCTAAATACTAGTCCTCTGTCAAACAATTGGCAGAATAGCAGTCTTCACTGCATGGTCTTTTTTATCCAAACAAGAAATTCTGGACTCTAAAAAACCCCTTGTAACCCTGTCAGACCTGCTTAACCTCCATTAGGGGCTTCAATTTGGCTGTCTGTCTTCTCTGAAGTCTAAAAGCTGTTACTTGGCTGTCATAAACTGGGATGGCTGATGGTCATGGCTATTGCAGTGGATAAAGGCTGGAGCTGAGAGGCAAGGAGAATTAGAAAAACCATGCTGCTTAACCTGTGTGTGCTCTTCTCTACACTGAAGGTGAAGTCTGAGCTTTTCCATATGCTGCCAATCTGCCAATTTTCATATGTATGCCCTCAAAACATTTAAGAAAGGTAGGATGATTCAAAAAAATTGGCTGTAGTTCTTCGAAACATCAGATTATTATTAAAAATATACAAATATAACTCTCCTCTATTTTTTAGAATAGTGTTTTCAAATTATCTAATGTTTTTGAAGTGAAAGAATGTCATGAAAAGCACAGAGGAACTTGCTGAAAATGCTACAAGCAATAAAGAATTTAAGTGACTTTGGTGAATTCAGGTGAAATGGTTCTGATTACATGCATTCTGTTTGAAATTAAAATGTGAAAAACCATGGGAAATCAGGAGTATATTTTGGAACATATTTGTGACATTAGAGAAGAGAGAATAAAATCCTCTCTGAGGTAATGATCACTAAAATATTAGCCAGAGTGAAAAGTATATAACTTTCCGGCAAAGAAACCTTCCCCTCTACTCCTATTCCCCTTGATATCTTTTATTTTTTTAAGGGCGTTATATTAAAAATTATATGGGTAAAAGAAATAATTCCCAATGTTTTAAATTTGTTTCGTAGTTCTAACACAAAAGTACAAGGAATGAAAAAGAGAATTTTACTTGAAGGCATGGTTTTAGGAAATTCCAGAAATTGCACTGAAGTGTGATGGGAAAACACTCCTTTTTTTTCTTGGTGTACAAATAAGAAATTTCTTGTTTCATTTCTCCATTTTGTATCAGCAGCAGGACCAGGACAGTGATTGTCCCCCTGTGCTGGGCACTGGTGAGGCCACACCACAAATGCCGTGTCTTACATTCATCTCTTCCTCTGGGAGAGAAGAGGGACATTACACTTATTTTATTTTCCAGGAGTAATATCCCACCTCTCTCTTTCTCAAAAGTAAGAGAACTGCAAAGTTCTACCCTGCCAGGTAGCTCAGTCTTTTTTTTCTGTTTCAGCCAAGCACCCTGGTTTAGTTAATTTCCTGTCTATCTTAAAACAAGGAAGCTGAGGCTGCAATTATTCCTCTTGTGGGCACTCTTGCTTTCTCTTTTAATGGCACACACGCAGAGTTTTCTTGCAGTGCCGTAGTAAAAATGTGGTGCTTTGAAAGTTTTTAAAGGTAATGCTGTTCTTTCTGATATGTTCTTCACACCTGCACTGTCACAACCTGAGACACATCCCCATGTACAATCCTACAGCTCTAGTAATACCTTTTCTCATATCTGAAGTATTCACCAGGTGCCCCACAGTCTTTTACTTTCCAAGTAGTCTGTGGAACTAGATACTAAAAGAAGAATCAGGACATTCAGTGGGAAGAAGACTTTCAAACAACTACTTCTCAAGGATTTCTTACGTTTCAGATCTTTCTAATCCTGATAAAAGAGATGGAGGAAAAGTTCTAAGCTGGTTTTGACAGTTTTCTAGTCTCATGTAGCTATGGAAGAAAAAGTGTTTGTATTCCAATGTGGGATTAAAACAAATTTGGTACCTCAAAACTCCCTTATGCAGATATAGTTCTGATCCAGTCCCCTGAGGAATAGACAGAACAAAAAAGAGAAACATCTGTCTTTTTTTTTAAAGCATATATTTGAAACAAGTAAATGAATTCTCATGGCCATTTTAGGTTTAGGAATGGGAAAGAGTTACAGCCTAAGTAAATCTAAATTAACAGTTCAGCCATAATAGCCATGCTCCCATTTCAGAGGTGGCTGCTTTCTTTTTCTATTATTTACATTCCCTGCAGCTTCTTTAAAACTGCAGAGTTGATGAGAGCTGTGTTAATCACTTTTACTTCTTTGAAGCTGCTCACTTAAGAATAGGAAATAAAAAACCTTACAGGGATATTTTAAGGGAAGTGTAACCTCTGAACTAAATGACTATTCTGTTTTTGTTTTTCCCTCTTCTCCCAACACGTTAAAGTTTTGCTCTAAAAACTTAGCAAAGCAAGTACTTATCCTCTAACAAAGAAACATTAAATTTATTGAGTTAGGGAAGAGTGGTTATTTTTCCTTCACACAGCTTTATATAGGTTCTTTCTTAAATTATAAGAAGGGAAAACAATGTTTTTGTCACAGAATATAACATGGCATTTTATTTTGTCTCAAGAAAAAAGCTTTGTCCCTTTTATGGGAGAGAACACATGCCAGATTATCTATATTTTTTTAAAATAAATCTCTAATCATTAATTTTTCAAGTTTTCCTTTTATATTTTTGTTTAAATGAGACTTAAAATCAAAATAATGTATAGAAGCAATCCTGTTAATATATATATATATATTATTGCAATTAACTGCATGCTACTTCAATTGTGTTGAAAACTTCCTTTTACTATTAGTTTAAAAGTTCTTTTGTGTACCATCTTGTCTTTCTACATACCTGTGCTGTTTTAATAAAAATGCTCATTCTAAGACAGCTTTTTTTGTCTTGGTGTGTCTCAAGAATTCCACTTATGAGATGCTGTATTAAGATACAGAATTCCAATTCCACATATGGCATTAATCCAAATTAATAAAATGCAGCTGAGTGAAGCCACTGGCTAAATATAGGAATCCAAATAATTAAAGATACGTCTAATAAAGATAATTCTTAAATGAAACTATTGGAATTTGGAAACAAAATGAATGTACCTTAAGCATTGTAAATAGATGGAAAAATTCTGGAAGGTCATGCAAAACTTGTCGTCATTTAATAGTATTTTTAAAAGACATTTTGCTATTTGCTCTGCTTCAAAGATTAACATAAATATTACAGTAAATTTTCTCTTTTGCCTTGTATGATATAGCAGAAATATAAGTTTTACATATAGTCATGTTTAAGAAAAAAACCAAACCAAAACCAGCCAATCAATCAACCCAAGCTTCAGCTTGTTCTCATAAATGTCTGTCCATTTATTTGTTTTAATTGTTTTACTTTGTGTTTACTCTCCACTGGGAAATGTTTTGCTGGGGCTCCACACAAACCAGGTATGATGCTCATGCACATAATCCTTGATCACCCATTTTTTAGGCACTCATTCTCTCCTGAGATGGGGGAAATAAACTGAAACTGTGACAAAACAGAAAATTCAAAACCAATTTTGGAATGACAATATTTGGGTGTGGATTTCTACTCTGAGGATGTTGTCTTGGATGATTTCAAGAATGGAAAGAAGTTGTCATAGCAGACTGCTGCAATCTATGATCATAGACCTAAAATTAATCCACTTTATTCACTGGAGATTCCAAATAAGATATTACCAAAGAGTATTTGTTTAAAGTGTCATTGAAAATAAAATTTGATAGCACATTATTAGTAATAAAGACAAATAAATGTGTGAGAGGAGGAAGATCAGAGCATGATTGTGCTGCCTGTGTGTGTGATATGTGCTGGCAGCTGTTCTAAGGGATGTAAGCTTCAACTTTAACTGCAGTACCTGTTTGAAGACAGCTAAAGGCATAATTCAAAACAACAGCAATAAGCAACACTATTCTTATTATTGTTGTTAATATTAATATTAACATTAATAGTGGTAATAATAGTAGTGAAGAATGCCAGGTCTACATCTAGGTCAGTTTTTTGATCATTAGACTCCACCCTTAATACTTAAATTAATGAAATTTTATTGATTTTCCTTTAATTTCTCCTTGTCATAGGAAAATAATTTTAATATTTTGAGGATAATGTTTGATAGTGTTTTGAGCTGCAAACTGACTTAAATCACCAGCACATGCAATCAATGTGAAATCACTGCTTGTTTTCATTTTTTTAGGAAAAAATCCATAAATTCTTGCTATGATATTATTTTCTAGTTCCTGTGACACTGAATGTGGACACTGTGTGGATGAATCTCTGTGGAGGTGCCTTCCTTCCCTGCACTACAACAAATCTCTATCTCTTTGCAGGTGATTTTTTACCAGTTGCAAAGGGATGCTACCTATCCCTGATCCTAATTGTACAACTGTTTCTTGAAAAATGTAATACTAGGAATTTATCTCCTTATAGCACTGAATATGAAAGGTCCGTGAAAAATAAGGAATTAAGAACGTCAGGTTAATATAAAATGTTTAAAAATTAATTTTAATAGACATAGCTTGGCTAAGAGAGTGATAGTGATCAATACCTTGCAGCAGAAATTCTATTATTTCTGTTTGCAAATAATGCATTGATTAATTATTAACCATGCAACCGACAGAGCTTAACATTTGATGTAATTAAGGGACAGACTCAATGAACTTGGGCTGAAATGCTCATTAAAAGTTAATTGAGCAAAGTAAAAATTTAGGTTTTCCCAGACTCTTGACTTATTTTCACA
This sequence comes from Lanius collurio, assembly GCA_020086605.1. Classification (NCBI taxonomy): domain Eukaryota; kingdom Metazoa; phylum Chordata; class Aves; order Passeriformes; family Laniidae; genus Lanius; species Lanius collurio. The sequence goes on along the minus strand of JACBWW010000052.1, from coordinate 3,041,243 downwards.
GACTTTCTATACTGGACACACATGGCCTGTGGGGACATACAGAAGACAAGAAGTTTGAAATTTATGAATAGCCCAGGGAAGAGTTTAGCCTCAGGCATCAGCTTACAGTCTACTGATCTTATTAAGAGTAATACAGTTGTTATTTGCTACAAAAAATACAAGAAGCAAACATATTTTTCTGTGACTGGCACTCATATCTGAGAAAATTTGTTGTGTGCCTATTCCACCTGTATTTCATAGCTAACACCAGTTACAATGCAGCTCCCAAAACCACAGAGTGCATGACATGACTCATCTGTGGAAATTTCATTTGATATCTGAGATCAATGGTGTATTTAATGCATCTAGAATCACAGATAACATCATTTTAATTAAAAATGCTAGCAGAGTAATTACTTTTTAAGCATATGGCCGCAGATAAGAAAATTGAATGACACTTAAATTGGGTTTGTAAGAAAATGAATTTGCATTAAAAAGTAGCTATTAGCCATTTCAGTGACAACGTGGGAGATCAAGGTTATAGATCTTTGCTCTGTAGGTTGAGAAACCTGTTTTATGAGAGCTGATATATTTGGGCTTTAAGGAATATGAGGTCTCAGGGATTTTTCACATCTCAGTTTCAGTTTAATTAGTGTCATCACATGGAGAAGCAATTGTTCCTTTTAGGGAAGAGTGGACAAATGGCCCCTTCAAAAATCAGGGGAAATGTCATGGCTCTGTAATTAAAGCAAGTGGGCAGTCAAGACTGGGGGTGAAGAGACTGTTTAAATTGATTTGTTCTTTTTTTTTTTTTTTAATGCAACATTAATCCAGTCAAGGTTTCAGTATAGTAAGGTATGAAGGGACATAAACTGAAGAAGGAAGCACATTCAGCTCTTCCTGATGTTTCATCACCACCTTTCTGATTCAAGATACCTTTTTTGCAAGTGAGAGATGGCATGTTGTTGCCCTAAAATTTACTTTGGTTAAGTTTTGCCATATTGAAAAAAATAACTACTGAGTTTATTTTATTCATTTATTGCTCAGCTTATGCCTAATATTTCAAAGCAAGTTTACAAAGATAAATTCTTATGATGGCACCAGACAAAAATGTGTGTTACTTTTCCAAATTAAAAACTTCTAATAATTTCTACTTTCAGCAACTCCTTTTTAATATTTAACCTGCCAAATACAATAAGAGAGTGGGAGCCGAAAGTGCTTACTCTCTGCTCAAAATGTTTTTCATGATAGATTTCCTCAGCTCAGAATTATTTAAAAGTCCAAATTATCCTGAATATCACACTTTTTTGTGGTCTCACTTTAGGTCATATCTTCATATTGTCTGTTGAATTGTACTTTGTTTTGGCAAGGAGAAGTAATGCTGTTCTGTTGGGATACCTCGCCCCCAAATTCCTGGGGGAGGGCTCTGGATGTACAGGTTTGCCCCTGGCCCTGTCCTTGTTCATTCTCAAAAACATCCCCAAAACAACCCCAAACAAAACAATAACTGCAACCCTCCCCCCCCAAAAAACCCCCAACACTGACCTCAAAAAAAACCCTGAAAAAACCTCGAAAACCCCAACCACAAAGCCATCTTGTAAAAGGTAGGAAAATAGCAAAGCTCTATGCATGGATGAAAAGTACTTTCCCAAAAGATATTTTTTGGACATTGTCCAGGCTCCGACCTGTTCATTTCATTGGACTTTATTGAAAAACCTTTCCAAGTGCAAGATTCTTCAAAACTTGTATGACAGCTGAACATCTTGGCTGGAGGAGGAGATGACAGGGGACAAATATGGATATTACAATTTTACAACTTTTTTTTTGGTGGGAATTGGAGCATTGACATTAAGTTCCAAGGTCTTTAGCTGGAAGTCTCTTCTTGGAGAACTGTAAATGTTAAGCTGAAATTAAAAACAAAATAACGCAGAACAAAGAGGTTACTTCTCATTGCAGAAAGGAGGTAACTACTGCAACGCTGGACAAAAATAAGCAATATTTTGTTTTAAAACTACATGTCTTGTGACAACTGGACCTATCAAGGATTTTCCCATAAACCTGTGCAGCCCAAAAGTTGTTCCTAAAATGCTGGTAGATTGGCACATGCTATGAACCTATCTCAGTAGAGAGAACCATTTTATTGGCAAAGTTAAATGCCTGCAAGTGTATATATTTCTCATGACTACCACATAGAAAAACAAAAAAAAATAAACGTTATGCTTATGGTTAATTGCATATTGCTTCTTAGAATAATTAGAAACAAGTTAATTTATGAATAAAATTATGGGAGGTTTTGTGAATAAAATTTTGAATAAAATTGTATGAATTAAATTATTTCCCCAAGGTAACTTGTGAAAATTACCATAAATATTTTAAGTTCCCTGAAGTTTTTCCTCTCTTTTCATTTTTTTATCTTCTTAAATTTTTCTCAGATTTGCTTTGCATATTCTGCCATAAATATCCCTAAATGTTTATTTTTCTGGAGCTGTCTTTCTTTAATGAGTAATGACACTCTTGGTGCTATCCCAATAAGTCTGTACATTTTTCTACATCTTACAGCAAATTTACATTTTGTTTCCTAACAAACTGAAAGTTAATTATATGGAGTGTTAGTCAATAAAATATGCAATTGTTCTAATTCTTGCTAGTCCGTGGGGATTCTGCATTTCTCCCTGGATATGTTCTTGCCTTGTCTCTGCAAAGTTTCCTTCTATCCAGCTGATGGCCAGCCTGCATAGTCCCACAGTGTTATTCCATTACACATGCAGGATTTACCATTGCCTTACTTCACTGAATTTCCTGGCATTCCTGGCAAACCCTCGCTTCAGTCTGTCAAGGTCCCCAAGGATAACAACCCTGCCCTTCTACACCCTGATTTGGTAGTGTCACCTGGAGAAGGTGCTCTGGCCATTTCTAGAAACTGGTTGCCAGCTGGAATTTTTCCTGCTGATTCAAGTCTGTGAGGATGGCAGGCCAGGTAAATTCATATATTGTCCACTCACCCCGTTCATATCAGTCCACTTGGATTAAAATATTTCACCGTTCTCTGTCTTCCCATACTAAAAAGATAATCTCCTAGAAAATTATCAGAGTGGTAAGGCATGCTTTGTGTCTCAGATTGGATCTTTGTTTCCTTTTAGTGCAAGAACTTGAAAATTCTCTTACCTAGTTTATATAACTGTAATGAGTAACTACAGGTAAGATCCTGGACGTGTTCTGAGACTCCTCATTAGATGATCTCCCTTGAAATGTTTCCTTTTGGGAAAGAGGGTTTCCTTTGCAACACAGACATGGGAGTTCATCTCAGATTACTGAAATAATACAAACAATTCAGATCCTCCTCCTCCAAACTCAGCCTTTGTACTTATGGCAAAAAATCTCAAATGAGTCCGAAAATACTGAAAAAAGTTTAAAATCATGGACATCATGCATCCCAGATCATGACATGAATGTTCAGAGCTGCTACTGTAGTACATGTCTGAGGCATCCTTCCAAACTGACAAATACAAAATGAACCCAGCAGTTGCAGTAAACACAGGTTTAGTCACTTAGGATAAAAGTGATGATAGGTCTTGGAGCTTACTAAAAAAAAAAAAAAAACATGCAATGAGCATTTCTTTTTTTGCCTGGACAAAACAGCATTTGATGTCAACTGGAAGGTATTAAGTTTCCCTTTAGAAAAGATTTCACTTTTCTTTTGAGTGAATTATTCACTCCCATTTCACAGAGCACAAGCTCTCTTCTGTGCAGTCATGCTATATAATGGTTTTTACTTAAATGGGACAAATAATAGATGGTCTAACCCCTAAGTATCGGTTTTTGTTAGCATTGCCATCCTTTTACATATTTTTATCACAGATGGAGGAATGCAGCTGTAGTAGAAAGATTTATTCAAGCATCCCTTTGTTCTTAGAATGCTGCTAACAGTGCCGAGATTGTGGGTTTAATCCCTGAATGGACCGTTCACTTAAGAGCTGGACTTGACTATCCTTGTGGGTCCCTTCCAACCCAGAATATGATTCTGTGATCCTTATATTTGTCCATTTCCATTTTTGCCCCCTTTCTTTTTCTTCCTTTTCAGTTGCAAAGTTATTCTACCCTTCGGTGTCATGTTACTCTATGGAATTATGGGTGAATGCTATTAAACACCCCAAAATAACCATTTCTCAATTGAATTAGTTAGTGTTGCAGACTGCTTGTGTACAAGAAAAGACAATTTATATGTGTGGAAGGTCTAGTTTGATTTTGGAGGAAGGAGGTATAATATTGAACTTGTTTTTTCTAATCTTCCTGTAGAAAGATCCATCTACATTAATTTTTGTTAGCTGAAAGCACACCTTTGTCAATAAAAGTATATCTTTTAAATCACATCACTGTAGAAATGGCTGTAAAGCATTATTCAGTAAGCAAATTTTTTTCTATTTTTTTTTTACTCAGAATTAATTTTAACACTGTAAATTAGAAGTTTTAATATTGATTGTTATATTTGCTGGTAATATTTTTAAGTCTAAAATAGTGTAAGAGTTTAGGATATAAAACAGCCTAAAAATTAATAAACAAAGAATTGCCGCTTCATTTCCATAGCAGATGCAGTGACAATCACAAACCACAATTTTTAGACAAAAGACAAAACTCTAAATTATGATGTTGCCTTTTTTAAATGAGTTTTATAGCTCAAGCATGATGCCAAATTTTGGAAATCTTTTCAGAATTATTCTTTTGATGAAAGCTGTGAATTTGATTTTATTGTTTGAAGTACAGTTTTCTAAGCCTGAAATAAACATGGACATAGATATTTACATGTGTTGAAAAACAACTTTTTTTTTCCTAGAGTATCGCACTATAATCACAGGTACAGAGAGCTTTCAATAGCAAGCTAGAAAAGACATAAATTAAAATATGACTGGATATGAAAGAGTAATTAATATCAAATATCCTTTCTAAAGCCTAAAATAAGGCTTCCTCAGTGCAGGTGGTTTATTGACTAGAAACTAGATGAGCTTCCCAAACCATGATTCCTAAAAGTTTATATTTTTCTGATTGAAATCATTAATCTGAAGCTCAAGTTATCTTCTTCCATAAAAGGTGCCAGACCTGGTGGGTTTTAGTAACAGCATTAGACTTCCAAGACAGGGTGTAGGTCACACACAGGGTAGACACAAGATCTAAACCTGTTCTTTGCATGATGTGTTCCTAACAGTTTTGTTTCCTTTCTTTCCAGATGAAAAAAAATGAAGATAATTTTCAACAGGAGGTAAATTGCCTGTAGTATGTTTATTTTCAATGGAAACAACAAATTGAAAGATGCAAGAAGTTAATGTTTGTTGTAAATTGAAACTATTTACATGGATTAAGTTAAACCGATAAAGTTTCCAAGAATAAAGATCAGCCATCATAATCTTCTCCTTTTCCAAAGTGACATTAACCCATTGATTTCTCTGTCCTCTGCAAAGGCCTGTTCTCTTATCATTGATAATTACTTCTATAGGAAAGACATATTTCTTTTAAGCCTGAAAAAGTCACTTTCTGTATGTTTCAGTGACTATTGATGCTGTACTTGTTTTCCTATAGGAGCTTATCCAAAGTTTTGCTCGGACATGGAATCTCTGATACAGATGTTTGGTTTCAAAGACAGAGGAAAGAAGAAAAGGCAGATCATGTCCATCAGATACCTTTCAAGCCTGTCTTAACATCAGGTTTTAAGTGGAGTAATTCTGGAGTTATGGAGGACAAGCGTAAAAATATTGCACTTTTTCGTGTTACAAAAGGTATGCTGGGTAGAGTCCTCTCACTTCCCTTAGAAATTTTTGTGGAAGAAGACCTCACTTACCCATCTTTTACCGTGCCAACTCTTTCAGCAGGAAGTTGGCGTAATTTTAACACCATGTCTTCTCTAACTTACTGTGTAGTATATTTCTTTCTGCAGAAAGAAGGAATCCCTTACCTGTGAAATTGACTTTAGCTTTATAATCATATATTTATTAAATACTCAGCAGCTGTACTTTCTGCTCAATAATGCATATATTCCTGGACTTCCAAAAAAGAAATCTAACTGAACATTAAATTAGTAGGATTTTAAATTGTGTTTTTGCAATATTTTATAAAACTCTATCAAAATAACTACTTCCGTTCTTTTTTGAATTTTCTGTCTTTCAAAAAGTAACTGCAGTCATTGAAACTTCTTACAAATTCTCTCTGAAAAGTTTCACACAATTTATTCTGTGATTCTAATAAAAAAAAATCAGAGTAACGTAATGCTTGGAATTTTGTTAATGTGCAATCACATTCACTGCCCAGAGCAACCATTTTGTAGTTCTTTGCACTAGGGAAAATATCTAACCATTACTTTCCTTAGCTAATTCAGACACATCCAGTATTTCCTAAAATATAACTATTAAGTAGGTTAAGAATTCTCTCATTAAAATATCCACTGTTTCTTTTATACACAATACTTTACTCTTAAAAATATGCTTGCTTTAAATATCCAGGGTTTTTTCAACCACTGTCACCTCTTTATTTTTAATAGTTATAATTTGACCAATTTTCTTTGTGATCTTGTTGAGTTTTGAGTCAGAGGTTATAAATTACTTTAATGATCTTGGTCTGAAATCCCATGTTGTAATATCCAGTGTCTTATTGTTTAATAATAACCTTGGTAGATATTGTTCTTTTTCCATAATCCAGGAGACACATTCCCCAGGTATCACCGTAAGTGATCGAAGAGTTTAATATTTCTAAAAAACTTGGTATGGAAGACTGTGAAGTCCAGAAAATTTATTGTTAGACTTTACTATTTAACATTAGAATTTATCATTATAGGTGTGTAATGGCAGCCGTGCAACCTGTTGCCTTTACCAGGTTTTCTTGCATTGTAGAAAGTTGTGGGAAGTTCTCTGTTTATTGATTTGTTTTGCAATTAGGTAGGGAGACCATGTGGAAGGCAAGCCTTTATTTATGGGGACTTTTTTACCCCCTAATTCCTTAACTTCTTTTCCAAGTAGTATTTTGCTCTACTGGATTTTTCTTGATCTTTCTTCTGGTCTTCACTGCAGCATTTCTGTCTGGTCTGGTAAATACTAAAAGCTGTTATCAATAATAGCAGGTGGTTAAAGGTCTTTGTGGGTTCATGTAAAGGTTTTTATTACAATTTTATTAGTGAAATAGTTAATACTTCCCATCTTTAGGAATTGTGTTTCACTGTTGGTTGTGACATAAAATGAAACAATTCTGTGGCTGACAGAATGTGACTTTATGTACCTTGCCTGGGATCTATGGAATTGCAGTTTTTATTCCTTTTGACTTGCAGTCATACGTTACTAATTTTTTATCATCTCTCACCATGTGCCACAGTGCAGTTGGACAATATAAGTCACAGGCAGAAGTCAACCTTCTGGCTTTTCTTTGTGTCTCTCACATGCAATGACTAACTAAGATTTTCAGTGATTATGTGAATCTCTGAAAGGCCAGTTTTACTGTGTTACTTATCATACTCATAAAATGCAGTTATTCTTAACTCTTGGCTTCACTTGACTGCTGAATCTGTAAGTTTTACTAGAATCACAGAATAGTTTGCCTTGGTAGGGAGCTTTCAAGATAATCCAGTCAGCTACCCCTGTACTGGTCAGGGACAACAAGATCAGGATGCTCAAACTCCCATCCAGTATGACCATGAATATTTCCAAGGACTGGGCATCTACCAACTCTTGGGGAAACCCATTCTAATGTTGAACTAACCTCATTATAAAAAAAGTCTTCTTATATCTAGTTTCAATCTGCCCTCTTTTACTTTAAAACTCTTTGTCCTATCACAAAAGCCCCTTTGTTTGCTCGTTTTATTTGTTCAATTGTTTTTTAAAATGTAATGCAATTTATTTTTTTTTAAATTTCATTTTAATTTTTTTTCCCAAAGCATTTGAAATTTGAAGAAATAATGTGAGCCTCAGTTACTGTGTAACTACTGAGATTTGAGGGATCTTTATTGTTTTGTGAAAAGGGAGAAGCTGTGTAGGTGTGGCTGATCATATATCTTGGTAGTTCCTGTATCAATCATGAACAGACTAACCTTTTGTGCATGCATATTTTAAAAAAGGTACATCAGAGGGGAGTAGTGGAAGCACCATTCACTTGGTGAGACTGCTTGTCGTGCCCCTTTAGGGACCTTGGAGCGTTTCCTGGAGACTTGGGAACTTGACAATGTGCTAAAAGGACCCAATCCAAACCTCATTAGTGTCAGCAGACCAATCTCCACAGAATTAGGTGAACTTTAAATCAGGATAAACAAGTGCTCCTGTCAGTACTTTATCTGAGTCATGTGCAGGCCCACAAAGGAGAGGAGAAGTTTTGCAAGCTGGAATAAAACCCTTCCATGTCCCAGCAGTAAATCTCACTAGGTGTGATGTGATGGCCATAAATGCACTGGGCTTTGTTTTACATTGGCATTAATTAACAAAATGAACACATAGCTTCTAGCAGACACGCAGAAGAAAATCATGTGGACAGAAAGAGCCCTGTTTATCAAAATACAGTGACTTGCAGGAGTTGCAAAAACTGTGCTTCCTTTCTAACAGCTTTATGGTTTTCCTACATTTACAAGCTTTCTTATATCAGAACTTAGTCCTTTTCTACAGCTGAGGCAGATTTTAATAATTCTTTTTCACAGTGAAAATTCTGATGGTGTAGTGACCTCTTGCCTGTCAGAGAAACCCAGATTTTTCTGGGAAGGAGATAAAAATACAATTGAACAGATGATGCAAACTGCAGCTTGACAGATTGCCATTAGTAGTGCAGAAAGGATATAAATCTACTCTGAATTGGTACTATCTTTTCCTCTTCTCATTATCTAGATCTTGTTTGTGTAGGCTTTGGAATCTTTGAATACAGACCACATATGCAGCTGGGAAACAGCTTTCAGAGCAATTATCGTACAACAGGGCCTCATCAAAATCTGTAAATATCTGAAGAGTGAGTTTCAAGAGGATGGACCAGGCTCTTTCCCATGATCCCCCAGCAACAGGACAAGAGGCAATGGGTAGAAACTGATGCCCAGGAAGTTCCACCTGGACATGAGGAAGAGCTTCTTCCCTGTGCAGTGACCGAGCTGTGGAACAGATCGCCCAGAGAGGGTGTGGAGTCCCTCACTGGTGATATTCCAGAACCATGTGGACACAATCCTGTGCCATGTGCTCTGGGATGACCCTGCCTGAGCAGGGAGGTGGGACCAGATGACCCACTGTGGTTCTTTCCAACCCATTGTGAGGTTCTGGAATTCCATAACAGGAGATGCAGCCAGAAAGCAAATCCCATCAAATGTGAAGCTTTTCACTACAGGGTGTAAGGTAAGAAGAGAGGGAGAGGTCATGTGAAACAGTGCATGTATTTGATTTATTGATAGATTTAGTATTAAAATTGTTCTGTTGTATTGAAGACTGGAAATTTATTGACAGTTTAGCCTATAACCTCTTTTTTTCCCCAAATATTTTCTGAAAATTGAAATCTTGAACAGATGAGATAAACATCCTTAGCAGAATGTCAGTGAGTGTATAAAATACAAATTTAAGATGCTCACAAACCAAAATATTATTCTCTTATAGAAGATCTCTGAAACTGAATTAATACTTATGATGTAAGTATTACATAGTCTTGTATGTACCTTATAAGAAAGGCATATAACTGGCTCAGTTTTAAGATTAATTGCTCATCACATTGTATTGTCAGATCTGCCAGGGTCTGTCATGTTTGTGCATTATTACAGCCAAAAAAAAGGGAGCCAAAGAATGAATAATGTACCTTACAATTGCATAAGTAATTAGGTTTGTGTGCTTACAGGAGATGAGAACACTTTTCAACATAAAAAAAAGATTAATTCAAGAGCGAGAATGTACAGTGAGATCAAGAACAACTCTGGAATAAATTTCCACATCTTATTTAGAGTGAGATGTGAAATTTAAGAGTAGGTGCTGTGTAATAGTGGCTGATCTCTTCTGTGTCCCCAGTGAACTCCACTGTCACCAGGTGAGGTAAAGATTCATTCTCTTTGGTTGTAAATGTTCCATTTTGGAGAGGTCCTTCTTTTTACAGTGAGCTAAGAGAGAAGTGCATTTTCATTGAAATAAGTCCCAAAGAGATCTGATTATGACTGGTAAATGTGCTTCCAATAAGCTTATCCAGCCTTAAGATTAATAGAAAAATCCTACAAACAAACAAACAAACCAATAAACCTCAACCAATCAAAAATAAATTCCTTAAAAACAAACCAGAACTCCTCTCAAACCAACTAACCAACTAACAAAGCACCTCAAACAATAGCAAAAAAAAAAAAAGGAAAATAACAGGAAGGATTTTCCTTGACTACCAAGTTAAATTATCTGCTTTTGTAGGTTACTCATGACCTAATCTTGTTCATAAACTCATATTTCCCTTCATTAGAGCTAGCCCATGTCTGCAGGGGTTTTTAGTCTTGCTTTTAAGTGCTTCTTCACAACTTCATTTTCTCGTGGTTAGAAATTATTTTCTAATTTACAGTGCAATTTTCAGACCAAATTACATACCTTTGTTCTAGCACTGATACTGTCTTTTAGCTTTAATAGCTCTTCACTCTCCCTTGTGTTTGTTCCCAGAGGTACTTACAGAGAACAATCATCTACCCTCTTATCTTATGTTTTGTTAGGCTAAACAAGCCAAACTCTTTCAGTCCATTCATGTAAGATAGGCTTTGCTGTCTCTGCACTAATTGACTTTCAAAAAAATTTATCAGAAGGCACACTTACTGGAAAATAAAGTTTCAGTGCACACTGCAGAGCATACAGAAAGCCTTCTACATTCGTTTCGGACCCCAGCCTAAAAGTTTGCACAGGAAACTAGCTTAAAACTACAACTAATTAAATCTGTAAATTGAAATTACAGGCAATCTTCTAAATTCAGTAATAATGATGCTACTTTATATAAAGAAATTTCTAGCAAATTAGGCTAGTCCAATTTACTGTGAAGCACAAGTTCCATGCCAGGGAGGGGATGCCCCTAAAGACAGAGTTGTAGAGGAGCCCACACTGTTGCAGGGTTACTTTTGAGGTGCTATGCTCTATGGAGGACCTCATGTTGGTGCACTGAGAATAAAACTGAAGGAAAAAGCACGAAGCAGGGAGTCCCAGGAATGAAACTTTGTCATGGGCAGGGCCAGAAGAAGAAACATCTTAAAAGTCTACTTCTGAAGTATGCTAAGGATGGCAACCAGTGTAAACAACCACATTCTAACCTCAGCCTCCTGCACCAGCAGAAGATTAACCGAAGGGAATCTGTGTAACCCTCGGCACAAACAAAAGAATCTGAGTCCAGAAAGGAGAAAGGGAAGGTATTGAACAGAAGTCAAGTCTTCAAAATGAAAAGGAAAGATGTTTCCCTAAATGTTGGTTTACTTATTTGTTGTCTTTTTTTCCCCTATTGATGCAAAAGCTGCATCAAGTTCCCTTTTTCCCCCTATTGATGCAAAAGCTGCATCAATAATTAAAAATTTGTTTTAATGTATCATTAAGGAAATAATTTTAAATTCTCTACATTAAGGTTTTTTTTGTCTTTCTGGCAATTCAAAAACTAATGAGGATGGTACTTGGATCAAATTTCCAATGCAAACACAAAAGAATTATATTTAGAACCTCAGTATCTATGCTTAACTGTCCTCCTGCAGTGACCTTAAATCAGTTGCCATCCAATTTCCTACAGTGTGTAAGCTCCTGGTTTCTGAAGAGCATGTCCATGAGGACCTGGATTTCAACAGGCCCACCTCCGTGTATGAGGCTCAGCAGCTGCAGCATTCAAAAAGAATATGAAATCAAAATTCAGTTCTCTCCTCTGAGTGAAGTTCAAAGCAAATCTGAGCTGGTTTCATTAATTTGTTAATTAATCTCCTTAACTTTAATGCTCTGCCTCTCCACATCTTATTCTAGCTCAGCCAATGAAGAGAAATAGTTGTTTCTGGATTACAGGACCATCCAGCTGATTGAAGCTCTTTCTGTATTAAGGCTCATTGCTTTTATTTGCTTATATTGAGAGTGGTGATGTGGCCAGAGACAGAAGCAGAAACCTATATCTTAAAAATCTTCTTCTGAAATATGCTAAGGGTACAAATCTGTGGAATACAGCCACATGATAATGTTTTTGCAGAACTTTGTGATAGCTCTGAGTAGTAGTTCCTGTATTTTTGAAGTGTTTTTCCTGATTGAAAGAGAGTAGGTTTAGGTTAGATTTTGAAGAGAATTTCTTTACTGTGGGGGTAGTAAGGCACTGGAACAGGTTGCCTGGAGAAGCTGTGACTGCCACATCAATGGAAGTGTCCAAGGTCAGGTTGGACAGGGCTCTGAGCAACTTGGACTAGTGGAATATGTTCCTGCCCATGGCAGAGGGGTTGAAATGAGATGATCTTTAAGGTCCCTTTCCTTCTAAACCCCTCTATTCAGGGATTTCAAGGATATCATAGCCTTAAAACTGATCTTGGTGATATTTTTAAATCCACCTGTGTATGTATATACTCATTATTTTACTACTGTTATTTACACAACTGTTCCACTGACTTTCAAAATTTTATCATTTCTTACAATATTTGATGATTATTTTCATTTAGCACAAAAAATAGCGGAGATGAAACAATCAGTCATGACAATTTATTGTAATTGAGGATCTTAAAGCACAGCTCATTGAGCTAAGCAGTTGTTCAAGAATCTTTTTTTTGTTGCTATCTCACTTGGGTAGCTATCAGTGATGCTGTTTATATGGACAAACTTTATTCTTTATTTTTCCTTTTCTTTAAATTCTAATGAAATCAACTGACTAACAAAATGTAATCAAGGGTCCAAATTATGTATCTGATTTTAGAAAGTGCTTATACCATTACTAAAGTATGAAAGAAGTTTAGTCACATCTCAGCTAAATCATAGTTTTCCTACAGCATTTATAATTTGTTATGCATATGCATATTCAATCTCACACACACATATACACATGTATATATATAGCTTTTACCAAAAACAGATAAGTAGAAAGTAAAATAAAATTTTCTTCTAATAGTGCTTTTGTTTTGGATGAGTGACTCATTTTGTGTACGTAACTGGGAGAATTTTTGGAGTAATGAAGAAATTTTCCTTACTTCAATAAAATACCTGTGGACACCTCTAAACTTGAACTGATTTCATGTCCCATAATGTATTTCATTAAAGATATGGTAATATTAGGCCTTTTAATTCCATATTTATGTCAAAAAATGGATTTATGGTCTTCCTCTGTACAAAAGTTTGGTTCCATTTCTAATATCTGTCAGCTCTTAGAGCAGCTTAGACCCCATAATTGTCTGCAGGCTTGTATTTCTGCTTATCATCAAACACAAAGACAGCAATGGAACAAAGCAACAAATGAAAGAAAAATCAATGAAAAGGAGATAAGGAAAAATTATTTAAAAGCCTCAAAACTCCTTAAAGCTTAAACAGTCGTGATTCCATAAAAAAATTTAATCAAGTATAGACACCTGTCATCTGAATAGCATCTGTAAGAAACAAGAAAAGAAACAGAAAGCTAACCAAAAAACAGTTACTATAATATTCTAAGCAAAACTGTAGGCTAAAAATTGATAATAACCCTCTATGTAAGCTAGTGAAACCTACTTGGAGTTCAGTGTTGCCAATATTTATTTGTTCAGAGGGCAGGCTCTGTGCTAGAGTTCAAGCATCATTCTACTCTGATAATGAACTGGAAAAGTAAAGCTATCGAGGAAAAGGTAAAAAGGTAAGAGACAAATTTTATTCTTTTTCCAGAATGACTTATCCTGACATCCCCTAAGGAATGCTTTTCTTGGAATTAGAGAATCATAGGATGATTGATAAGACGTTCAGCACGATCTGGAAATGTGCTCTGGGAGCCCAGAGACCCCCCGTGTGCTGGGCTGCACCCAAAGCCCCGTGGGCAGCAGGGCAGGGAGGGGATTCTGCCCCTCTGCCCCCTCTGCTGAGACCCCACCTGCAGTGCTGCATCCAGCTGGAACACATTGGCCAGAGATGCTGTGGCTCTCTCATCCCTGGAAGTGTTCAAGGCCAGGAATTTTGGGATTCTGTGTCTGTCTAGCAAGCAAACAACAGAGTTCTCAAGGCTCAAGTCACTATTGGCAGCCAAAACAATCAAAAATCAATGTCACCTGATTTTTTTTGGTTGGTTGGTTAAGGTCCAATACCCTGTTGAATTTCAGTCACCTGAAGTCACACATCAGTTGGCTACTTCAATAGCAAATGTAATACAGAATTTTCTTGATCCTAGAGAAACAAGGCATGTCACCAAATAATTTTTTCTCTCCTGTCCTTTGTGATGCTCTTAACACAAGGCAGTTAGTACGAGGAAATCAGGTTACCCTCTTCACCACCATGGCCTTCCTTCTCAATGCTGAGACAAAGAGGAGCAGACACTATTAACTTTTGAACAACTTAGCACCTTTTCTTGTCACTGAACAAGAAAAGTTTCCAGTCTGAAAATCAGTCAGTCTGTGATGTTAAAGCTATATAACTTTGTATACAATAATTTATTTTAACTTATGCTTTGGACAGAGGAAGTACAACAAGAATTAGAATGGAAAAAGAGGGTAAGTCTAAATGAAAGGCTGAAAGACCAATGAGGCTGCAACCGATTCATGTTCCCTTTTAACTGCAGCCATACTAATATCCCCTGCCATGGAGAAAGGAAATTTAAGGTCTGCTTGCCTCACTTGAGTTACTTGTGTTTTATCACTGCTGGTGATGATTGGCTGGTAATAATGTTTCAAACTTCATATCTCAATAAAGTTCATGTTCCTGTGCTTGCTTCTGCTTGATTATATCAGGCCTAGGCATTCAGCCATCAATCTCCACAATTGGGCTTTCCTTATGGATAAAAAAATGAGGAGGACCAAGATACTCTTTTAATCTTGAATAAACACTTGATTGTATTGATAAAATTCACTGGAAAATATAAAGGGAAATAATTTTAGAGAAAATACGGATCTTCTAAAAATTACAAATATGTTTTAAAAATGTTTTTAACATGCTAAGATAGATATCTTCATAAAAACAAAAATTAATCAGACTGGAAACCATGTACTGTCTTATACTTTGCCTGAGGTAGTACCATTGTTGAGCACTTTGTATGATAATGAATGTGCAGGAGATGTCTAGACTGATCCTCTTGTTATTTTCTTCATGAATAGCAGAAGTGTCAGCTTAAAAGAGTTCCAAAAAAATCTTTCCAAAATATCTAAAAATTCCTCTACTTATTATGTATATAGACATAACATGAGGACTTGAACCTTCCTGCTAAAGTGGACTATAGAACTGTTTAGGATTTTCAGTTTATTCCATATTTATTCCTCTGTTAAAGATGTCACACTTTTAACAAAATTAGTTTTATTAATTAAGAACTACAAGGATTTTCCACCTAAATTGTAAGATACCTTGAACAAAATGGAAGTGTTCTTTCTCTTTCTTTTTTCTTTCTTTCTTTCTTTCTTTCTTTCTTTCTTTCTTTCTTTCTTTCTTTCTTTCTTTCTTTCTTTCTTTCTTTTTCTTTCTTTCTTGATTTCTCAAATTGCAATCTGAAGATACTTTATAGACGTTATATCAAAAGAAAGATACTTTAGAGACAGAAATTTATTTTATATTAATGTAATTGTGGCTGGAGACAGTGAAATTAAAAACTTTAAGTTAAACATATGATAAACTGAATCTTAACAGGTGGACAGGAAGTGAGAGTTGAAATCATTCAGTAAAGTAGAAGGTGGAAAAGTGAGTAATATGCAATCTTACATGATTCCATAAAAGATTAAATAATAATACAGATTCAAGGATAAACTGTAGTAAGAGATGGAAAATGAAATTCTTCATACACAGGACTTTGCAAACCACATTTGCTTAATTTTAAAATCAAAAACATCCATGAGATTGGGTACAATTTGGAAATGTCTAAAGGAGTACCAGAACTAGCTTTATGGATGTAAAGAATATTGAAGCATGAACTGCTACAAGAGAATCCCTTAATAGTGAGCAAGGACTAGCAGGAGAAATAAATATTAATGGTAAAAGATACATTTCTCTTGAGGGGACTAAATGCATGCAAGTGAAAAGACAAACAATAAAAGGAATGTAAATAAAAAAAAAACAAAACATAACAAGAAACAAGCAAAAACCCACTCAAAACCCCACAAGAGACAGAGCACGACATCAGTTATTTCTGTAAGTTTAATACCTCCCAGGGAATCTGTAAATGCAAACCACGAGGAGTTTTGATCAGTGTCAATAAATGGGAACTGAAAAAGCTTTGAAGATTTTCAGCAAATCTAAGGTGGAAATAACTGAACCAAGAGACAGGTCTTTTTCTACTGAAGCAGTCATGGATGATGTAAAGGTTAACTGGAAGTAGCAAACAAAAAAAATTTTGCACTATTAAATGTGCTCATACATTTGTAGACTGAAAGATAACTGATAACACAAATTAGATTAAATGTTAAGATACGTTAAACAAAAACATCTTACTCATAGGGGTAAAAAGTTATGACAATTTAAAAGACAGTTTAATGCTCCCATGTATCTTCTAAGAAATATGTATAAGAATCTAACTCTTCTATCCCATGCAGAGTAACATTTTAGTCAATGTGTTAAGGAGAGAGAATTAAAATGTTCTTATTAATTATAAAGTAATTGTAATACTCATTTCAGCTTTTTTGTTATTTTAATAAAACCTTCAATTCCAGATAAACCTTATTTTTTCAAGAAAACTAAGTGTCCTAAAATATTAAATCCTCAAAGATAAAAGAGAAAGAATTACTGTAAAAATCAGAAGAATTGAGGTCTGAAATAGAAACAAGATGGTACAGCTGTTCTTCAAAAAAAAAAAAAAAAAAAGAAAGCATGTTGTTTCTCTTATATGATATGTAAGTTCAGTGTTTGCTATGGTACAGAAAATGTAAGAGGTGTTGCATTAATTCCAAGGGTGAGTCAGGATGTGTTCTAGCACTTTTTCCAAAAATAATACCATCAGTAGAGTCAGAACAATGTTGAAAAATAAAAAAAAAAAAAAAAAAAAAAAACAAAACAACCAAACAAACAAAACCAAAAACAAACAAACAAACCAACCCCCAACAAAACAACCAAAAAAAAAAAACCAACAAAAAAACCCCCACCCCAGAACAAACCAAATCAGTCTGATGAATCATCCTTGCTAAAGACATGGAAAATATCTTTAGCAGACATCAAAAAGGTGCAGAGGAGGCAACATCACAAAAAGATAAAGATGTTCACATCTCTGAGAGTTGCATTTCATCATTTTCCCAAATGCATGTTGGGTATCAATTAAATACACTGGGTCTTCTATTCTATTCTTTGTGCATTCCTGTGAGTGTATTTATAAATAAATAAAGAGTGCTTCTAAAACTTTTAATTGCTCTATCGTTTCAAATAAGTACTAAATGCAGTTGGTTGAGGAATTTTTTTCCTGGTCTTGTTCTGTTAATATATTCATTTCACTGTGATTAAAAAAGATGGCAACTGAAGAGCAGGAGAAGCTGGAGGGTGAGGGAAAGGAAAATATCAATTTTCTGGAAAATCCCTTGTGCAACCCACTCATTTTCCTTTCCATCCAGTCACCTGTTTGTTTGCTCCCTCTCCCTTTATGTAGCTGCAGCATTCTGGTGGTTATGGTGTGCCAGTTAGCAAGGCTTTTTCCAGCATTTGTGGGATAAGGGACTAATGACTGCAATGCCTGCAGGACAGCTAGCAAGCTCATTAGACAGATATATTCAACTCCCAGTGAATAAGAAGGCACTGAAAATTAAATTCAGCTACAAAGCTGCCTCTCATTTTGAAAGTAAACCAATACTGTTTGTACACCGAAAGTTAAGAGATGCATTTTTTGTATTATCAGGCAAGTGCAACTATTTAAAAAGCACATTAGAAGAAATGTAATCCTGTTTGGCAAAAATGGGGTTTTATGTAGTGAAAGCCAAATTATATTAAGAGCATTCAGACTCCATTGAAGTTTTCCCTTTATTTGAACAATGTGATAATGCCTGTGTGTTTTTATCTACTCAGTCAGAAATGATAGAGTTTAAACTCCAGCAAAGAATGAAATCATGCACCCCAAGGTTTAGAAAAATCAGTCCATTGAAATAAAAAGGGATAATTCTTACTTATTTAATTGTTTATTTAATACCAGAGACTTTGTGTCTGAAACATAACACATTAAAGAAATTTGATCTCAATAAAAATGTCTACATGAAAGCAGTTAACTGAACAGATCTTAATGCAGTTTCAGATTCATTCAAAATTCTTTGCTATATGCAGTCTTGAAGTTAGAGTCCCTTACATGCCTATCTCACTTTCCTAAATACAGACTAGATTCATGAGTAGGATCTGAAAATTTGGGATTAAAAAATTTGGTCTGACAGCATACTAAAACCTATACATTTTTTAATGGATAGACTTGTGCTTTGATTTGCAGTATCTGTGTTTTTGATGTAGATCCTGCTTTAGCAGGAATTCTCAGTAATGAAAGCTTAGATATGCACGAAGCAAGGATTGCATAAAAGAAATAAAATCTTTTTCTCTTTGTATATTTGAGTCAGGCTATGTACACAGCAACTATTTTAGATAGGATGAAAACACTTTCTATTTCTGTGCTTTCTTTGCATCTCTCCTGTCTGAAAATGTAGAAAGGTTGGCTCAAGCTTTCCTAGGTTGCATACAGAAAAGGTGAATGTGTTGTTAACTATTCCCTTACACTCTGACACCACATGACAGCTCAATTATTGTCACTTTTGGTCATTTTTCATAACTAATTAACCACATGCAAGTTTATTTTTTTCCCAGATGGTATTGCCAATTAGTGGAGGAAAAAAAATATATGGTTTTATTTTTGATAGATGGAGATTTGGTATTTAGTCAAACAGATTGCCAGGAGATTGCTTGGTCCTGTAGTATTAAAAATAGTTAACGAATTTCTTGTGGGTTAATTAAAAGAAATGTTCTGTTACTTCAATCAATACAAAATTCGTGACATTTTCTAACAGTAACATGAAATCTATTTGTAAAGCAGATTTGTAAAAGAATAACAGTGTTTTGAGTGATATATGTCCAATAAACAAAAAAATTAAAAGAGATGAGTTTGATAAAAAAGGGATAAGATGGCTTAAAATCACTGCAGAATTTTTCTTTTTATATTGAAGTGTGTGGTCTTCAAACTATGCCGTGCCTTCCTGAGGATTCAATCTGTAATAATTTCCAAGTGAACATAAAAGACCATAACATTTTTTCACACATTAGTAATTTTGCAAGTGTCTGTGCAATGGTACATCATGCTTGCTTGTAGGGTAGGAATTGTATGTTTAAGCTTTAGGATGTTTTAGAATAAGAGAGGGCAAGGCTGAAAGAGACTACTGGAATATGCATCTAGATATGCACCTGAATATTCTAAAAAAGAAATATTACTTATTCTTAGCTGCTGTTCCTCTAATCTGTTCTCAAAAGGCCTCCAGAGGCAGAAGCCCCATCTGCTCTCTTACCAATACACTCTATATTTCCCTTGCCTTTCTAATGACCGACTCTTAGCTTCATTTGAAAACTCTTACCAGTCAGGATGAGGAAACAGAGACGTTTTTACAATTTACAGTCGACACCGAGGTAAGAAGGGTTGAGAATACACTGAAGCAGGTTATTAGAATTCAAAACAGGTGTTGAAATGGCTTGGAAAAGATGGGATGAAGTATTGGAAAGAGAAAATATACTGTCACAGTGAACTTTATACTGTGGCACTATTCAACACATCACCCATCACATTTGTGTCATGAGTGTGTTTCCTGCCTTGTTCCTAAGAATATTATGAAGTGTTCTTCTTCTTCTTCTAGGAATATGCAAGACCTGCAGTCGCCATCTGTGAAAGGCAGGTACTTATGCTCAGAATTGCAAGTGGTGGTGTTGAGTACACAGAGTATGAGGTGCCCCAAAAAAGTGGGAATTGTGCTGCAGGTTCCAAGGAGCTGAGCACCTCATCATTTCTGGAAGTAAAAATATCTCAACACTGAATAAACATCCATTGAATCTCAGTACATTGTTCACTGTAAGAGCAACTTGCTTTGAATGGGTCAAGAGAAAATTGTCCTTAAAAACAACACAAAATTTAATATGCAGTTATATGGAATTGTGGTCATAATGTAAAAATCAAATTTGTTTTCCACTGAACCAAATGAAAAATGCACTCATCTTGTGGATCTGTACATTCTAATGCAGAAGACTAACCAAGCTCCCACGTGTTTGTGGGTGTCTGAAATGCCAGCTGCTGGGTAAAGGAATGTAATCTCCTGTGTCTAGTATCCTTTTTACTTGTTCTTAAGTGCTCTCTTAACCAAGGTCCACTTAATTTTTTTTTTGTGAATTCATATTATGTGCATCTAAATGTTGCATTATGGCAAGCAATGAGGTTCCACTTTTTAATCTGAAGCTAATGAACCCACTGAGACAGCTACAATTTTTAAAGCAATGTGTGATTATACACACATTGTGTTTATCATATCAAAACTGCCCCAGGCTTGAGCTGATATCATACTATAATCATGTCATGACTGCATGTGTATAACTTTATTTCTGTGTTTCATATGGACAGAATGGAGAAAAGAGACCAGTTGTCACTGTTCAAATTCCTATTCTAGATCTGTGTACTTCAGTTTCCACTTGTTACTGCTCCTAAGAATTTTAAAGGTAACTTCTAAACTACTGGCCTGGAAAATGTTTGTGAGTATGACAGAAGAAACAAGGAGATGCAAATTAATTTTGAATAATGTATTAATTTTTTAAAAGGGAAAATTTGGGACTATATTAAGCTAATGACATATAAAATGAATTATATATGCTAATATATCAGTTAATGACATGTAAAATTTTACATTACCTTACATACCTTGTAGCTGCCACTCATCTTTACCCTAAATTTCTCAAGGTCTCATTGGAAAATTGTGGATGTAATTATCTCACTATCAAGAGGAGTAAATAGCATTTTTCCCTTGGTAGAACCTGTAGGTTAATTAATAGGCTAATAAATCGAAATTATATTTACTAAAAATAACAAGGGAATATCTTCATATTGACAAGACTTTGAACATCACTTTTTATTATTTGCCACCATCACAACACAAAAGAATTTTCATTTAGCTACAAAGAGACAAAAGCCTGAAAAGGGCTGGAAAATAGCTCAGTAGGACATTCTATCTTTGAATACATGTTAAAACATTATGTACAATTTTAACTCAATTTACATTACTCAAATATATAAATAAATTAGGGGCTACCTCAGACATTATGCAGTGAAAAGACCAGCAATTGATGTTCAATTGCAGTTGGTTTTCAGAGGCAATTTTTATTACTACTATGCCAAAAGCTTTCTAACAGAATACAGTGTAACATAGAAAGGCTTATTTATAAAAACATGGAAGGTCAAAAATTAAGGCACTAGATATATTTTAAATGACAAGTCTTTACTCTGTCTGAGTAATTTTAACAAAGAAAGACTGAGTTCAAGAGTTTGCTCCTTGCCCCTTAGAGTCTAATGGAAAATCCCATTAAAATCTATAAATTGTCTGTTTTTTTCCCACAAAAGATACCTCAAATATTACATGTATATCAAATGGAAATAGCCACAATAATAGTAGCCTTTTGGAAAAACATCTTCTTTAATACCAATTCATCTGTTTTGATGGCCTGTTGTTGGTAGTTCAGACTTCTCTGAAGAGAAGTCAAAAGAGAAGTCTATCAGTGCTTAATTCTCTCTGATATTTACTCGTTTGGGTTTTATATTTGCCCCACACAATAGAAAAGCATTTAATTTTCAAAATAAAAGATGAAAATGAGAAATTCTACCATCAAAGAAGGAATTGTGTGTGCAAAGTGAATATGTGGTTACGTAGAACATATTTACGCTGTCATCTATTATGGCTGTTTCAAGTTTCAAAGCAGATGGGAACACAACTACAGTCTTCAAATAACTTTGGTATCTTTGGGGAGTTGTGGATGAAAAATGCAATTAGCTACTCGTTTATCCCTTACAAGAGATTTTTGAAACAATTATCTTTTATTTTCCCCATCTAAACAAGCACCAAGAGAAGTATTAAAGTTTTTTAACCATATGTATGAACTACATAAAAGAGTTACTTTAAAAATGAAATCCTATTAGAAAAGCCAAACTGGGGCTACACGGGTATGAGATAGCTGAGAAATTGCAAGGGAAAAACTGTCTGAACATTTACAACCAAAGGCAGTACACATATAGAAAAAGGGGGTCTCGGGGAGCTCAGTTAGGAACAATAATATTCACAATATTCATCTGTCGAAAAGGGCTTTTGCAGCAAGTCATCTATTTAATTTTATTAAACTATATTTCAAAATCATCTGAAGTGTGTTTTTTCACTGATATTTCAAATACTGACTATTTTCTTTAGAAAAATATTTTTTAACTATTTTGTATAAAGAGATCTTTTAGATTAGTGCACTTTATTTATATTGCATGAAATAAATCGATTTTTTATTATGAAAAGGATACTTTAATATTCCAGTGAAGTCACATTGTATAGTTAACTGTAAACTAAGCTCTGTGCTTATCTTTACTGATGTAGCTGGTCTGGCAAGTTTCTGTTAATCACAAGATTAAAAGAGAAGAACTTTCTTTGAAAAATGTGACTGTAGAAAAAGATCTGATTTTCTGCATGATATAGGCTTAATTCTTATTATTGTACCCAAAACAAATGCATAAAAAATGTCCATATAAATCCATTCTGATTTGTGTAGCTGATGATTTACGAGGTATGGCTCGATCTGGGTGTCCTACACCTAGACCACAAGCTGCCCACAGAGTGTGTCTTTCCATGGACTGCTAGTGGAGCAAGTTTGTTCACCTGACATCATAGGCTACCAAGGCCTCTCATTTCCTCAGGGACACTTCAGTCAAGATTCACACAATTTTGAAGCCAAATATGTGTATACTCTCATATTTTATCCAGGGAATTTTCAATCTCGGCACCATAATAAGGTTTAAAGATGTTCTCGAGGTGGCTCTTCACTCTGACACCCACATCTATCTGTTGTCTTACAAATTATTTTGACTGGAGAAATCTAAGTTGTGTTTTTTGGGGTTTTAGCTTCAATGTATAAATTTCATTCAGTTGGATATTATTTTGATATTCCTTAATGTATTAAAATAATATTGCATGGCAGCCACTGAAACCTGTATGAATCTGCTTACTAAAAAAAAAAAAATAAAAAGTTTTTCTAATTTACTAACATTAGTTAAGTATAGAAGCTATAGAATGGACTCATGGCTGCCAGGATGGATATGTTGGCTTGCCAGCCCTTAGGAGACAGTTTTCCCTTGACTGAAATTACTCTTCACTTTTGGAATAGCACACATTATTTCTCTCAAATCTTATTAAATCCACCAACAACTAACAAATTTAGTGAAGTTTCAATTTCAAGCTAATTTTATCCCATTTCAAACATGACTTTTTCACTGAAGCGCTAGGGGGGCAAAAAAGCTGTATAAATATAAATCCATAAAAATATAATTCATGCAAGCAACCCTAACTATGTTTTATTGTGATGTCTTTCATTGCTAAAATCACTTAAATTAACTTTAAGAAAGATTAAAAATTCAAGGAAAGCATTAATTAATCATATGTAATTTTTCAGAACTCTATTATGAAACCTAATTTAACTTCTTCCTTCAAAAATTTTTCAAAATATTCTCACTTACTTGGCTGAAACCTTCTCAAGGAAGCATCTTTTATCTCTTCTATATTGTTTTGGGGGTTTATTTTAATATTTATTTAAATGAAATATTTATTTATGTCCTCTAGACCCAGCTGGAAATTAAATTGCTCGTTAGAGTGTACAGTTCTTTTCCTGAACAATACACAAATGAGACTAACAATTCTACACTTTTGCAAGATTATAGGCATAAAAAGAACTATTGAAATTTGTATAGTACTGCTTCTTTGCATTTAGATCCAAGAAGTGCCATATTATTTAGAAAAATATTTCCCTTTTGATTTAGACCAGTTATCGCATGGCAGATGTGTGCTGTATACAGCTGGGAAAGCCTTTGTGTCCTAGGAATGTCCTTATGTCCTAGGAACTCCTAGGGAGAAGGATATTAATGTATGAAAATGCCTTCAGAATGTGAGGTTTTGATCTGGAATAGACCATTGCTGAGCTACAGAACAGGAAGGAGATTTTGTTTCCATGAATTTCATTTCCTGGCAGCATAGTCACATATAGTTCTTAAAAGTATAAATACAACTGATAGTTAATAGAAAAGAAGTCCTAAACTTATTAAAGCTTTGGGCAAAATTAAATTTAATGCAGAATCTTTTTTAAATGTTGGAGACAATATTTGTGTGATCTCCTGAGCTCTATCTCATCATGACATTTTCTCACGTTGTTAGAGTCACATTTCACTATCCTCTCTAATACATCTTGGCAGAGTACAAGGAATACAGCTTGATTTGAGTTGTCACAGTGCAACATGTCCTCAAGACAACTTGGAAAACAAAAGAACAAAGTGCTATAAAACAGACTGTGGCTTTTCAGTGGGATATAGAAAGGTTTGTGGTGTGTTTAATAAGCAGTGAAAGCATAAATTGAAATAACTTCTCCTCACTGTCTTCCTGACTTGTATATTTTTTTTACGTTAAACAGCAACAGATCCCTTCAACTTCAATGAAACAGTAACAATGCAGTCTAAAGGAGTATATGCAGTTCAAAATTAGTCTTGGACAATCTCTTGAAATGGAGAAAAAAAAGAAATCTCTGCATGCAAATTTATTGCTGTTTATTGTTGGCTCCTGAATAGCAAGCATGTGGAGTGCTTGAAAGAGCTTAATGCTGTTGACAGTCAGCTGCTGCTGGGTGACATATCTCTACATGCCTTTTGAAATTTTAATTTATAATGGTTGTAGAAGCTGTGAAACAGAGAAACCTTGAGGGTGAAGTCTCTCATTATCTCACAGGAGAGGTACAATAGAGGTCCTGGCTGTTTAAATCTCCTCTTTCTGTCTTTGGTGCTTAGTAACTGGCAAAAAAATTTTCTCCACAGGTCAGAGCTTACTTTGTCCATTTGCACTCAGGTCTTCAAGATCTCTGCTAAGACATCTTCCCTTTTGTTAACAAGACAAGGATTTGATGGTTCATCTTCTATGATTTGTACCTTGAAACATTTAGGCAGTTAGGGCATGAAATATTTATTCATTTTGATGGTTTGCCAGAGTTTTTCCAGGACTTTTTGAGAGTTAATATTATCTGTATATTGGTCTGTACAAGATGGTGTGAAATACAATGAGAAAAAAGAGCCAAATTGACAAAGGTCAAAAAATCTTCAGTTTCCTTTTCTTGTAAAAAATCCATTATTTTAAAGGAAATAAAGTTCTGATTAATAATTATTATTCCTACTTCCTCGTGACATATTCTGCAACTTTCTTTTCAATTTGCTATTCCTATAGTAGTTTCATTTTCAACCATAACAAATCAAAAGCATAGTAAAATACAATTTTTGATTTATGGACTTCTATCAATTTTCAGACCATATCCTATTGTTGATAACTTTGCCAATGAGAGTGTGTTGGATGTCCAAGAAATTTTTCATGAAGCAATGATTTCTGAGCATAAATAACTATCAAAGAAAATGTTGCCTCAACTAAAGGAATACATTGTAGTACCATAGTAAAGGAAAATATCAATTTCTATCTGGCCAGACACTCAGAAGGTCAGAACAGATTTATATTGAAATAAAGTAATAAAAATTGCTTCAGGACTAATTTAAACCCAAACATTAGGGTGGGAGCAGCTGCACTTTTTGGGTTTTTTGATAGAATAATACCAGAAAATATCTAGGTAACCTCTATAGATATATACTGACTACTTCTTGATATCTCTATTAGCCTAGGGAAAAGTATATTTCTTCTTGAAAAAAATATAGTTTTGGACCCCTTCTTACCTGTCCAGCACAAGTAAGGATGTCTTAGAAAAATGCCACCTGCTGAGCCATACTCCCATCCTCTTCTCTGTCTCTAACATCTCTATGGCAGAATCAAGCCTGGAATCTCTGCCAATCATTTTATCACAGGGGACCACTGTGTTCCTGCAATCCCAGCTTCCCATTTACAGGGAGAAAATGAAAAGAAGAGTCACAACACCCTATTACACAATGTATTTTTCTGTACTATTTATATACTAAACTATTTATATGACTTCCTGACCATCTTAAAATCATATAAGAGTACTCTCAAAGTCCTGTTGAAAATGGACTTACTTTTCATGATTATTTATTTCAACTCTCTTCCAGTTTTAAATTTTTTTCTTGTTATATAATTACTAATATGTGACATATGCTACCTGCTATAACTGCATTGAGGGGAAAAAACCCAACAGCTTCTAAAAGCCTGTTTTCTTTGTTTAAATCTCAGAGACTAATTAGTCTAAGGAACAAAGTGTCAAATGCTAGTCAATAGCACTGAAGAAAATTTTAAAATTAAAATTGGAAATTGGATAAATAAAAGGTCTTTGTAGAAAAGGAAGAAGAAAGAAGTGGAAATTTTGTGAGAGGTAAAACAAATAAAACACTGACAATCTAAAAAGCTTATATGTCAGGTGCAGACAATTAAATTTCACTCCTTTTTTAAAGCTTAATATTTGAATTTACCACTTATTGGTGAAGAAAATATCTGTCAAGATCAAGGAGGATGGATCATTACCTAATTGAGGCATTTCCATCACTAGTGGTCCTACTATAGGTCTGTGAACGTACTTCAAGTTGTAGACTCACTGTTCCAATACTTGCTGGTTTACACCTGAATTTACTACAATTTTGATTAAAAAAAATAATGGTTTCATAGCTAAAATTTTAATCACTGTTCAGAATAGAAATTGTATTTTCTACTTTTAAAGATCCCTTTTCCTTCCACTTGAGACTATTTTTTTTATTCCCTGCCACATACCATGCCATATTTTCTTCCTCTGCTTAAATCACTTTGATTCCTGAGGAATCATAGCTAGGCTTCGTGTTGGGAAAAAGCCTTTCAGTCTAAAAGAGGACTATATGATTATCAGGTGATTAAAAAATATTAGTATCCTTCTGTCTTTTCTCTGTCAACCATCACATGCTGCACATATCTTAGTTTCTTTAATTTACTCACTAGATGGGCACTCTCTGGTGGTTGATGATACAAGTCCTGGCTGGAGATAATAATAAAATTAATTCAGAGATACTTGTGTTTTATGAAAGAAAGGGGTCATGTTCATATCGGGGAGACTTGTGGTTATTTATTTTCCTATGAACAAATTGCTTTGAAAGTGTAAGTTGAAGGGTGCAAAGCTTTGGTTGTGATACATTAATTATACACTATGGTGAAAAGAAACTAGACAAGAAAACAGGAAATACCAAAAAACCCCTAAAATTAATCTTTTTTTTTTTTTTTTTTTTTTTTTAGGTTAAGACTGCCACTAGAAGTTTTTTGTACTGAGAAAAGTAAAATTTGATTTCAAGAAGAGAAATTAATACCTTGAGTCACCATCCTGAAATCTTTACAAAACTGAGCCAATAGTTTCTTTTTAATTATCTGAGCTACAATGTCTCTATTTCATTCTTATCATGGAAATACAGGCTGTATTATTTCACAGTTTGATTGAGAGTTTCTTCATTGCATCTGGAAGGAGATATCAGGAGCAGGCTCAGGAGGTGATTAAATAGGGTGGATAAGGAAAATAAATATTTCCTGAAAGAGAAGGAAGTGCTTCTTATGTCTGATTTACCCAAAACAACAACAGTAAAAAAACAACAACTTTTAAAGTGATTGGAGTTTGTTTTAAAAAAATATATGTAACTATATTTTTTTTTCCTGTGGAACAAACAAAAATATTGGTCAAAATGTAAAAATATATATTATAAATATTTTAATGTATGTATATAAAAATATACGGGAGAATCATGAAAACAAGGAAAATTTACAGCCTTGAAATTTTAACTAGTAGAGGAAATAAACTTAGAGGACTAAAAAAGTGACAGGCTCCCTTTGCTCATTTGTCTAAAATAATTTTTTAATGACTCATTTGATATCATAATCAAGTAGGAATCACATGATTTTTCAGAACCATCATACTTGAACCACTCTTCCCTCCATCAGTATTTAGGTAATTGAAAAGGAAAAAAAGGTCCTATTTTAACTAATTTTTGTTTTCACCAAGTTGAAAAATTTTCAAGAACTAAAGTATTGCAGGAATTTTCTCAGGTTTATTCAACAGTTACTGTTATTAAAAAAATAACCTTGGATTTTTTAAGTTCCTTTACACGAGAATTGTGGATTTGGTTTTGGTATTGTTTGTTTGTCTGTTTGCTTAATTTTTTGGTTCTTTTTGTTGCCATTTTTGAAACAATCCCTTGTTTATCTTCTTAGGAATAACAAATTCATTGTCTTATGCACAGTCCATTTTTCCATTAATATACAGTATATTTATTTATATCCAAATAATTAAGATAGATTCATGAAGAAAAAGAAAAAAATATTATGTTCACTTTCTTTAGGTAGATAAAAATTAATAGCAATTATTCTGATGAACTCTTCTAAAGACTGGATTGAACATAAAATATGCAGAGATTAGACAATATAAAATATAAGTGGACTGAGAGAGTCCAAAATTCTATGCAGCTACAATTTAAGAAGCAACTGAAATTGAAGTGGTTTTTATCTCAGATAAAAACAAATTTAACATATGTAACATATTTCTATTCAAGCATATGTAACACAGTTATTGGAAATTTGCAAGTAAATGAGTTAATTTGTGAAAATAATTTTTAGTTGTTCTCATTTAATAGTTGGATTCTTGGACTTGTTGGCAATGGGTAATTCTCATATCAGACAAGATTTTAGTCTTGTGAAATTCACTGCCCTTCTACTTTCAAATAATAACTAAGACTAAGAAAATTATTGAGTATATAAGATAATTTTTAAAATTAGTTTTTTCCAACCTCATTGCTCTCTTCTTAAAACTGGCAGCCTTTTCTTTCTTTGAAACAGTTATTATCATACTATGTCTGGAAAAACAAGTAAGGATCTTATTTATTACCAGTATACATTATTAGGAGTGTTTTCTCTTTTATTAACAGCTTTCACCAAATTGAATTTAATCTGAGTTAAAATTGACAATAAAAAGAAAGAAGAAAAAAGTAGCCTCCAAATGACTGAGCTTTACAACTGCATTTCAGGAATGTGTTCCTATTGAGGGAACAGAGTGAAGCCTTTGTAATTTAAATATTTGCTAAGTGTTGAGCAAATGCCAAAGTGTTTTTCCCTACTAGGGAAGAAAGCCATATCCAGAAAGTTTGATAAAAAGAATATTGATATCAAGCTGAGTCTTTCACAGGGTTCAAAAGCTTGTCTCAAAGCCTACAGTCAAAGCTTTCAAGCTGCTCTCTTACAGCTTTGCTCCTCAGGTGCCTACACACTCCTTTTTAAAATTTGAGGGCCTAAAGATTCAAAATAATTGTGGCTACCTTATTGTTTCATCAGCACAGGCTGAAATGATCCACCCCCTTATCAATTCAAGAAATCAGACCCCTAAAAGTATTTGACTTACAGATGAAATATCCCTTGAAAAATGTCTGTGACAAAACTTGGTGGGCTACAATTACTTCAGAGACATTTTGCTAGAAAAACCAATTTTGTCTGTTACCTCTAAAATTCCTTGGAATTTTAATGAGACACAACCAGTGACTCTTACATGGATTCACACAAGCAGGTGAAACCTCTTTTCTCACTTTTTTTAGGACAAAATTAAAACCATGAAATGAGGCCCTCCCATTTCCTCATGGATGGTTGAAATTAGAGCTGCTAATTACCAGCCTGTTGGCACTTATTTGTGGTATTATCATTACTATTATTATTAATAATGATAAAAATAATGATGATTATAATAATAATGCTAATAATAATTCAGTAGTGCCAATTATAAATTCTCAGAATGTGTTAAGAAAATTAAATAATTCAAGAATACATAAAAATATCAGTTTCAGCTTTACATTACTATTAATGAGAGTATAACTATGACTTTCATAATTTTTGAGGGAAACAAATTTAGAAAATGGTTTTCAGGCTGTGACTCCAAAATGCAAGTGGAAGCAGTGCCCAATTTGGAGATGTTTGACGCAAAACTGAAATCTGTAGGGTTGGAGCAATAGCACAGTTCACCCATATAAAACTTCTGTGGTTTTAAGGTCCGTGGGAGAATTATTTTAATTATGATGAGAAATAATTAAGGCATCTAAGTGCCAGAGATTAATTAGGACTTCTGTTTAATTTTGATTACAGACTAAACCCAACAATATCACTTTTATTAAAGTGGTCTGTTGTGATTTTTTTTTCAGAGTCTATTTGCCTATAGTAGTTACTATAATATAAAAACTGAATAGTCCTTTCAGATCATTCAAAATAATTACATAAAATTTTTGAAATAACTGCACTGCCTTAATTTTGTTTCCATTTATAATATGTGAGAGTTTTTCTTTTTTTTTTTTTTTTTTTTTTTTTCCCACCCAGTGAATTTAATAGGAGAATGTAGCGAAATCTGTTAAATGACAACTCAAGGACATTTTCAAATAAAATATGTAATCCTTTGAGTGTTCCTTTTATATATATAAACACAACCGAAAATTAAATATAGTCTCTGATTTAAAGAAGGAACTTTGACTGCTTCAATCATTGCCCCAGGCAATACATTCAGGTAATTTTCTTCTGTGATTTTTGTGGTTTTTTTCTATCTTTTTTTTTCCCTGTAGGTGTATTTCCTATATCATAGATGATTTAGATGGTCGTGTGTATTCTCTATTGATTTTCAAAAAGAAGCAATTGAATAGAACCGAGTCCCAGTTTTTGAAGAGATTTCACAAATAGCAGCATTTTTTGAGTAAGACTTTTTCAATAAAAGTAGGGTTTATTTCTTAAGCTTTCTCTTGGAATAATCTGATGGTATATGAAATATGTTAAAAAAAGACAGTCCTTAAACTGCATGTGATTTAACAAGATTTTATACTGTGTTAGAAAACGTCTTATTAGAAACTACAAACTCACATTGAAAAATCTGAGGAAGCATGCCCAGATAATATCTTTTTAGAAGCAATATTGCCTTTGTATGGTTTTGGTTCCCTAGACCCCTAAGACATACAAACATGAATAAAAGAAGTAATGATTTCACTCAATATAAGTTAGAAATAAATCTTTCTAAGCCTTTAGTGGAAGGTAGCAAATAATTTATAGTTTCAATGTAATTTTGTCAATTTATAGTAATTCCATTCCAATTACTGGATGATTTTTTGAGATTGATTGAGACCATGATAATTGAGATGTTACAGTCTCTGACCTTTCTCTTTACCTACAAGGCTTGAGAAGCACTGGCAGAGTGCGTAGAACTGTTCACTTTGTTTAGCTGTAGTGTCTGGAAGAGATTTGAAGTGCACTAGTAACACACAATAATACATTCAAACTTTTCTTCTATCTCTTGACATTTGAAATATCAAGAGTGCTACATAATAATTTCTGACTCCTTTTCCTGGGTGTTCTTTACATATCTCAAAGGTAGGAAAGGTAACAGTGCATGCAGTTCTAAAATGAAACCGAAACAACCCCATCCCAATCTAAGCCAGGTGAGTAAAAGATGGTTGCGGTTTGAGCCAGTCTTTGCAGTATCACATTTTAGCTTCTTCAGAACTTTTAGGGTTTTGCAGTAAAACAAAGTGATGCCTTAGGTTTTAACTTTTATATTTTTCAAGTCCTGTACTGCCTAGAGTGTAACACTGAAGTTTCATGTGGCCTGTTAGCTGCTGTTCTCTCAACCTGGTTAGATATAACAAACCCTCTCTGGGTTTCCAC
The DNA here is from genome assembly GCA_020086605.1 of Lanius collurio. Lineage (NCBI taxonomy): Eukaryota > Metazoa > Chordata > Aves > Passeriformes > Laniidae > Lanius > Lanius collurio. The sequence continues at coordinate 3,009,316 of JACBWW010000052.1, read as the reverse complement.
CTCAAGCACACCTCGATTGTCCCAGGCCCCAAAATGCCTTTGAAGAGGAGGGGCAAACTTGGGGTAATTACACTATTAACTGAAGTTATAATTGGGGAATTTACCCTGATACTCAAATAGACCAAACCTATAAAAATGTGAAGAGCCCATGACCCAGTGTCTACCTTGGGTGTAGCCTTTTGACCGTCCCAGGTGTACCTTTGAAGGCCCTTCAAACAAATACCTACTTTAGGTAACCACTTTAAGGCATCAAAAGGAGTTGAGAATTTATTTTGCTTGAGTTATTAAAAATGGAAGAATACAGGGGGAATTTCTGTCTCTGACATAGAACTTGCTGTTACTGCAAAAAAAATCTACATATCTGCACTGGCACAGTTTGCCCAAAGAATGGGCCATCCCTGGAAATGTTCAAGGGTAGGTTGGATGGGGCTCTGAGCAACCTAGGCTAGTGGAAGATGTCCCTATGCATGGCAGGGGGCTTGGAACTAAATGATCTTTAAGATCCCTTCCAACCCAACCCATTCCGAGATTCTGTGATTCTATACATTCAGGACTAGATATTTAATTGCATGACTTTTTTGCTAAAGTTTGTGATTTCAATGATGGGCAGCATCCTGTCTTGCCTGAGTTCTATCTTAAGATTTTGTATGTTATCTTTAAGATAACAGAATTTTTAAATGCTATCTTTAAAGAAACCTATGAAAGCAGAAACTATTTTTGAATTCTGTTCTGGGTTAAAATAAGTGCTCTGGAGAAGTGCTTGCTTTTTCTTTTTGAACTCTTGTTTAATCTTTCTCTCTTTGCCTATGTTGGTAATGAAATTCACAAAACATTCATGATTGGAACATGGGGGGAAGGGTTCCAGATGGTAATATCAACTTGATTAAGAGAAAAGAAAACCAAGAGATGATTGGGAGTGTCTGGAGAAGTTTAGAAGAGTGCTCTGAGTCAACTGAAAAGTGATTTCACGGTAGAGCATAAACTTCCTTCTGTTTGGAAACATATATAGATAAGGAACAGGAATGAGGATTCCAGGGCACATCCCTAGGAAATGAAATGAGTTTATCTCAAAAAAAATTGTGCAGTTTGTTTTAAAATGTTAAAGCAGCAGATATGACACAATCCTGCTCATGACAATGGGGGCTTTAAACTATTTTCTCTACTTTCTCTTTTTCGAACTAAAATGCATATGGAATTTTCAACAGAAGTGTTTTGAGCATCTGCAGAGTTTGCTGTGGTTGTCTGAACTTGTTAGACATGTTTTTTAGACATACAATTTTTTTCTCTTATTTTTCCTTGAAAGCCATCACCATTTTTTTTTAAATACCCTTACAACTCTATACACCTCTGAAATTCTTACATTGCTTTTACATGACTTTAAATGAACACTGAATGATGTAAGAGAGAAGAAATCCTAAAGCCTCTCCAAAAACAACTATTCTTTTCTCCAGTCTGTATATCCACATCTACACTCTAGTCCGTATATCCACAAATGTTGATACTTAATACTTACAGACTGGTTATTTAAAAGCAAAACAAAACACTATGGATGATCTGCATCATGATTTTCATTCCACTGGTCACAATTCTAATCAGTGTAAAAGTGTCATAGAGTCATAGAAACACAGAATCACAGGCTGGTTTTAATTGGAAGGGATCTCAAAGATCATCTGGTTCTAACCCCTTGCCATGGGCAGGAACACCTTCTGCTAGACAAGGTTGCCTGGAGCCCCATCCAGCCTGGCCTTGAGTACTTCAAGGGATGGGACATCCAACACTTCTCAGGGTAACCTGTGCCAGTGCCTAAACCCCTTCAGAGCAAAGAAAAATTCCTAACACCTGATCTAAACCTTCTCTCTTTCAATTAGAAGCCTTGTCCTGTCACTCCAGGCCCTTGTAAAAAGTCTGTCTCCATCTTTCCTGTGGGCTCCATTCAGGTGCCAGAAGGCCACAATGAGGTCACCGCAAACCCTCTTTTCCAGCCTGAACAACCCCAGTTCTCTCAGCCTTTCCTCATGGCAGAGCTGCTCCATCCCTCTGATCCCCTTGGTACCTCCTCTGGGCTGGCTCCAGCAGCTCCCTGCCCTTCCTGTGCTGGGAGCCCAGAGCTGGATGCAGCACTGCAGGTGGGGTCTCAGCAGAGGGGGCAGAGGGGCAGAATCCCCTCCCTGCCCTGCTGCCCACGGGGCTTTGGGTGCAGCCCAGCACAGGGGGGGTTTCTGGGCTCCCAGAGCACACAGCTGGGGCATGTCCAGCCTCTCACCCACCAGCACCCCCAAGTCCTTCTCCCAGGGCTGCTCTGGATCTGTTCATCCCCAGCCTGGATGGGTATCAGGGGCTGCCCTGACCTAGGTGCAGCACCTTGGATTTGTTAAGCCATTGGACACTTCTTTACCTTGTCCAGGTCCCTCTGGATGGCCCCATCCTTCAAGTGTGTCAGCAGCACTGCTCCGCTTGGTGTCATCTGCAAATTTGCCAGGGATTCACTCAGACCCTAGCCCTAGGCATAACCCTAACCCTAGGCAGAGCCAGAAATCTGGCTTTGGGCTGAGGTGAGTGCCCAGCAGAAAGGATAGGAGGGAGCAAGGTTGGGGCAGTGTCATGCTCCCCTTGGGATGCCTTTCACATTGTAAGTGTCCCTGGAGCTCTGGGCTTTGTGGTTTTCTGAATGCTAACCCTAGGCTTGAGCTTAACCCTAGCCAGAAATCTGGCCTTGGCCTGAGGGGAGTGCCAAGCAGAAAGACAAGAAGGGAGCAAGGTTGGGGCAGTGTTGGGCTTCCCATGGCATGCCTTTTGCCTTGTCAGTGTTCCTGGAGCTCTGAGCTTTGTGGTTTTTTGAACCCTAAGCCTAGGTGTAACTCTAACCCAAACCCTAACCCTAGAGAGAGCTGGAAATCTGGCATTGGGCTGAGGCGAGTGCCTGAAACATAGATTTAAAGGAAATATAAAGATTTTAGTTAAAAGTTAGCTGCGTTCAAATTAGATAAATAAGAGTGAGTTCGGGCCTGGCTAGAATTAATTAAAACAGGTAGTTAAAAGAGCTGGAGATGCAAGTAACTGATTGCTGAATAATTGATTGTCTGTCAATTTTATGTTTGCTTAGCTGTGCTTAGAATGGGAAACAGAAACCTTGACAGGCAAATCTAGGGAACAAGGACAATTACCAATTTCCTCCCTTGCTGAGGACCGATTCAAAAGTCATGCAAAAGGAAATTGGAAAGTCACCAAAGATAACTTCTATTGTCAAAACCCAAAGGATGGAAAAGGTCAAATCAAGGCAGAACAATATTCCTTCATCCCCACAACCACTCCCTAATTAAATACAACCACTCACTCAATTTAGAGACTGTACTACACATGCTCAATATCATTAAAGCTAATTTACATACAAAGAAAGGAATGGGAGTTGTTAATGTTATGAATATGCATTTGTATTCTGGATATTCATGATTTTTGTGGATAAATAGACTGCGTATTAACTTGCTTTTTGATACTGTACTCGCTGTACTTTGATCAGAGAATTATCTCACGCGATGTCCAGCCCCTGAATAAACATACACTTTCTAACTTTGAAAAGTTAGACTTTTTGTCCATCTCAGTTGGGGACTGATATTAGATCAATATCCATATTTAAAAAAAATAAATAATAAGTGTGATTTTCTGAAGCCTAACCCTAGGCATAACCCTAACACTGGGTAAAGCCAGAAATCTGGCACTGGGTTGAGGAGAGTTAAGCAGAAAGAAGAGGAGGGAGCAAGGTTGGGGCAGCATCACGCTCCCCTAGGCAGGCCTTTCGCATTATAAGTGTCCCTGGAACTCTGGGCTTTGTGGTTTTCTGAACCCTAGGCAAACCCAGATATCTGGAATTAGGCTTAGGGAAGTTCCAGGCATGAAGGTTAAGGAGGGATCAAAGTTGGAGCAGTGTTGTACTCCCCATGGCAGGGGATTGTCAGTGTCCCTGGAGCTCTGGGCTTTGTGGTTTTCTGAGCCATAAACCTAGGCACAACCCTAACCCTAGGTGTAACTTTAACCCAAACCCTAACCTTAAGGCAGAGCAGGAAACCTGACACAGGGCTGAGGCAAGTGCCAAGCAGAAAGGAGAGAGCAAGGTTGGGGGAGCCTCAAAAACCCCTTGGAAGGCCTTGAACATTGTCGATGTCCCTGAAGCTCTGGGCTTTGTGATTTTCTGCACCAAAATCCTAGGCACAACCCTAGTCGTGGGTAGAGCCAGAAAACTGGCATTGGGCTGAGTGCCAAGCAGAAACAAGTAGTGAGAGATAGTTTGGGGTAGTGTCATGCTCCCCTTGGCATGCCTATTGCATGTTTGAGATTTTGAAAATTATTTTACTGGAGAAGGTTGCTGTGGAGATTGACTAGAATTGTTTTGGTAAACTGGGGAAAATATTTTGGAAATGGATGTTATACCGTTCAGCCAATCACTCTGGGAGGCGGCTGATCAATGGACCAATTATAGCATTCCTCTATTGCAAACCAAGTTATAAAAAGACAGATTTAATTCATTAATAAAGGCCATTTTCCTGAATTTGGATCATGTCATTTCTCACCATTGTCAGTACAAAAGCAATACCCTAATCCTACACGTAACCCTAACCCTAACCCAAGGCAGAGCTGGAAATCTGGCATTGGGCTGAGGCAAGTGCCAAGAAGAAAGGAGGAAGCAAGGCTGGGACCATGTCGCCCTCCCCATGGCATGTCTTTTGCATTGTCAGTATTCCTCGAGCTCTGGGCTTCATGGTGTTTCTCAATGCTAATTCTTAATTCCAACCTTAACCCTAGGCACAGTCACAAATCTGGCATTGGGCTGAGGCGAGTGCTAAGCAGAAAGAAGATTAGGGAGCAAGGCTGGGGCATTGGCATGCTCTCCTTGGCATGCCTTTTGCCTTGTCAGTGTCCCTGAAGCTCTGGTCTTTGTGGTTTTCTGAATCCTAACCCTAAGCGGAACCCTCACCCTAACCTTAACCCTAGGCAGAGCTGGAAATCCGGCACTGGGCTGTCAATTGGGTTCTATCCAAGCGATTTTGGTATCACTCTGAACTGAACTTCAAAGTTCCCCCGATGAAGTCATCACAAAAATGGGATCTGTCCAAAATGCAAATTTTTTTTTTTTACTTAAACCTCAAATTTATACTAATGTATTTATCTTAGAAAGTCTTAAAGAGAATATCACAGAAAGTATTGAGTTGGAAGGGACTGACAAGGACCGTCTGATACCAAAATCAGTCAGATAGAAACTTTTTAACACAGTAAAGAAATATATTACAATATATGAAGGAGCAGTATCAGTAAGCCCACTGAAAAAGATTAAATTAAATGATCATAAAATTTATATCCTGCAGTAGAAGGAAGGAAATAAAGGTGGAGTTGTAACATGGTTGTAAGTTTTTCATTTGTGATAGGAAATTGTGAGAGAAGCCTCCATTTTGATTGGAAAAAATTCAGATGCATGAAAAGACATATAAATTAATTATCAATATTGTGTGCATATAGTGAAGCATGAAAGTCTCAAGTAATTCATTTCAGATGGCTATAATATTTTTCTTACTTTGAAGTAAAAATAAAAAAAAAAATGTTTTGGAAGTGTCTGATGCAGTGTCCCGAAAGGTAAAAATCAGCTCAACAGCTGAGACTGTTTAGGTCATGGAAGGCAAGGCTCGGGGAGATCTTATAAATATGTACATATACCTGAAGAGAGAGTGCAAAAGGACAGAGTCAGGCTATTTTCAGTGAGCTCAGGGACAGGAACATAGGAGTTTCCATATGAACTTCACAAAACATTTTTTTCTGTGTAGATGAGTGAGCACTGGCTCAGGTTGCCCAGGGAGGTTGTGGTCTCCATCCTTGGTGACACTCAAAAGCCATCTGAACACAATCCTGGGCAATGGTGTAAGGAATTAAAGAGCACAGTTGCCTCTCTCAAATGCTGTCAAGGCCAAAGGAGGGATTTGCCATAACAGGAGCTTGAGAAAAGCACAGAAGGGTGCAATAGGCTAGCGCTAATTCCAGGCCTTGCAAGGTGAGATCTGGATAACACTTCCTGATAATGCACTTGAACAAAAGTTCCACTGGGGCAAACTGTGGGGAAAGTCCACCAGAGGCCTGCGGAACATCTACAGTGTTGCATCAGACAATGTAAAAATTCCCTACTGAGGGGAGATCCCTCGTCATTCCCACCTGAACTGGAGCCTGTACCAACATATTGAGATTTATATTTCAGGTACTTCCCCAACTCCCAACAAACCAAGACAAATCACTTTGACCAAAGGACATCGGAATTGCAACAAGCAAGTCTCATTACTACATCCACAAATGGTGACATTTTTCCTCTCCACAATCTCCTTTCCTTTCCTTTCCTTTCCTTTCCTTTCCTTTCCTTTCCTTTCCTTTCCTTTCCTTTCCTTTCCTTTCCTTTCCTTTCCATA
>JACBWW010000052.1:2975188-3002477 GCA_020086605.1 Lanius collurio | reverse complement strand
ACATAACATAACATAACATAACATAACATAACATAACATAACATAACGTAACATAACATAACATAACATAACAGTAGTAATAGTAATAGTAATAGTAATAATAATAATTATATAAAATAAGTGAAATATAAAATAAAATATACTGGTCACTGAGTGTCATTTCACTCTACCCCAAGAGATCTATTGACAAGAGCCTGCGTTACTCTGCCTCAGGGCAGGATGTAACAAATGGACTGGAAAAGTCTCTGCTTGTGTGGAGAATCAGACCAGATGGCCTTCAATAACCCCTTCCAAGAACTATTCTCTGATTCTACACTCCATGAATCAAGTTCAGGTACAGCATAGTACTATAATAGTAATAACATGATATACTATACAGTATATATATAGTACTATACTATGTCGTATTAACACAACAAATTTTTATAGAAAAAAAAGTTTCACTTTGAAGGAAAAAAAAATTACATCTAAAAGTACACAACCCAGGACCATGGAGAACATACTGGCTTTTATGTATTTACTTTTCATCCTCTAAACAAGCCACAAACTCAAAACCTGTCACTTCAACACCAGTTTGAGACTTCTGTTCTCAACTGTTCAGGACTGAAGCCTACTGATGGTGTGAATTATTGGCCAGTCTATACTATTTGCTATGAAATACGTTGCAATGAAGGCTGCTTCCTGCTAAGAATGGTAAATAAAATAAAGCTGCCAACAAATTATTTATGTTCCTAGAAATGACTGAAAGACATTTGTCTTCTGCTAATGCACAGAAAGGACATGAGTTCAGAACTGTTAATATTATATATTCTTAAGTGAGAGTCCAAAAGGCTAAGTCTTAGTTTCCAGAATGCTATTCACATTCTTGAAATATTCTAAAGTTCTGAAGGCTGTTACAGCAACTTCCTAAAATACATGAACACAGTCTTAATTTTTTTTCAAATATGATGTATAATAGAAACTTTCAGAGGCATAAGATCAGGAAATGCATGCTTACCTTCCTCATCACTCTTAAAATGCAGATCTTTTTGTCAACTGCAAGAAAACAGAAAAATATCTATCAACATTAGACATCTAAGGAAATAGAGAAGAACATGGAAGAGGAAATATGTCAGGGATGAGTAAGACAAGGCTCTTCAGCATTCTACGTGAACACCAATGAACATAATTTCCTACCTTACCTATACTTATTCCTGTCTTTTTAACATTCTGAGAAAACAGCAGCATGATGGGAAGTTATATTGTTACAATGTACTACTAATGTCCACAACGTTCAGGGTACTTTAATCATTTTTATGGTAACTCATTTGAATTTGTTTATTTATTTTCTTCTTTTTGTAAGGAGGATCAACTGAATTAAGACAGGAACTGGTGTGCCTAAAAGTCTTCTCAAAATTCATGGGAAAAATTTTTCAAGATAGTTGTTGTTATTCTAACGTGAATCTGCCAAGTCTAATACAGTTTTCTTACTTTTTCTGTAGATCATTTTAGTGTGACATATAAGCAGTTAATAACTTCATTGAAGTATTTGTTTTTCACTGTCATAATCTATCCATCCTTTTTTTCAGGGCAGCACAACTTCATCAATCCTCGCCTCTCTGGTCCATCTAGGGGTAACATTTTAGTACTGAATCTAAGCACAGCCAAGGAAATACTAATTTGTATACTGTTTCTTTTATGTAGCAGAGCAACTACATGAAGTTATTAGTTTAAAATAACAATCTACCTTGAGGAATTCATATAAGATGAGAGAAAAGACAGATGTGAGTAAAGAGGATACCTTGCTTTTTTTGAAACTGAATTTCTGGGACTCACTTTGAAAATCTAATTAATCTTCCAAGCTTTTTGTTGTTGCTCTTTGATTGGATTTTCTGCACATTCTCAGCTAATGTATAATAAAATGTCAGCATATGAGTACTTGTATAATTGAAATTGCTTTATTTTATGATCCTTCCTGTGATTATGTGGCAAATATGTCTGATGTAATATTTAATTTCTTTGTTTTTTAGAAATGAAATTAGTGCTTATAGGCATCAATTCACTACAGGTTCATTATGAAACTCTTGTAAAAAAGCTAAGAAGAATTTAATAAGAATTTGAATGGGACCTCTTTATCTTGAATTTTATGGTAACATTGATGTTTCCTGCTGAAGTAATATGTCTGAATCAGGGTTTTCGTTGTCTTCTTAGTTACGTAGTATTCATGTCAGTATTCATAGCATATACTCTGGGCTCCTCAGTGAACAAACCTATCTAGTAGTTAAGCCTTTAGGTCCTAGTTCTTCACTGGAGCAAGCCAGCTACTCCTTGTGAAGAGAACCTGGTTTCTACTTCAACTGTCTTCTTATTCAGTCTAATAAAAATATTTCTTTTAGAGTTACTATTAATATTTGTTACAAATTGTATATTTCTACTTATTATGGATTAAAATTGATGCAGCTATTCCAACAGAATAGAATTTGAGGGAAGTTATTCCTCACACTTTGTGCAGCCCTGGTGAAGCTGCACTGGGGATGCTGCAGTTGGGCACATCTTCAAAAGGATCCAATGAGGGGCTACAGGATGATCATGGGCCTAGAGCACACCTACCTTGAGAAGAAATGAAGGAATTTGGAATTTTTCCTCTGACAAACAGCCTTAAATTCCTTTGAAGTGAAATTTCATAGATGGTGGAGCCAAGCTCTTCTCAGTAGCAACAAACTCAGATGCAGAATGGGAGGTGGCTTGGAAACTCAAATACAGAAAAACTCTTGGCACCAGAAGTGTAGTAAAGTGCCAAATAGGTTTCCCACAGAAGTCATGGCTCTTCCATCCCTAGAGGTTTTCAGTACTTGGCAGGTAAAATACAAACATGACCCATCCTGTACAGGTCACAGTCCCACTTTTCATGTTGAGCTACATTCACACAGAGATTACCAATGTCCTAAACAACATTCTATGGTGCTATGGTTCACTGATAAATAATATTGACTAGTGGAAAAAATCCTGAAAACATGTTGGTGACTAAAATAAATTTTAAACAAGTGTCAAAAAAATTTTCACTTACCCATTTTGTATAATATACATGTGCAACTTTTAGCTGCAGTTTGTTTGTATGTTTTGGGATGTTGTTCCTAAGTCAAATTGAAACCAATTTAAAACAATTGTGGATAACTGTGAAATAATATTGAAAATCCCCCAAATCATACAAAAAACCATGCATGCAGTAGCTTTTTAGAAATAATGTTGTAGTTAAGCATAATTTTCTCATCAGCTACGGAAGTGGCTCGAGGGGTCACCGCTTCCTCTAGACCCAATCAGGACCAATTAAAAGCCTGGTTTGAATATTGGTATCTTTTTAAGCTACTTAAAAAGTTTGACATGCTCTGTGAACCACCTTTTGAGAACAAACAGAGCCTAGGAAAAAGCCTCTTGGCTTCGGCCTTTCGGAAAGGTCACGGAACAGGGCAGGCCCTGCTCGGCCTGGCCCAACCGGGAGATGGCCGGGCCCGCTCCCCTTCTGTGGCCCTGTTCCACCCCCGGCCCTGCTCCGTGTGGGCTCGGCCCTGCAGCTTAGCCCAGTGCAGCCGCTGAGATGAAATACTACACCAAAATGAGCTCTGGCCACCACCTGGCAGAGATCATGTCACCAAGAGAGATAAGCAAAGTCCAGCTGCAGGCCCGGGTGAGATTAATTCTTGAAATGCTGTAAGATTTCTTCAGGACAGATGAGCCTGCAGACATTGATCCTCTCCCAGGGGAAAAAGGTGAAGGACCATGAAGGAAACACCCTGAAGCCACCAAAGTCAGCAAAGAAGGAAGGCCTGAAACCCTGATGGAGGAGAAGGAGGAGATGCTAGGGGCTGAAATTCTGTGGCAAACCTATGGGAATGAACTGGACTATTAGGGTCCCTGTTGTAATTTCAGAAAGCATGGGAGGGTAGAGCAATTGTGAGCCAAGGTACCTCTGCTGGAGTCTGAAGCAGCAAAGTGACATGCTACTATGGACTATGCTACTATGTGAATGTATCTTTTCTCCATTCCTTTGGCTCCAGAGTGCAGGACTCAGTTTGCCCTCACCTGGAGGGGTTGTGCAATAGATCTGGAATCAATTTGCCCTAGTGGGTAGGTAGCATGGTCCCACCCTCTGATATGGACTGATCCAGACCTCAGTAGAAAGGAACAAGGAGGGATTAACGGGAAGATGACCTCTGTTCCTAGAGATGAGGATGTTCCTAGAGATAAGTGAGCAGAACCTTGTTTCTAACAGCTCAGCCTTCCAGTTGGTACCCCATGAACTCAAAAATTGAAACCCTTGGAAGCATCTGTGGGGAAAGCTGTGATTCAAGGGATTCAAGGGAAGGGATTCTTTACATGCACGCAGAGAACCACCTGAGCTGTGGACTTGATGTGCTACTCCAACCACGAGAGAATTGTTCTTGTGGGAACGTTTCCATAGCATAAGCAAGAGAGACTCAGGGACTCCTCTTCCTATGTGAACTGAAAAAGATTATTACAGAGGTGCTAAACTGACTGAAAAGTCTCGAAAGTTGTTTTTCCATTGTCAGTAGGAAAAAGGAGAGAAGGTGGTGGGGGTGAGAGGGGTGTTTTGAGGGTTTAGTCTGATTCTGACTTTTGTTTCTTTCTTTTAAGTCTGTTAATAAACTCCTTTTAAGTTTGTGCCTGCTTTGCTTTCTTCTAATTCTTATCTCAAGAGGTAAAATAAATAAATAATGGATGATTTGAACTAAACCACTACAAAAATGTTTATTGAAAATTAAAAATCCTAATGTTGTTTCCAGACCAGCATGGTTTATTCTACTGGCCGATGACTCGTAACAATATTTTTAAGTACTGGAAGGGCCAGAAGAGAGGAAAAGGATGACTCTCCCCTTGGATGGATCTGGTTGTACCTGCTGCATTGGCAGATGAGAAATCAAGGAAGACTAATTAGTTCTTGGTGTTCTCAGAAGTGATGAGTGACTAATGCAAGGCTGAATTTTGGAAAATAGGATATCTGTCTTCTTGTCACATGAGATTTCCATGAGGTCTTTCTGCAAGTATGTGAAATAATCTTAATGTTAAATTTACCACAGAGGTATGCTATTTTTAAGTTTGTAGTGCATGAGTGTAAACATTAAATAGGCATTGGACAGATACTCTAGGTTAAGACATGATTCTCATTCTTTTCACTTTTAATTGTATATCTAGCTTACATTTTCTGACTTTGGGGAAATCATCTAGCCTTAAACCTTGCAGAACAACAAGTATTTTGAAATCTTTTGCAGAGGAACTTCTTTTAATTTTCCATTGAGTTTTTTCTTCCAAATAAACTGCAAATACTGTCTTCAAAACTGATGGACACTGTCCCAAACTGGCTGTTTTGATTTAAAATGAACTTCAGGAGTTGGTTTCATCCTTAGGACTCAACATTCCCTTTAAAAGTAATACTTGTTTCAATTGTAGTTCCAGACTAACACATACAGTTTGCAATTTCCAGGACCCTTAGGTCTTCATTAAAAATTATTTCCTTACTTCTGTTTCTTCAGAGAAACCTCCAAGCTAGTTTGAAATCTTTATATCTGGCATGTACAAAAGATTTTAGAAACCTGTCTTATAAAAATAAAAAGCACTTTATTCTCATCCAATTTGTGTCAGAGGAACACAAAGAAATATGCAACAATATTGGAAATGTCTTTCACAGAACAAAACATCACAGAGAACAGAAGAAAAACTCCTCTCATTAATAAATAGGGAATTTTGTTTCTTGCATTATATACTTGCACTGATTGCCAAGATGATGGTCTAAAGCAATGACATTTTCACTCATCAGGAATCTCAGGCAAACTGAATAAACTAAATAAGTATTGGAAATAAGATATCTAAAGCCAACTTTTCATGAAAAGGAGAACTTAGGTGAAATTCTCTAGCATCCTGTCAAGTCACATCTTGAAAACCTCCAGTGATGGAGACTTTATCACATGTTTAAGAGAACGTTTTCCAGTCATTGGCTCTTCTTACTGTAAAAAAAATCTTATACTAGGATGAAAGCTCTCGTGGTGCAATCTAGACTCCTTGTCCCTTATTTTCTCTCATGTGATTCCTTGAAGAGAGAGCCCTAACCCTCTTTGAAACCACTCTTGAAGTACTGGAATTCTGTGAAAAAATAATGTCTTAACTTACACTTAGGTAAGTTCTCCAGATCTTTGACCATCTTCATGGCTCTCCTTTGGACCAACTCCAGCCTGTCCTTGCCCTTTGAGTTGTAAGTGCTGGAAGTGGATCCAGTGCTCCACATGTGACTGGACAGGTGCTGAGTGGAGCGGGATGATCCTATCTCTATCTCAGCTGGCAATGCCCCTGTGGATGCAGCCTGGCACATGTTTCACCTTTGTTGCTGCAGTGGTGCACTGCTGACTCATCTGCAGCTTGTTATCTGCCAGGACTTTTCTCAGTTGTTAAACTTCATTCTGTTCTTGCTATCTCACTCTTCAAACCTGCCTGGTTCTCCCAGTGAAGTATCTCTCCCTTCTGAAATGTCCACCTCATCCCTCAGCTCAGTGTTGCAAGCCAACTTGGTGAGAATATTTTCAGTCCCATCATGCCAATGATTTATGAAGATGTTAAATGTCATGGAGCCCAGTATTGATCCCTGAAGGATCCCATTTGTGGCAGGGTGCAGGCCTGAGCAAACACACTGACCATCACTCTCTGAGTACAATGTAACCAGCTTCCTACTCAGCTCCCAGACTATCAATCCAGTCCTTATCTTGTGAGTTTGACTAAAAGATGGCTGGGAAACAGTACTAAATGCTTTGCTAAAGTAGCTCAATCTTCTGTAAAACTAACTCTTCTGCTATAGTCTGCTGACTTATGGGATAACATTAAATTTGCACTTCTAAAGTAACTATACTTATTTTATTTCCTGACATTATAAATTATGCTTCTTCTCCCATACTCAGTTATTAAATAGCTATAGCAGCTAAATTTGATTCAGACTAAAATTAAATAAACTGATGAGTGTTTTCTGCAGATCTTTTGATCTGTCCATCAAAGAGATGCTCATCTGTCATCAATATTCAAGCAAATAAATATTTTAGTTATTTTGGCCTTCAAATTACTGAGGATGAAAGTGGCCAAAGTGAGAAGCAGATTTTAGAAGGTGTTCTAAGGAGATAAAAGTCCTGCAGCCCTTGTCTCAACAAGAAGGTGTGTGTTTTCATTCATGAACTGACTGAAGTAATTGGGAAGGAATATTCTGCTCACTGAAGCATGCTGCTTGGAGTTAATGGCCTGCAGAAAGAGAAGCAGTGATCTTGGAGGCAATGAATTCCTGCTGCAGAGCTGTGGGGAGGGCTGCCTGTGCACAGATGGGTGGGTGACACTAAATCATCAATAAGCTGTGATGAAGAGGCACAGGAATGTTGACTGTTGGTGCATCTCACAAAAGAAGCCTAGCACTGAAAAGTGCCTTCAGTTTCCCAAAAAAACACCCCAGAACACCCCCAGCTCACTATTAACATGTCCTGAATCATTTGCCTTTTTATGAATGGTAGATTGATATCATATTCCATGTGAAAAACTCCATCTTTCCTAACTAAGGTTTTATGACAACCTTCGTATTACAGAATAGATAGAGTTGGAGGGGACATTTAAATGACACTTGGGACAACCTATTCAAATGTTTGACCACCTTCACTGTGAAAAATTCTTCCTCATAGCTAGTGTGGATCTACCATCTTTTAGTTTAAAATCATTACCTCTTGTTCTATAACTACAAATATTTGTCCTCATCTTTTGTATATGTCCCCTTTAAGTATTGAAAGGCTGCAATAAAGTCCTCCTGGAGTCCTCTTTCTCCAGACTGGACATTCCCAATTTTTTCAATTTTTTCATAGGAGAGACTGTCCTCATAGGAGATAGTGTCTTCCACTGTAATAACTTCTCTTATTAAAGTCATGAAGGCAGTAAGGAGGGGGCAAAAGTACAGTTCTCTGCTGTTTGAGTACAGTAATTCTTTTAACAATCCCTTTTGCTATGTTGGTAGGATGGAAGGACAAGGATTCATTCTCCACATTTTCAAGAATCCATCTACATTTTCAAGTAGAAGCCCATCATGTGACTTTAAATAAAAACGAAACCCTCTAATTCATCACTTAGTTTGTATTCAGCAATGACTTCAAAAGCATGAAAGAGACAAAGGTTATAACTCTAGGGAAAACTTGACATTATTTTATCCCCCTCATTTAAACTCTAATATTTTTTTCTGTCACTCAGCTTGAACTGATGCTTTATTAAGTAATATGTGGGGATCTTGCTTTTAGTAGGATTCTCTGTACTATAAAGACAAAGGTAAGAAAGGGCAGATATTTCTCTCCATTACATGTTTAAAAAGATGTTTCCTTTGATCTGGCAGTCCTTGATCCTCCCCCTGGGAGCAAGATGGCTGAGGGGTACTTCCTCTTGCTCTGCAAACATGAGTCCTCTATCTTATATAGCATTATCAGAGAATGACAGATAAGATCTCCATTTACTTTTGACAGAGAAAAGACTTTTAACCAGGGTTTAAGAAGAGGGACCAATTATGTGAGCAGAGTTGATTCTGGTAACCTCCCCACTGAAAAAAGGAGCTCAAGAATTAGAATACTCTGAAGGAGTTTCACTCTGGCCGTTTGCTTAACACACCTGGAATATTTAAATATTTCCTAAACCAAAGAGAGATTGACAATCCAGCCTCATGTTTAAGACACTCTCAACTTGTCTGAATGCTTAATCACAGACACAAAGCTGACAGACAGAGTCTAGATGGGAACCTGATGTGGAACCAAATATGCTGTTTAAAATAAGCTGAGAGTCTATATCATTTAACATTAACACTTCCTTTGCCAGGTCAGAACTATTTTTTTTTTTTTTTTCCTGTACACGGTTGTAAGAATTACTAAATTTTACTTCCCCAAGACTGTTATTTTTTCTCTGATTTGGATGAAATCTATTTATGTCTTCTCTGAGCAATGATTAATTTTCAAAGGTTTGGACCATAGTAGTCTGAACACTGAAATTATTCCTTTAATTTACATATGCAAGAAATTATATTTCATAGCCTCTTAATCTGAAGAATAATGTAAACTGAGCTTTGAACTATATATTAAATAAAGATAGCAGCAGCACTTTCTTTAACAGAAAGTGTTATTTTCTTGAAGAGGATATTTTTATAGATGCTCTTCCACTGCAAACTTTACTTCCTGAAACTTCTCAATGATTTTTAACTCAGCTGAAAATTAGGATTCTACATTCTTAACTAGAAAAATTCTTCCTCTTCTGGTGAACTAGTAAGTGAAAGAGAAACTCTGCATAGGGGAGTAAATGTGTTATCCAGCATGTATGTTATTCACTGAAATGGTTAGTATTCACTCAGTCTTTTGCCTTTCATAGGATCTTCTGGTATTAATAAAATAATCTTCCAAAATTTCCTAATAAGACAATAAACAGTTTTATGCCACCTGATAGACTGAAAGATTAAAATATTTCTTGAACCTGAATTGGTTTGGAATTTCCCATTATAAGCTTTTGTTGGTTTCATTCTAATAGTGTTTAAAGTTTACTACAGAGATGCTGTAAAAGTGCACCTCACTATGATATGACCTGATTGTAGAAAGCTGTATCTTGAACATTTTCTGTATTTAAGAGGTGGAAAAAAAAAATTCTTGTGCAGAACTAATTGAGCCTAGAGAAGAGCAGAGAATCTGTGAGAGCAACAACACTGCAGATACCAAGGTCAGTGGAGAAGGAGGAAGAGGAGGTGCCGGGGCAGAGATTCCCTGGCAGCCTGTGGTGCAGCCCATGGAGAGGCAGCTGTGTCCCTGCAGAACAGGAAGGTCCATAGGGGTGCAGAGATCCACCTGCAGCCTCCAGAGGGGACCCACATTGGAGCAGGGGGATGCTTGAAGGAGATTGGATCAGATGATCCACTGTGATCCCTCCCAACCTGACCCATTCTGTGATTCTGTGATTTATTGAGAATACATTAAGTGCAGGAATAAAAGGAAGAGCAGACACAAATGTGAAATTAATACCCATGGAAGCAGGAGGTTAAAAAGTACATGACCATGGCTTTGCTGGGAACAATTTACCTTCACAGTGCTAGTCTGAGATTGACATAGGGGAATTATGGATACAATTCATAACCAAGTCAGGTTTTACTATTCATAAAGTTACTTACATGCTGGTTACTTATACGTTGTTCCTCTTTGTATCTTCTTATTTGAGTTGTGATTAAAACAGATGCTTTTATGGCTGAGATGACTGCTATTTGCTAAGATTAATTAGAATAAATTACATTGAAAGTTTATATGATTGAAATTCAGAATTCCACAACCAAAAAATAGATGTAGCTAAAAAGCCTTGAGGCTCAGCTTTTACACTCAAGTAAAGATAAGGTATAAATGTGCAGCTTTGTAATGATAAGCAACAATAAAAAGAATATAATATACTCTATCATCACTTCAGAAGGGATATTTGAATTCTTATCAATGCCATGAAATGAACTCTGTAGTATTAACATCTGATAGCCTGTCCACCTTCAATGAAACAGTTTTCTCAGTTTATTTCAAGACATATGAATAAGACACAGTCAGTAGGCCTAGTACAAACTTGTTTGTTTGTTTTTAACTCAGAAAGTTTGGTACAAAATGACAGTGAAATGAAAACAAAATAATTGTTTCAGCATCAAGTCAGCTGAGAGATAAATTCTGAAATTGTGCAGCAATGTGCCATTGAATTCTGTGAGAATTCAAGATTATAGTAAATATTAGAAATTGTATTATTCTTCTTCCAATTCATTCTTCACAGCTCTTAATTTAGCCTCTTCATTAACTGATATATTTATAATGAAATTCAGTATTATCAGTGATTTGAGTTAGAATTCACTAGAGGGGATTCACAGTAATAACCAGATTACCTGAAAATGCATAGGGTGGCCTAATTAGTGTCATGTAGAGCACTGATTTTTTAATTTGTTTTGTTTTGTGTGTTACTTAATTACAAAAATATAAAATCCCTTAAAAATGTTTTCTCGTTTTAAAGCATCTAATTTGAGTGGAAAATGGTTGAGTTAAAAGGGCAATAGACCATATGACTTCATGTCTCAGTGAGTATCTGATGCAAAAACTAATTAGAACATCACTTGTAAATGAAAGTTAGAATTTGCAGAATACAGAAAAGATGTTTTAAAAAAGTAAAATATTCACTGCTTTTGCTTTTATTTAATCAGGTGACACTAAACTGAAAACAGCTCTTTAGGGCAGAATTCACACTGCAAAACAAATAATTTCTGTGGGATATAATATTAGATTGTTTTTAACAATGTTCAAGAGACTTTGGAAATAATGAGAATTTACAGAAGTTTCCTAATTCAGTGCAAACTTTTTTATGAATTTGAATATTTATCTAATAGTAGAATTGTTAATGTTGGGAAAGACCTCTAAGATCGAGTCCAGCCCTGCACCCAGCACTGCCACACTCACCACTGAACCACATCCCTCAGACCACACTCCTATTTCTTGAACACTTCCAAGGATTCCACTGCTTCCCTGAGTAGACTGTTCTGATCTCTCTTTCAGGGATAATTTTTCCCCTAATATCCAATTTAAACCTCCCTTGATGCAATAATGCCTTTTATTTTCCTGTAAGGTTAGCTGGTCTTATTTCCAAGAAAAGGATTTTCAATGGAAATTGTTGTTTTTCAGTGTTATTTACTTGCAAAAATTAGCTAGGATCTGCACTTCACAAGCTATCAAGAATATTCTGCAGTGCATTTATATGTGGGTTAAATAATACCACACAATCCAGTTAAGAGGACTTCATATTGAAATAATTGTTCTTCTTTCTACACTGAGAAAAGAAACCTGAGAATTTAATTTTTCTTCTTATTTTTATATCAGCTGACTTCAGGAGAAGAAAAGATTTAATGTTCTGACACTGAAAATTGGAATGTTGAGGGAGTCTGGAGACTGAACATAAATGAAAAGGCATTTAAAAGGAGATGTAAACATCATCTGTAAGAGTATTTTTCCCTTTTTAAAGATAAATATGTATATGGTTAAGATACAGTAATGTAACAGTTAAAAAAATTCAGGTTTAGACACTTTATAATCCAACCATATAAAAATCCTATGCATCTTAACATGCCAACATAAAGAGTAACTCTATTACGTATTATATTAAAACTTATAGAAATTTAATTCTTCTACTATATGACTGACTTTATTTTCATGAACTAATATTAACTCTTCATGTAAATGTAGATATCACTGGTAATTTTACTACAGACATCACACAGAATTTTTGAAGCACGAAGCCCACACCAGTGATTGATATTGCTGTGCTCTGGTCTGAAGAACCAGTGCAGATACCAGTGATGGCAAATATTGCTAAACTCTAAATAAACCATGATGATTGTGAAAGGAAATAGGTTTAAATAAGTAAGTGTAGGTACTTTAAAATATGCAGGTACCTTTTAATATATTAAGTTTTGTCTGAATATCTTTCATGTAGATTTTACACACATAGGTGTCCTTAAATAAGTTTTTTTTTTGTTTGGGATTTCTGTAAAACTGAATTTTAAGAAATGGATACTTTAAGTCAGAAATATAAAAGTACAATTCTCCACCTGTGAGTTTTGCTCATCTTACCCAAGAAACAAATCATAATAATTTTTACATCTCTTCTTACTAGGGACTATTTCAACCTGTATATAATTAATAAATTACTATTGCAAGGGTTTAGGGTTTTTTAAAATCTCTTATACTCTCAACAGACAATGTTTTGAATTTCTTACAAGTCTTATGCAAAAAACAACTGTGTTCATAGCTAGAACCATGAATAAATAAATAAGATTTCTTTCTGTGCTTTGTAATAAAGTAGGAGCAAAATTAAAAGCATAGAAAATAGTATTAGAAATATTGATAATTAATATTATTAAGACTTCTCTTTCAAAATGTTGCTGCAGTTCCCACCACCACGGTCTCTTGTAGACGTATCCTTAAGGACTCTTTCTGTACTGCTATTATTCACTGAAGTTTTATGAAGGCCTTCAAAATTGAAACTGGAACCAAGGTCTCCTTCCTAGCTGATTAGATTGATTTCTTTTGTAATCTGTTTGTCCTTTCTGGTTCAGTGAGCCATTAACTCCTTTATGCAAAGTGAATTAGGACAGGAGCAATGATACCTTGTTGTAAGAGTCTGTAACTGCTGGCCAGGGCATCCACACATGGATGGTTTTCAATAATAGTCTCAGCTGATAGGAGTGGTAAAGAGGGAGGAATAAAACTCCTCAGTGTGTATTCAGCAGTTGATTTCTTAAATAAGATGGGATTGAGGAGGCGATAAAGTATGAAAAGTGAAGAACATTTCTTAGTGCTGTACTATAAGGCAAGGTGTTGCTCGTGTTACTCTTTGACGACTTTTTTTTTAGTTGGGGTTAAACATAAATATACATATATGGATATATTAATTGTATGTAGTGTTGATTACTAACAACAAATTTAACTAGTTGTTAACGTTTCAACTTTCGTGTTTTGAACATTGCATTTCAAATGTAGAGGGATATCTGATAGGAGGGGAGAAAAAGAAGGAAAAAAAATGTAAGGAAGGAGAATGGCTCACTCAGATTTCTCATTGTACAATTCCATTAAAAATTAGTGTATCCCAGATAGTTCAGGGGTGCCACATTTTGCACAAGACTCTAGGAAAAAAATGGAAATTTTTGGTTCAGATGATTCTTGGATTTTATATGAACAAAAGAAAGGATGCCTGGGTGAACAGGACTCTCAGAAAAATAAATCTTTTCCTGTCCTTTGAAATAAAAGTAAACATTTCTCTTTATTGAGTAGTGAAAGTTTAAAATATGCAGAAGTACTGAAAGTTTGCTTCTGGTCCCACATTCCCCTTCTTTTCCCTCCCTTTGATAATCCGAGTACTTGAGCTGAGGTTCACAGATAAAACTCATAAATTTAAATCAGTGTTGCTGCAGAATGAATCCAGGTTTGTCCCAACTCTGTGCTGGCCTGGGCTGCAGACGATTTCTTTCTTTCTTTCTTTCTTTCTTTCTTTCTTTCTTTCTTTCTTTCTTTCTTTCTTTCTTTCTTTCTTTCTTTCTTTCTTTCTTTCTTTCTTTCTTTCTTTCTTTCTTTCTTTCTTTCTTTCTTTCTTTCTTTCTTTCTTTCTCTTCCTTTCTTCCTTTCTTCCTTTCTTCCTTTCTTCCTTTCTTCCTTTCTTCCTTTCTTTCTCTCTCTGTGCCATTAAAAAATTCTTGTCAAACTCTGGGTGAAGATGCCAAACCTTATGAAAAAAACAAACCAGAAATTTACAACATAAGTAAGCCTTTGATTTTTTCTAACAAGAAAATAGTTGAAGGAAGCCTGACTCCATAAGCTGAGGTATGATGTCAAGCAACACCAGCCTCTGATTCCTTCTTCAGGGTAAAATTGTTTTGTTTGTTTTTTTTGTTTGATTGTTTTTTCAGAAATTGCTCAATAGAATAGCAAGGGAATTAGGGCCACCATATTTTATGCAATTCCGAATTTATTTTTTTCCCTCTAATTTTTTTTTTTAAGAAAGGTGAATTGTTTTTATTCCCATGGCAGAAATATTTTCATAAAAAATATTCAATTTTTTTTTATTCAGACCTGTACTTTGGACTTTTCAGATAAAACATTTATTATCCAATGCACAAACCCTGCTTTCTGGCCGACTTCCAAAATAAAGAATTAGTTACCTATCACTATTACAAAGCTTCTTGTGTTCAGTTATTCATGTGATCTTTAAAACTATCTTCAAAACTGCTTTGGAGTAAAGATCTTAATCATATTTCTTACCTCTAACCTTATGTCAGATTTTCTTAGATCTTAAATTTGGGGGTTTGGGGTTTGTTTGTTTGTTTTTGGTTTTGTTTGTTTGTTTTTAATTCAGAAAGTTTGGTACAAAATGACAGTGAAATGAAAATAAAATAATTGTTTCAACATCAAGTCAGCTGAGAGATACATTCTGAAATTGTGCATCAATGAGATTGAATGTAACTCTTATTTCATATTCTCTGAATTTCAATACCTTTCTGCTTATTTCCTACTAAAATATGTTCTGTCATAAGAAAAAGACAAATAATATTTTTAGATCAAAATAATAGCAGCCTTTTTTTTTTTAATGCATAAGCCAGAGGAAAAAAGTCTCTTGTAGACACAATCCACTGAAATTATTTTAAAAGGTCATCTCTGGGAAGTAGTGAACGTATTTTGAAATAAAGCAACAAACTTTACATTTGTTGGCATGTATTTTGTGTGTGAATGTGCAATTCTACTACAGGAGAGAATTTCTCCTGTATATTAGACAAAATAAAAAAAATTAGAAGTTACTGTTTTTTTCATAGAGTCATTGCTATCATCACATATTTTACTCTGTTTTTTTATATTGTTTTGGTTATTTTTTCTTCAGGATTATCATCTTCTCTGTCCAACAAATAAATTTAAAATACCCTTGAAAAATTGATGGGTAAACCCTTTTATATGATCCTACACAGTGAAATATTCTCAACACCTTGGGGTTTTATTGTGCCTCAAATCCATATGCATGTATGGCAAGCTTTTTATTATACTTTTACTGCATCTTTTCTGGGTGTTATCAGAATTTTTTTTCAATCAGATTGATCAAAACGTGTTCAGAATATAAGTGTTTCTCTTTACAAATTGAAGATCACCTCTTCCCTTTATAAAAATAATGGAACAATATATACTGTCTTTTTTGTAAGTTCATGTCCTTCATTCCCAGCTTCATTTTCACATAATTCATCCTTATGACTAAAGGAAAGCAACAGAATCTTGGTGATTTTTCTTTGGATAATTCTATTTATTTTATTTTTCATCCTTCAGAGCTATTTGGGTAGGGTATTTCAAGTTACTAGAAAACTGGATCTTTACACATGACACAAGAGTTGGAGATAAATGATCTTTAACATCCCTTCCAACACAAATTGCTTCTATGATTCTATAGTTAAGTGGAACTTAATCAAGTTGATCTGGAAAATAGGCACAAAACTGCAGACACTTTAGTTCTTTAAGTCAGTAGCTGAAACCTTTTAAGTCACAAACACTTCTAAATATATATCTTGAGTAGTATAACAGGTAATTTCACAAATTATTATTACAACTAAAAAAGTTATTAATGCTTCTATTTAAAAAATTATTTAATTGCTAAAGTGCAAAACATATAGGAATAAGTAGATGCATATAAGAAAAAGAATTAATATTTTGAAAACAATAATGGTGTCTCCAACTAACAGATGGTGGAGTTATGTCAAAGTATTTCTTGCTTAAAGAAATATTTTCATATATTGGGATGGTTTACACCTTTCAAATGTATACTGTAAGTAAGCTGATTTTTCTTCATAACTAATAAGCATAGCAAAGCCTCTGTTATAAACATCCATGACTTACTGGCAAAATACCATAACTGAAACTATCATCAGATAGAATTAATAGAAATGGATTAAATGATGGAATTACACGCCAGCTATTCCACAAACTGAATTACCAGGACATAATGGTGTCTCCTTGTGTTCTAAAGTTCAAGAAACTTAATTGTTATTGAATCATAGTGTGCATTCACAGAACTGTGCGTGTCAAAGACAAATTTGCAAAAAACACCAAAAAAAAAGGAGGAAAAGCATAGCAGAACAAAAAAAATTAACCTGTCCTGAAAGGGATTCCTTCAACACCCCTATTTGTGAAAAAAACAGATGTATAAAAAAAACTTAAAAAAAAAACAACAAAGAAGCATCAAAACAAAAAAAGAAATATAGAATCATCTAGACACATAAAATGGTGTTTCAAGTTTCTGAAATATAGATTGCCACAAACTCTCCAATGTACTTTCTATTTTCCAATATATTCACTCAACAAAAGATATGAGCAGTGTATTTATAGCTCTGCTGGTCTCTTTTTTTCTCCTTTCCTTGATTGCTTATCTGCTGGGAACTGGACTTCCCACTTAACTCATTTATGAAAGGTCACAGCTCATCCTGAAAATTAGATTGTCCTATTTAAATGACATAATTTTGGTGGCAATTCTTCTGTAAAATTTGCAGTCAATTTTAAGGCTTTGAGCTTCAATGTAAAATTTGATATTAACTGTAAAACTTTTACATCCTTCTGAAATCCTTCAGCAGTGGGGTCACAGTTTCAAGGCAGAAATTGTTTGAATTTTTTGTCTTCTTTTTTTCTTCTGTGGACACTTCTTGTTGGAAAGGTTATGCTTACAGACACTTGATGAAACTATACTTGCTCTGACTTCTCGTTTTATTTCAAATGGTTTTTTATTATTTTTTCATAATTCTTTTGTGAGATCTGTGGATTAGGGCATAAGGCTGCTAAAAATTCAGTACTACATTCATTTTGAATATTTGCAGCATGTAGATTTGGAGGTGGAAAGACAGGTGTAACAGTATGCTAATGTTTCTGAAAAATCTGTTTTTAGACTATTCAACACTTCTGTGGAGTTAAAATACTGCTTTCACAAAAAATTGCACTTAAATAAAATGTTAGTAATAAGGTTATTTTTCTGAATTTCATGGCAATTTCATTATATCTGCTTCTATTTGTTCATCCAGTTTTTTGCAATCACTCCTTTTGAAACTGAGTAAATTTTAAAAGTAAGATGATAGTTTGTAATCTGAGAGCTCAAATCCCTAAAAGCCCTTTAGGAGACGTGGAGTGGCTCAACCACAAATAGATGCTTCAGTCAACCCCTTTGATAGCTGCTACTGAACACACTATAAAATCCTGTGAAGTACTCAGGGCAGCAAGGTCAAAATGAGTTGATAAGTGAAAGAATATTCAATTATAATTTCAATGTTCTCATCTCTGCTCAGTTATTTTTGTAAAAAAAAAGAAAAGGAGAAAAAAATGTGGCACATAAATGAAAAATAGGTTTATTGTTAAAAAGGAAGGAGTAATGTAAAAAAACCCTGATTTGTACAGGATTATTTATTGTATATTAAAATGCTAATTATACTAACCCTGTGTTAATGATAATGCCAGAAGGACATGAGTTTGAATTAAACTAATTAAATTTATCCTAAAGGAAAGAAGAAAAAGAAATTTTGCTTCTCTAAAGCTGAATATATATAATTAAAATGAGAAGCAATGTTATAATATAAATACAATATTATAGAGATCCATAATGGAAAGATAGTGCTGTAAGACATTTAAGTTATTAGATTTATATTTTAGTGGTGTAATAATCTTTTGTCTAATGCTTGGAGCATGTAAATTTACATAATTTCATACCTGTGTGCAAAACAGTCAGTGAACATTTCTAATATAGAAAGTAAATATAGATACACTACACAAAATTTTAGAAAAAAGTCCTTCTCTTGTACCCAGTTGTGAGACCCTCAGCAAGAATCCTTTGTATCCTGATTGTGGACAAAACAAAGTTGGTCTCAGTATGGCCAAAACTCCTTATTAGATCAAATAACCTACTTTTTTAAAAGGAATTTAAATATTTTCCGTAAGATAAATGTGTGTGGACAACAGAATTATCTCCTATTTTATACAGTTTCCAGCAACTTAGAATTACTTCAATTTGGATGTTAGAAGTTAGTTGGAATGGTGAAATAGAGCAGAACATGAAACAAAGCTTAGATTCAGATTAGAAAAGAGATATGAGCTATTTTGCAAAGAAGGTGTGTTATTTTTATTCCAAACAAGTTCACAGCTACACCCTTCAAGTGCTTATAAATCTGCAAATTCACCATGAAGGAATATTCTGTTGTAATCATGTTTTACATTTAAGGTGAAATTTTAATGGATAGCGTAATTTCTTGGGGGAAAAAAAAATGTAGAAACTATAGAATTACTTTTCAGACAAACTTGAAAAATTGCTATATTTTGCATGCCATTGTTTGTAACTTGTTTAAAAGTTCCACACTAAATTTTAAAATCTTGTCATTAGGGTGGACCAGTAGAATTTTCTGTCCTTCCTATGCACATTTAATTGTCATTGCCTGGCTTGCGGTAGTCATGATGATACATTATCTGTAAAGAGAAACATTTGTCTCATTACTGAAGATTTAAGTTTTTCCACTTGCTTAACATCTGTGAAACTTTTTACATAGAGGAATCAGCTGCAGGCAGGATTTAATTTTCCTCAAGAAAAAAGAGAGGGTGGGAAAATAAGATGTGTTGGCAGCATCCTCAAGTCTTTGCCAGCAGGACCCAGAGGCTCGAGGTGGGAATTTCTATTCTTTGCCACATGGAGCAGGATACTGGTGTCTTATACATGTAGTCCGTTTAACATTCTTTTTAATGTGTTTTCCAGTTGCTGCCTGATTCTTTTCCTCTCCCCAGGGAAGGGGTGAAAGCTGCTTCACAACCCTGAAGTGCCCAGTGGCAGGGCTGGGGATCAGACAGGCTGGACAAGGACCTGGCCAGCGGGTGGCTGTGCACCCAATCCCAGCCCTGGGACCCACCACAGCCGACACCTCTGCCCAGGGGTGACAAATACACCTGTAGCTGCCAACCTGCAGGGCAGCCAGGTGTGTACAGTGGTGTGCAGGGATAATGACCGTGGTTGCTGGTTGGATAATGCCAAGAATTGTCTAATTTTTCCAGTTCAGGAAAAATGTGCTTTTTCAAGGTTGTCATGACTTGGGTAATGTAATTTTTGACACAGAGTTAATGTGGTGCAGGATGGGCAAGAACTTGCTCATCCTCTAGCAAAGCATATGAGGCAGCAGATTCCTCTCATATGTGCTGCAACCTTAGAGAGGCATTCCAGGATTATTGCCCAAGGACCTGCAGTATGGATATAGATGGCATTGTCAAGGTTTTAATAATAGTATGGGATTCTCCAGTGAGGGGGTAGGTGCTCAGTAGTTGTGAACAGAGCCATTAATCCTTGTATTTATAAATTTTCAGAATAAAGTTATTGGATGTAATAAGACCCCAAGGGCATCTGCATGGAACAGTGCTGGACATTATTTCATCATCTAGATGGAAGTACTATTTATAATCACTCTCTCCTGAGTTAGACAGACAGCTTTTGATTCCTTTAATTGTATTCCTCTTCAAACCACTTTGACTTAATTTCCCCATAGGATATGCTGTGACATAGCATCAAATACATTCTGAGAATCCAGGCAAATCTTCTGCATGTCTTTCTTATAGTTCTGCAATTGTATCAACACCAGAAGAGTGATTGGGATGGCTTGGGACATCTGGTTTCTATGGATACATTATGATTCTAAGCTTCAAGTGATTTCACTCTTTTCCAAGTAGCAGCTATTAACATTATACATCATTAACAAATACAGTATGTGAATGATATTAGGTGCTAACATAATATTTTAATATTTTAAGACTGCAGCTTACTAGAAGTAGAGGCTCTAAAGTTATTCCACACTCTGCAGCCTGGTTTCTGTGGTTCCCTGTCTGTTCACACTCATCAGGGAAACAAGTCTTGAACAAAGGCAACCTTTGTGGAAGGTTTTTAATTGCTTGTTTTTAATCTAAACTACTTTGTTCCGTTCTGGTTTAGTTTCACAGCTAATAATTTAGCCTTGGATTTTGGAATACTTGAGTGACCTCCATTTGGTCTGATCTTCCTGCTTATGATTTTCTGCCACTGCAAGAAGTACTCCATAATTATCTTGCCCTTGAAATTCTGATATTTAGTTCTTTTGTTAGTTTATTGGCTTCAGATATGTAAGTTAGCCGCAATCCTCTTTTTTTTTCTTTCTCTATGCTTTCCCCATCCTTTAACAAATTTTAATTTCTGTCAGTAGCACCAAGAACATAAACTATGGTTCCTACATTAGATCAGACTAGAGAATCGTCTTGCCTGGTCTCTCTCTGTCAGAGGTCAATATCTAAAACTTCTCAGAAAAATGTAAAATGATGAACTAAATTCTATTTCCAGGAAAGTGAACGTTGAAGGATTACAAAACCACTAATAAAATCAGAAGGAAGAAATAATCTGTCATAAAATATTTCAGCTATTTTTCCCTCTTAATGGAAAAAAAAAAAAAGTGACATCTTATGATTTAGAATAATTATTTTTTAAGTGCTGATTCTTTCTAATAAGATTGTGTCTGGCAGAAGCACCCTTGGATTTTTAAATGACCTTTGTAAGAAATTCAGTTGTTAATATCTGGAGACAAATGAGGCACATAATTTATCTCCTGAAACAGATACGGGCCTAGATGTATCCAACATATCACAGAAGCTTCAAGTTTAGGATTAAAGTTATTTTAACTTCTTAAGAAAAAAAGAAAAAGTGTTGCATTTTCTTTAAGGTTTCTAGTATTTTGAAAAATTTTGAAAATTTTAAACATTTTTTCTATCCTTTATATGCATATTTAAACTGCTTTTATTGTACAGAAGAAGCCTAGCTTCTAATTTTGGATTTTTTTAAGATAATGAAGGAGTTAAGAGCACTTAAATTTTTTGCTGTGTTTAGCTAAATGCTGAAGAAGCCTAAATGGTTATAAAGATTAACATTTCGTGCAACATATGTCATCAAATGTTTATCACCACATATTTTGCT
The DNA here is from genome assembly GCA_020086605.1 of Lanius collurio. Taxonomy (NCBI): domain Eukaryota; kingdom Metazoa; phylum Chordata; class Aves; order Passeriformes; family Laniidae; genus Lanius; species Lanius collurio. Next base: position 2,980,904 of record JACBWW010000052.1, on the reverse strand, counting down.
AAAATAGCATTTCTTATGGCTTATATACTTATTATCTATTACAGAGATAAAATGTCCTTTTTAATTTAAACATAGTAAGATTTTTAACTGCTTCATTAATATGAAAATGAAATTATGACTTTTCTATTTTCTCAACTATTTCTCAGCAATGTATTATTTTACAGCTCTTCATCTAAAACTTAGAGACAAAGTAATTTTGGTTTATAAATTGCAGTTTATAGCAACCTCTGCTGACCATTGGGGTGGGAGCAGCATAGGCATTCCTGTAAGCAATGTCTTGTGTTGTAGGGTTAATAAAGAACATCAGAGTTTCTATCTTTATTTTATAAATCTTCTGTTCCTAAACCTAGAAATCTAGTGTTGGGCCAGACTCTAGGATTAAGGTTTTTCATCAATGTTTGTAATCATGGAGAGCTGTTCTTGTTAATTTTTCAAGGTTTTTTTTTCTTTAGATCAATCAGGAAGACACATGAACACACACACATATGTAGATTTTGATAAAAGGAAATGTCAAAAATTATGCCATGGTAAATAAAAATATCTCACTTGGCACACATTTCTATTTGCAGACACTTGCAGAGACAGGAACAAAATGTTTGAGTGAAGGCAGAACTTCTAACTTTGATGAGTTTAATATACAGACTAGTGCTATTTTGGATAACTATAATGTTTGGTCTTTTGATCAAAAAGACAACATGATGGAATAATTACAAATTCAAGAGACCCCATTAAGACCTTCTTACTCCATCTCCTGAGGAATTTTAATTATTTTTAAATATGTCTATGTAAAGTGCTCATGAGTAACTCCACTTTTCAAAAATGAAGTTCTAAGGAGTTTAAGAAACTGTCATGATTTACATTTTACATGTTTTTAATAAAAAACCTTGGAAAGGAAACAGTAGGTACATCCAAGTAATATTATGTAGACAACATCTTAAGGTATATGAAAAGTAGAAAAACCTAATGAAAGCTCACTTCAGGACTGAAGAGCAATTTTAATTCTAGGGTGGCTAATAATAATTATTATTTCAGCTCAAAAGATAATGACAACTTCACAATGATTTTTTTTTTTTTAATAATTATTCTAAAACTATGTTTCATTTCCTGTGGAAGATGAAGAAAGATGACCTTTTCTCCTCCCCAAACAGAACAGTGTTTTCCAGGAGCACCTGAATTTATACCATACTGTTACCATTACTGTATGGAAAGTACCTTCAAAAAAAATAAAATATAAAATATACACGGTAAAGCTCTGGTTTTTGGAGGGGAGGGGAGACATTTTTGTGAAAAATAGAGGAGATAATATCCTAAATCAAAGCAACATACTTTTATACATGTGAGGAAGATGTGACAATGATAAAAGAAGTGCTAAACCATTGTCGCATTCTTAGTTTGAAGAATAGAAATGCAAATTTGGGGCTACTTGTAATGCAAGTTAAGGAAATAATTGCATGAAAAAAATATATAAAGAATGAGATCTAAATAAAACAATTCTTGGAGTTCAACTATAAGGAAAAATACTAGAGGCATTTTGAAAGTAGATTTATAACCATAGCATTATATGGCTACAAATTAAATGAGCGATGATCTGCATCCTGAGGTGGTTTGTACTTCCTGTCATTTATATTTATATGCAAATATACCCTTTTTCTAGTTTAGGGGGTTAGAGACATTGCTTGCTGGTTTGCTTGCTAGGTTTTAAAAGTGACTGCCTTTGTACTTTTGTTTGGTTTGGATTTTTTAAATTTAATTTCCCCATCATTTTAGGCTGCTACCTGAACTGTTCCCCAAACAGCAAAATAGAAAAATTTTCCCTTACAAAGCTGTCATTGCCAAGATAGAATTTAATGTAAACTGAAGGAAACAGACAAATAAACAAAAAGCAGAAGCAAAGGCTTCTGGAGAAGGATTAGAAATTGGCAGAGAGATGCGACTCGCTGAGTCGGATGCTGAATACAGAAAAAAATGCCCAAAATATCTTGGTGAGAACGTCACATGTAAGAGAGCTCATGTGAACCAGTTTTGTAATCTTCTTAAAAAGTACAGTGTAACTCAGCATCAGGGTGGAGTACAAACTCTTTTGTAAGGACACCAGAAAGGTTTGACTTTGGGACTAGCAATGTGATCTTATGTTAATGGATTTGGAAGCTGAAGTTAATAGCTGGGAATAGCAATTATTTTTCTGAAACAATCTCAGTAAGTTAAATATAGTCAGTGACAGCAGGGAGATAATGTTTAAGTCCCAAGACTAGAATACAATAATTCTTGTGTATCCAAAGCATTACCTGGCAAAAAGCAAGAATGGTAAATATTTACCATTTGTTTAATGGAATAAGGACATAAACAAATATGTATCTCAAATGACTCATGTGTAACTTGTTACATAGGAAATGAATAAAGGAGAAGAATAAAAAAAAAAGAACATCAATAAATAAATATGAAGCTGTTTTTTTCAAACAAGATGACTTATAAATATAATCTCCCACTTGTGTTTACAAGTCCTCTACACGGTTGTGTTTGGTAACAATCCTGCAAAATTACTTAGGGCTTTAGTTATCAAACAAGTGTTATTGCTGTAAGGGACTTAGTGACTTTCTTAGACAATTTGCAAAATATTTGCAAAGTAGAATTTGGATATATTATTGCCCCTTACTATCACTTTTGTGAGAATTTTTATAGCTGTAATTGACTTCAGCTGAATAATTTCATTCCCTTCCTTGATTCAGCTGAGTTGTGACTTTTTAGTTATGTCTCCAAATTACAGATGGAAAAGTTTTTCCAGTTTTAGACTTTCACTTAAATTTGTAAACACGGGAGAGCTTGTTGAGTTCTTGAAGTTGTCTTTATTCTAATACCTTTAGACAAACGAAACTGAAATATTATTGTGTAAATTAAGCTGCTTTGCATTACTCAGAAAAATCACTTTTGCATCACATCCCCTGCAAAATCAATAACACTTGGGATACCTTGAGAACATTCATCAAAACAATTACATTTTTATGCATTACATGAAAAACTTGGATAGGATTGATCCTACTAAATTATGATGGCCTACTCTATAAAAGCATAATAAATTAGAGGTTTCCATTTTATTTAGTTCTGTCATTAATATGTTTGACCTTACCCCAGACAGTCACCACTGGAAATATTTTTAAGATCATAGCAGTGGTTTTAATGCATCACTGTATATTCCAGTATTTTAGATACAGGAATACATTTTTCATTTTCTTTAACAGCTGTTGAAGACATCCAACAATTTTGCTATGGAAAGATAGTATATTTAGAAAGGAATCTTATGAAAGAATAAAACTCTTTCTTTAGTAATATATGGATTTTTCCTTGTGTCACCTATACCCACAGCAAAATAATGCCCAGTTCTGAAAACTGTTAAGATCACATGGAGTAATTTTATTCCAAAATAAAGGATTCTTTAGCAAAGCTTCATTAATGAAATTGAAAACACAGTAGTAATTCTGATAGTCTTCTTTCCCATGACTGAGGTTTTTGAAACAACTTTATGTTTATTAATGTCATATTTCAGGTAGATTACTCATTTTTTTAGGGATCAGACAAGAATGCTTGAACTTAGGAGCAAAAAATCTTGGTTGATATGCTTCTGAATGGAAATTAGCCATGCCTGGACACGAGAGGTAGAGAAGATTGCACTCCTTTTTTATTGCTACTTAAAAAAGAGAAAAATCAAGTTAGTGATTTTTGTTCTACTTCTGATAGGGTTTGAAGATGAGACTTGAGACAGGTGTAAATTGGTTCTCTCTAAAAAGCAACTTGGATTGATTTATTTTTCTTTCTCTGTAATGTAGAGATGTCTGTTTTGCCTGCTATTTGGACAATATACATATCAAAGCACGGGAAAAAGTATTTTGCAGGAACAGTGAAAATTTATTCCTGTTATTTTCTACACTTTTCAGAGGTTGTATTGATTTACAGGGTTTTGATCTTTCCTATAAAACTTTGTTTTTTTCAATGGGGTATTTAAAAACACTCTTTACTTTATGTGTGAATGCAATAGGCATTTCAGCAGATGTTTTAGAAACCTTTCAAGGTTGGACATATTTGGAACTGTCAGAGATACTCAGAGTCTACATATGATTCCTCAAAGTTACTAAAGCTGGACCTGGGCTTTTTTGTTGGCCTGAAGAAGAGAAGGCCTGGGGGGCACTTAATTTGGAGCTTTTCAGTATCTAATAGTTGTCTAGAGGAGATGGTATCAAACTCTTTTTTGGAGGTGAACAGTGAGAGGATTTAATGTCACTATCACAAGTGGCTGCAAGAGAAACACAAAGGTATCAAAATCCTATAAAAGCATCACTAAGCACCATAACAGACTGGAGAGTTTTGGAGTGTATCCATTCTTGGGGTTTTCTGAATTTATTACCCCTGATCAAGACAACCTAAGTTTTAGTTAGTTTAAGTCAAACTTTGAGCAGGAGGATCCATGAGGTGACTTGCAGAAATCCCTACCAAAACTAAAAAACTAATTATTCTTTGAATCTATGTAAAGAATTACTTAATGAGATATTCAGGGTTCATTGAGTTTTGTTTGATTATTTTGTTTTTTTGCACATATAACGTACTACTATGAAAAGCATTGTCTGTGTACAGGGTTCAAACGCTGATAGTTTTATTGTTGTGGTCACACAAAATTACTGTGTAGTTCCCATCATATTGGATTCAGTCAGAAGTATCTGCTTTGGTTATCTGCTCTCTTATTAGGGCTCTGATGAATAGCTGCAGTCTCTGTGTTCGTAAATAAATGTGAAAACTTTGTTGTGAACGTTCTGCTTCTTTTGTTGCCTCTGCTGCAGCTGACACGTGCTGACTGGTTCATGGTTGTGGGTCAGCATCAGGCTGAGCAATTCCATCTGCATTCAGATCAAAAAATCCTTTTTTGTTGCAAGCCCTGTGGAAAGCATCCAATGACCACAGAATCATTTGGGTTGGAACCTAAGACTTCTGAGATCAAGTCCAACCTTTGATCACCCCCGTGTCAACTAAACCACAGCATTAAGTGCCACATTCAGTCATTTCTTGAGCCCTTCCAGGGATGGTGACTCCCCTACCTTCCTGGGTAGTTTCTTCCAATGCCTTACGGCCTTTTCCATGAAGATATTCCTCCTGATGTCCAACGTGAATCTCTGCTGGAGCAAACTGAAGTTATGTCCTCTTGTCCCATCGCTGTGTGCCTGGGAGCAGAGCCCGACCCCCACCTGGATCCACTCTCCTTTCAGATTTTTAGAGAGAGTGACAAAGTCTTCCCTGAGACTCCTTTTCTCCACGATGAACACCCTCAGATTCCTCAACTGCTCCTCACAGGATTTCATCAGCCTGTTTTCCTTCTCTGCAGTGACCCCAACACATCAATATCTTTCTTGAAGTGAAGGGTCCAGAACTGGAAACAGTTGATGTTTCTATTTCCTACATAGATTCTTGTTCTGCTGCAGACAGAATTTGTGCCATTTCAAATGCAAATATTTTTGTATGTGTGCCTGATGTTAAGAAGCTTCCAATGGCAGCATCTGTTGTGAACTCAGTCTGTTAAGTACTATATATTTTGTAATTTGTTTGATACCTTTCACACATATCTTTACCTAGAGTCTTATTTTAATTACTGTTGATGGCAAATGAAAAGAGCACCACTCTAACTACATAATAAATGTTGTTAGAGAAGTCTTCTCTTCATTTGTCATCAGCAGTA
>JACBWW010000052.1:2935477-2960272 GCA_020086605.1 Lanius collurio | reverse complement strand
GGTAGGTTTTAGCAAATGAAAAATATCTTTATAACTTCAGGGAAAACCAGTTCATGGACTATGGAGGAACAACCTAAAAATAACTGATATTTTTAAAGCAAATGAAAAAAGTTTAAGAAATACTTTTATTTTTTCTTTACACTGATTATTGAAAAAAAGTAAATTCCACATTCTTTCCATATCAACTATTTTAATTGTTATGAATAGGTTTCATAATGAAACTGAATTTGAGGCCTCTCTGTCAAATAAATAGAGCTGAAAATTGACTAGGGTTACATTTTTAAATTGTTTCACAAAAAGCTGCAAATAAAGAAATTTCTTGGATTGGTTTAAGTGGAGTGGAGGGGTGTGCACAATTGACTTACAAGATTTTATAGCTGATAAAATATGATGCTGAGATAGGCTTCTGCATGTACAGCAGCATCAGGAACAATGAGTGAGCTTGTTTGTCCTTCCAAAGAAAATGACAAATCACTTAATTTACATAGGTATACAATGATAAACATGACCTCAGCAGTTAAAGTTTTTCTTAACTAGATATTAATTAAGTCAAGAGAGACATTTGTATTAACACAAATAGGTGCTGGACTTTGAGCCCTGAAGAAAGCTTTGTATTTGATATAGGATTTATGTCCCTATAAATCTGGAAAACAGAAAGTGAATTTATATCATATGCATTCAACAATAACTTCAAATAAAGCTTGAAGCATTACTTTATTTATTGCTGCTGATAAATTGTTTCTGCAAGAAGCTGGCATTTATTTTCATATTTCTCAGCAGCATGAGCAAGTTCCAAAATTATGAAATTAAAATTCATGTCAACCTGTATTCATGCATTGCAAAAGATTAAGGGGAAAACATATTCAAATTTGGCTAGACTAGGTCAAGTACTGAACTGAGAGTGTGCAATGTCATTTGCAATACAAGTGATAAATAGGAATTGGAAGCTGAAAAGCTCTTCAGTCAGTTATGTTTGCAAAATTTGTATTTTCCTTTCTGATTTAAAATTGTCCATATTTTGGGGGGAAAAAATGGGGAAAAAAATGAGCATTATGCCTGAAAGGATTTTGTCAACCCCTAGTTTGTATTTTCATTAATTTAATCTGAAGGAGTGTTTGATTTCTGTAACAAAAACTCTGATGAGAGCATTAGCTTCTCAGTAATTACAACGAAAGCCTCAGGCTTCTGGGTTTTCTGGAGTTTCTGCTCATGTCCATGCTGGAACATTTCTCAGGCAACGTGGTGCCCACTCCCTTTTCCTGACTTGCAGCTCAGAGCTTGATGAAGACATTGCATTATAAATGTGGCATCCCACAGGAGCTGGTGCTGAACATCAGATACAAGAATGTTCTTCTTCCTGAGCAGGACTTCCATGACCCTTTACTTATGGAAAAGGGAGTTTCCATTGTTCTCTTGAGCTTTGGATATAGCAAAAGTAGTCAGTGGGCAACCGGTTTTGGGTCTTCAAGTCCACAGCAGAAAGAGAGGGGTGGCAGCCAGAGAAGTGACAGCAGGATTGTGGCACAACAGTGAGTGCCAGCAATGTTTACTAGCCTCTGGCTGTCTTTGTTTACTGCAGTCTCCCAAAGTGTGTCAGAGCATTTACTGCAATCGGAACACTTTCAGAGTCCTCTGTGAGAGCAGCAGCAGCAGCAGCAGCTCTCCTTGCTTCCATGAAACACCACGGACACAGCACACCAAGTGTGTGACTGCAGTCATTTAATGTGTCTGTCCTTCCTGAGAAACCCAGAAGAGCATCCTGGTCCTGACCATGGGTGTCCATGTCCATTTCTCTTGTGAAAGTGCCACTTCCCAGTTACAACCCTGATTAAAATGAGGAGAATCATGCTTCTTTCTGCTGGGCTCTTCAAGATCTCATTGAAAATTGGATTAAGTTGTGTGTCAGTAATCATGTCACCCCTACTCGAGGCAGTCTTGGAGTGGGATCTCCTGCAGTGCCACAAATTCCTTGTTCAAGGATGCTGGTAAGAAACATCAAAATTATGTATCTTTTATTTCCCACTGAATCAGACTTTCCAGCTCTTTTATTTTTGCCAGAATTAGTTAACTCGAAGCAATCTTTTACTTAAAATGAATGGTCCTAAACTTTTCCTATCATATGAGACATTTTCAGTGATTTCTAAGGTTAAACCTTACAAAAGTGGGCATTGGGCCCAGGTCTACATTTGTAAATATGTAAAACACTGAGGAACATGGAAATTTAAATAACCAGTCCAGTTCCAGCCAGGCTATGAGACAAGAAAAGCAGAGAAATACCCCACTCTGGCCTTTGTCATCACTTTATGTGTTACGAATCACTTTTAGGAGATACCACCATAAATGACTGAACTTTTATCAAATTGTATTTCCTTATGTTCTTATAAAAAATACCTTCTTTTAAAGGGCTCATTGCTAACTCAAATTTAAAATGAGTATCAGAAACATATAAGAAACTGCTAACAATGAGCAGAAATAGAGAAACATTTGAAAGGTTTAAAAATAAAAATAATGCAATTTTAAATGGAGCACTTAATAAAAAAGCTACTCTTGTGGCAGCAAAACTATTCAATTAAACAAAAAAAAATCTAATTGATATATCTCAGAACTAAAGGGAATTTCTATCTTTATGTTCTTCTATAAATTTTCAATAAAATTACTGGGAAAAAACCCCATTATTGCTTTAAAATAGCTTTTAAGAATAAGAAACACAGAATTGAAAAGAAAGGTGACACCTGAAAGTTATTCCAGTTACTAGAGTATTTTGGTCTGTAAGCACCTATACTCCAACAACAGTGAATTTTATGTCACACATTTTACTCTTAAAGATCCCAGAAAATGGCATTTTGAAATGAAGCTGACAATTTCAATAGGCAGCTGCTAAATTCATAATGTATTGTATTAAGTATTTTTTTTCCTTTGCTTTTCTCTATATAATATTTATGTGCATTTACTAACCAATAAATTATAACACATAAAAAGTAAATCAAAGCAGATATTTATGCTTTACCGGAAGATGAAAATCTGCACATCCAGTCTATACGACAGGACTTGAACTTCTGATGCTGTAGTCAGGAATATTTTAAAATGCATCCTAGATTAATTTTTAAGTTTTGGAAAATTAAAAGCAGCTAAACATTGTCTTTCCAGCAGCTGTAGACATCTCTGTTTTCTAAAATAAAAAAAGAAGAAGAAAAAAAATAAAGAGGGTAGGAGAACACCAGTGAAGAACATGGACTTTCTAAACAATCTGAATAGTGTAGAATGTTTCAAAATTATTATATTCCTGGCTTATTCAATATTAACATAAATAAGCAAGTTGTGCCAAGGAAGGTTTAGATAGGACATTAGAAAAAATTTCTTCACCAAAAGGACTGTCAAACAAAGGAACAGGTGCCAGGGAGATTGCTGGAATCATCATAACTGAAGGTATTTAAAAGATGTGTAGATGTGGCACTTGGTTAAGTGGTGGACTTGGCTGTGTTGGGTTAATGGTTGGACCTAATGATCTTAAAGGTCTTTTCCAAATGAAATGATTCTGTGATTTTATGATTATATGATTTGAAAATATCTGATCCCAGCCTGTATGTAAACTCCAGAGAGGAATTTGTTTTACTAATTTGATTTTCCCACAAAGTCCATTAACCAATACCCTTCCATATTCAAAAAAAAAAAAAAAAACAACAACAACAACAAAAAAACCCCCACACAAATAAACAAACAAAAACCCGTAAAAAAACAAGCATCTATAATTCTATATTGTTATCATTATTGTTACATAACATACCACAATACTGTTCTTTTATTCCAGTTTTTTCTTTGTTTCATTGTTTATTTCTTTGTTTTTATTTTCTTCTACTATGACCTCTTTGTCACACATCTAACTAAAACTTACTTCTAAATAAGTTTCTTTCCTTCATTTTTAAAGTCAACATCATTGTATATAGATTAGTCCAGTAAAGAATTCCTATCAAAAGTGGGAATAGGAATTTTTTTTGAAAATTTTGGGTTTAATAAAATGAAAATTTTAATGGGTAGTACCTGTTGTCTTCAGAAAATATCTTATTGTTGGGATTGCAAAGAAGAAAAAACCTCAAATTAAAAATAATTTTTTTTCAAATAAATGCATTTTGTATTGCATAGGCTTCCACTGGAATTTCAATCCATTTGCCTTTATGTACTGTTTTATCCTCGGGCTTATTTCCCAATCTGGTCAACACTTCTTATAGTGTATCATTCTGATAATTCACCACGACTTTCTTTCCAGAAGAAAATCTGAGAGCACCCTTTGGGAAATGGAATAAAATTTGAAAGTTTGGCCTGAAGAGGAATGTGAAAACAAAGCTAATCAAACTGCAATCCTCATAAGGCATAGTAGAATCTTTTATTCTTTTTTTATTTTGATTACAATAACTTCATACATTGAATTTAGCAAAAATAAACAGGGCTTTCTGAAGTAAAATTAGACAAAAATAGGATTTAATTTTCTTAAAAAGATGTATTTCTACTTGTCTCTAGACATTTTCTCAAGGAAAAAACTATATTAATTTAAACAGCACAGTGAACCCTGAACCATTACTTTGTAAAGCTTAGAGAAAAGGCAGAAAAGTATCCTTTTATTCCAGATGTGGGAAAAAAAAGACAAGAAAACTGAAGCATTCCTGTTTCATACCCATATTTTTCCTTGGTGCATCATACACAGAGGACTTATACCAATTACAGATATTCCCAGAGGATGACGTGAGTCTAGACAGCAAAAATCCCGTCCTGGGAGTTTCTGTGCCACCAAAGTATTTGATGCCTCCCAGATTTTCTAATACAATAGGATATAAGGTATATAACCTTATCAAATAAATAATTTTTTGTGTGTTTTTTGGGTTTGTTTGTTTGCTTGCTGAAATATTTTCCCTTGCTGAAGAATAGAAGGAAGTTAAAACTTTTTTTGTTTGTTTGTTTGTTTGCTTGTTTTTACTTGGCTTGGGGTTTTCTTGGTGAGGATGTTAAAACTTTTCTTCAAATCGAATGAAAATGTATTTTTATGTCAGTTTGCATTAAAAATATTTAAAAAAAAAAAGTGAATTGTATTTATCAGAATGGTTTGAATTTTTTATGTAATCTTTCCATGAAATTCAGAATACCATGTTATAAAGTCCTGCAAGTGTATGGGGATTACATTTAGTCATCCACCTTCAGTGGGTCGCTAGTGGTGACAAATGAGAAGGAAAAACCACATCTGGATGCAGGCTGAGTTGAGTTTAAATTTCCTTAATGTTTTCTGTTATTGAGGCAGTAAAAACTGTTGGTATTCAAATCTACAAATATATATACATATAAAAAACATTTTCACAAACCAGAAATATACTATATTTGTATAAACACCTTTGGATAAATATATTTGTAAACTCAGGTCATTTTTTCATTCAGCTTGTAAATGATATTCCATTTTTAATAAGGATAAAACCTTTGTTTGAGGTAGCCTACCATACCAATGCTATCTCACACCTTACTGAATTTTATAAAGGAATAAAAATGTGTGCCAAGAGTTGATGAGTCACTGTCTGGGTTACTGTGTTTGATGTTGCATTGACTTCGATTTTATGGGAGAATAGGGAAAGAAGGTAAACACAGCAATTGATGTTTCAGTAATAAAATAGATCTACTTACACATGTTTTTAATTCATTTTTTCAGAAATGAGGTTCTATTCCGTATGAATGTATGTGTTCTGAAGTACATATGGAGTTTTCAATTATGTATCTCTCTATATTTTTCTCAAGCACATTTCACAGAGCCTTTAGCAGTGCTTCCCTGGGTTTTTTTGAGATTACTTTTGAGCACTGATATTTTTGTCCCTCTTTGTATCATACCAGATTCTTTTACTCTGTGTTCCGGTTGGACTGGCAAACTGTTCAAGTGATCCAAATGAGTGCAGAAGAACCAGTAAACAAATTATTGAACTGGATTTTGATATAGGATCAAGCAAAATTCCAGGGGGTGTATGTTTTTAAACAGTGTGTACTGTTGTCTAAAAGTGACAATTTTTCATTTTAAGGAAACTGAGAAACTTGCAATTATCCTTTTTTTTTTCAGTGAAAACAAGGATTAATATCTTTCAGAAGGGGATATCTACTGCGAAAATTCTCAAGGTATCAGAAGAAAATGACTCATGAATATATGAAATACGCATTGTGCAGTGTTGGTCAAGGGGTTCCTGATCTTAACTAAAACATGTGCATATTATAAAACCCTTTACATCTTGTTCATTAAATTTATAGCAATAATGCAAAACTAAAACAAAGCAATAAGCTTTAGAGAACATACTGTGCCTTCGAGATGACTATTCATTGTGTGACCTCCCCCGAGCAAGCCTCAATAATAAATCTTGTTGGATTTTCTCATTAAAAGTGTGTGCATGTGGGTTGTCTGCTTTTTTTATTGCTTTTGGGTTTGTGTTATTTTAATTTTGTTATTTGTACAATTTCATATCTGAATCCAGGCATTTAAACACTGTGGAATTAGAACAGCCATGCTACCAATTTGTTTGTTTTCTCTTAATGTCACTTACTGAAGCTGCTGTGCTCACAGGAAACATCAGAAATCTTTGAAGCTAAATTTGTATTGGTTTAAGAGATTTTATTATTTCTCCCATACAATGGGAATTTGATACTATAACCATAAGACTAATAGTAACCATTTTGTGGGATTTGTTTTACATTACAAGTATGGCGTGAAGTCATAAGAATACAATAAATTTGGAATCTAATGTGCCATGAGGGGGGGAAAAGCTTTTCTTTCTTTAAGATCATTATGATAATCCTATTCTTTTAGACTCCTAAATCTCTTATTTTTAGCTTATTTACACAATTTGCAAATGTGACTGAGTTAATTGTTTGAGGAAATGTGACCTATAAATAAGAACTTTTCTGGAGCTGGCTTAGAAATATATTTTTTCTGTTATGACTGGAAAACTTCTAAGTATTATTTTGGAGAAGGGATGTTTAGAGAAATGCCCCAATTCTAACAAAACTTTACTGAAAAAAACCCAAAATTATTTGGTACTTAAAAGTTCAGCATTGGACTTTTCAAGATAGAAACAGTATTTCCACTTTTACAAATTTGCTTTACACAGGGAATATCTCAATATACGTGTTAAACTTCAACTTTAAAAATGTTGATGTTTCTAATAAATTTCTGTTTGCTTAAGATAAGTTTTAATGAGATTTTATTGTTTAAAGAACATTGGTTCTTATCATATTTTTTTAAAAAATCAGAATTTCCTAAAAAATTAATTACTAGTTAGTCTTTGCACAGAAATAGTAAATAACTTATAATAAATAGATATATTTCCTTTTAAGATACTATCAACTTTTTAATGAATCTGTCCAGAAATCTTTCTGAGTTTTAAAAGAAAAAATCCTGAACTGAAATTCAAAGGCAAAAATGTGAAAATGTTTTCCAGGAATAAGTGCTTCAAAACTCTCAAGTATTCTTAGATGTTTTTATTCTTATATGGACTTTCAAATTGAAAAGCTCTGCAAGGTAAAGATTAGTTTGTTTCCTAATCTTTGTCTAAGTTAAAATCTCTTGGAATTATTATATATGAATTTCACAAAGTTTAGACAATATTTTCATTTGTAAAATTTTCTTGATAATTTTTCAACTGGTTATTACCATTTTCACACTTCCCCTACAAGTGATTCTTAACCTACATTAGGTTTAAATTCTTTTGATACTACTATTAAAAAAAAAAAAAATAGGAAACCTTTATTACCCTTTTACTCTTTCGATTGTTCTTTTGAGTTCTCAGTCCTACACTTTATGTCCTTCCTGTCCAAAGATATACCACTTGCTTTTTTTGATTAGAAAGATTATCTAATTATCAGTTTCCATAAATAATTAGGAAATTTTGAGCCTTCTTTCACCATGACAAGGTTGATAGAGTGTACACAAATTGCAAACTCATGGTAAGTAAAGGAATATTTACCAGACTATCTTGCCTCCTCAAGACAGCCAAATGTTTGTTGAGACTAAGATTTTTCACATTTCAGTAATCCATGGCTGTCTCTTACTGTCTCTACTGACACTATTAAAAGCCAGCTAAGGAGTAATAGAGTATTTAGCTGTTGACATATCATACATGATGGTTTGTGACCTGATCTAATGCCTGACATCCTCAACTCAATCCAAACACACATTAAAATCTGTAAAAACCTTTTATTAAATCACTTGTCACAGACAGAATGGGATAATAATTAGAGCATTAGTCATGAATTTAAGAAAGTAAGATTCAATTAAATATGATATCATTTGTATATGACCTTAGATAAATTGCTTGGGTTAGATTTTCAACAGTATTTGGTAATCAATGTGGAATTCATCTCATTTGAACTTAACTGTCAAAAATGGAAGTATTTAACCTGAGTAGCTGTATCAGGTCTCTTTGCAGTCAACGAAGGAGGAAGATATGTCCCTCTAGAGGAAACGTCATCCCACTTCTCTTTTTCTGCCTCAGAGAGAACCTATATAATTAGCTTCAACTAAATGCTTTGCTCCTGGAACCTTATCCAAAAGGAGCTGATGATTTCTGTGACTAAGTTGTCCACTGAGTCGAACATTCCCTGCACCAGCAACAACCTGAGGAGCGCTGTGTCATGTGAGATGGGTCACTGCCTCTGAAAGAGGGGACATGGCTGTCCTGAAAGAAAACCATCTTAGCTTTTAACACCTACAACATTCTGAAACTGGGCAAGGGATAGGTCACTACAAGCACACTAAGTCTCCTTTGGAGACAGATGGTTTTGCTTGTAATATGTATTCATGGAAATGATGGCCCCACATACATATTTACCCCCAAGAATGTGAACTAATGCAGTACCTATGCACTCATTTTCACTTTGAACACCTGCCACATTTGCCTTCAGCTTTGCTATTCCAGGACAAAGTCATCCCAGGATGTTTTTCCTTCAGGATGTAGCTAGACCCTCCAAAAGTTCAGTCTAAACATGTGCTTTAATGCAAATATTTTATATATTCAGTACTGGCACAATAGAACTAACAACTATGCCAGGGGAGGAGGAAGAATAAGGATTTTGGAGCCTTATATAACATAATTTGGCACTTGACAAATTATATGTTAAGGATTTAATTATGCAAATAAAAATTCTAGAATAACAGGATCACAAGACTCCCCAGAGTGCACATTAGAAGATGAAGAAAAACACTATTAGAAATGCAATATATACACCACTTACTATCAGAAACAGATCTTTTTTTCTGTCATTAATTTTTTTTTACTCAGTAAAATGATTTCTATGAACATATCTCATTATTGTTTCATTATTTATCTGCAAGCCCTACTACTATATTGACATTGCAATTTTCCCTTTGTATTCTGGGGGTTCTGAGTTAATTATTTGTTTATTTGTTTATTTGATTCAGAATTAATTTTTATTTGCTCAATTCAGTCTAGTTAAATAAGATGGGAAAATTTAAATATAACAGAAAATAAAATGGCTTGATTTTTATTACAAAACTTTTTAGATTATTCAAAATCAGTATTTTGAGCTCCACTTGATTTTGGCAAGCAGCCTCTTTTCATCTTTTATTTGAACGTGCAAGTACGTAAAATGTGTGTCTTGCAAAATTATCTTAAATGTTTACAATGTAGTACAAAATATGCTCAGCTTTTAATTTCCCTGGGAATGGGAATCTTAGATCTGAAAGTTCCTTAATGAAGGTCTGAAAATATGCCTCTGGGAAGCAATTTCTTTATTCCTTCATTTCATTTACTCAGTGGGGGAAATATCACTGAAATTGTGGTAAGGATCTTTGACTCATTGTTTTTAGCCATTTTGAGATTCTCTAATTGCTCTTCAAAGCAGAATATATGGTCTGAAGCTTAGTTAAACCTGTTGCAGCAGTGTCTTTTAGCACAGGAAGGTGAAGAACTAGAGGATGTTTGATGTAATGAAACAGAGGAATAGAAATCCCAAGTACTAATGCTCAATTATATATATCTAAATTTTAGCAGGTGAAAATGGACAAAAAAGGATTTCAAGAAGTCACAAGCCTTAAGCAACTTCCAGATGTGTAGCAACTGAGTAAGTATGGTTTTCCAGTAGCTCTTGGGAGGCTGTGTTGGGTCCCAGGGGTGTCTGGGCTGCCCTTGCCCTGAGCTGGGTTCCCCGTTGCCCAGCCTTTCTGAGCCCCAGCCCTGGGAATGACACCAGGAAAAGAGATGGCAGACCCCAGCAACTCCAGCCAGGCAAAAAGCCCCTGGAATTACTGGGGAGCTGCTGTCACCTCTTCCCTGAGAGCAGGGAGAAAGGAGAAATCTGGAAAAATGACTGTATGAACACATCCTAATGCAGACTCATGAGTGAGAAGGAATACTCTCCCTCCCCCATGAATATCACATTCGTCCTGACAAAGACAGGATGCTGAATGACAGTCTTTTCTCAAGAAATAAGAATTTCCAAATGTGCCCAAAATGTGTTCTGGAAGACTGAGAGTAAAACTAGTAATAGCAGGTATATAGTAGTATGGGTTTTTCTAGTGTAAAAATTGTATAACAGCCTCCAGTTGCTCCAGCGGAGGTTTAGGTTGAATTTTAAGAATAAAAAATCCTTCATGGAAATGTTTGTCAAGCATCAGAACATGTTGCCCAGAGTGGTGGAGTCACTATATCTGGAGGTATTTAAAAGTGGTGTAGAGGTAGCAAATGGGGACATGGTTTAGTGTTTGACATGACAGTGCCAAGTTAACAGTTGGATTACTTGTTCTCAAAGGTCTTTTCCAACCTAATTCCATTATTCAATGTGTTAGGGTTTGGGCTTTTTTGGGGGATGGAGAAGGAGATTGGCTTGGTTTGCTTTGGTTTGGTTTCCCTCTGGTATTTTAAGTATCGGATACTTTGGAGCGTAAGAAAAGAATACCCAAAGATGGCAAAACTCCAGGTACTATTTCCAAAGAAATATTCAAAGAAGATTTCAAAAAAAGTACAGTACAATGATTACTGGCATAAGTCCTTTTCCAAGTTCACGTCTAATTCTTATGGCTATTATTTATTATTCCTTCCTTTAAGCATCTGAGCATTTATTAACTTTGTGATCAAAGCAGTGAAGTCTTAGGATATGTCATGAAAACTTTAAAAAATTTCTGCACTTTTGACACCTGCTGTTTTAGAGGATAGAACTGCAAATTTTTTATCATTATTAGCTAAAATTCACTTATTAAACAACAAGCTTTGGTTCAGCGATTAAAATAGTCTCTTTTTTATCTTTTACTTGTTAGTATGTCTATTATTATGACTCATGCTGTGTAACTGAGTGTCACATCAATAGGCTCAAGAAGATGCAGTGAAAAACTTTGAGTTTGCTTTGAATTTGACTCCATAGGAGAAATACAAAAGATTTATAGTCGCATTTTTTACAACCAAACTTTTATTGTGTTATTATTTACATTGGAGTTTATGTATAGACAGCATGTTACCTCTTACCAGTGTGACTGACCAATGCATCCCCACTACAGAAGGACATAAGTGATGTGCTGGTGAAGTTTCCCAATTTGGAATGTTCATTGAATTCCTGAGTCAGCTCTTGCAGCCTCAGTTATTTGATTTAGCTGCCTGTATCTTGAGGTGAAAAATAAGTGCAAATTGTGTCACAGAGAGCTGTAATGCCTTTCTGTGGGGGGTGCTGTGTGGCCCTGTAGAGAGACAAGGAGACACTCCTGTCCTTCTTGTCCCCCTGAAATAAATTTCTGTGTTGTATTTCATCTCTCTCTCGAAATATATACTCCTCATCCTAGACAGGGCGTTGTCACTCGGTTCATAGATTTATTTTTCTGTAGTAGGAAAGAGTCCCGGTCTCTAAAAAGTCTTTGGACAATGCTGTAACCAAAACAAAAGAGCAATTTAATGTGTTCAGTACTCTTAATAGTTAATTGCAAGATCCATAGTTCTTAGTGACCATCAAGGTGTTTTAAAGTGGCAGCTTTACATATACATAAATGATTAAATTGGCCATTATACATTAATATGTTCCTTTCCTGCTTTCTCCTCATGTAATTTTCTTTCACATGACTCTGCCTTCAGCCTTGCATTCTCTGTCATGTTGGTTTTTTAAACACTCTGTTTCTTGCAAGAACTGCAGAAAAGAAATTTACATTATGCCCTAGTAACAGATGGTAGGACAATACCTGTGGATAGATAGTTGTTTTAAAGCTTCTGAGCTCATTTGAGTGACTCTGAGAGCCCACCTGCCTCTTCTGCCTTCACCTTTTGGAAAGTAGGACAGAACTTCTGAAAACACCTGTGCTCTTAACAAGAGGAGCAGTCCCAGCCAGTCAGGTGACTCATGCACTGTCCTGTTGTTTGGATCACTGAATTATTTGAGCTGTTTCGGCTTCATTTTTGCTTATGTGTGTCTGTTAGACTGACACTTAATAATTGTATTTAATGATTCTCTTTCTAAGCTTGCTATACAAGTAAAGACTTTAATAGCAGCTGGAGAGATGAACATTAGCAACAGGACAGAAAAGCTGAGAACGTTCAGAAGAGAACTTGTTCCTTCAGGTTTACAATTATTTTGTAATGGCTGAGCAGAGATGTCTTTAAATTAACTACTTTTCCATTTTCTTGCTATGTGTTTTCATATTTAGATAATTTCTTTTCTATTTTTATTCACTAATGAAAGAATAATTTCCTCCTCTATTAAAGAAATACAATCACAACCTGATCACATTGAGATTTAATAAAGAATATTTTTTGTTTACATACTAAGCCTTGACAATTTACATACTTAGCCTTGACAGCATTGTAAGGGGGGAGAGGGGGGGAGAACTGTGGTGTGCTTTGGGGAAATAAAACTGTTCTGCACTGAAAAAAATCAATGGATAGAGGATGATCTGAAGGTTGATTTTTTTGGATTTTTTTATAAAGACGTACATTATTCTTTAGAGAATGTCTTTACTAGTCTTTCTAAAATTCCACACACCATGTAAATTCACTTAATATCTGAACAAACAGTATCTGGGATTTTCAGGTGGAATATAGATAATTCTTTACTTTTTATGCCAAATGAAATATTTTCTACTTCTTTTTGCAGTGTGATCAGACTGTAGAATCATTAAGGTTGGAAAGCACCTCAAAAATTCTTGTGTCCAAACAATCATATATTCAACCTGTGTAACTTGGAGTTGTTTCTAAATGTGTGAAAGGGTTTACAAAAAGAGGAGCAAAAAAAATAAACCTAAAGTGGTGAAGCTGAATTGACTGAAAAAAAATTAAAATTTGTTTTTAAGGTAAATCAACAGGAACTTCCCCATCATAGAATTATTACTAACTTTTAGCTCTTCAGTGATGTTTGTGTGCTCTCTATTAATCGAGATTTAAATGATTAATCATTAATATCTTTTAAAATTCTTTCACCTTTGCATATTGGACAGGCCAAACATTTTTGGTGATAATAAACCATTCTGATTAGTTATGTCTGAGTTTAAATTTAGAGTAGTACCTGATTACTGTTGTTATTTTATATGTTTGGGAAAACAGGGTTCGTTTTAGACTCTGTCTCTGTAGAGAGAAGCAGTACAGACTGTAAATACAATATCACACAGACATTGCATTTACATTTTAATAGTTATGGTACAAGATCTGTTGATATCTTGATTTATCCTGATAAAAGCAAATGATAACTTATCATTTTAAAATCTCTTACTTATTCCTTCTTACTTTTTTTTTTTTTTAATCAAATGAAGTTTCTCCTGCTTCAGTTAGGATAATCAAATATTGTTTATAGGATCCTGCAGACAGCAAGTCAACCACATGGTATATGGACAAATCATTCTCATATCCTTTAGGAAGAGTATGAAATTACTTTCCCTTTATAATGGTCTTAATCAGATGAAGATTAGTGTTTTTATTATTGCGAGGATGCATTGATGGAAACACTCAGGAAAGCTTACAGACATCTGTTGGTGTGATTGCCTGGTAGAACCATCCATAATTCATATTGATATATGTCATGAAAAGATAATGACCAGAGTATGTTTCATCTGTTCTTTAAATGTTATTAAATAATGTGCTTGCATAAAACAAAACAAAACAAAACAAAACAAAAAAAACCCAGTTTATGTTGTGCCTTGATGTAATAAAGAAAGGTTCAAGTTTTTAACAACCAACCTTTTCAGTCATATACACACTTGAAAAAACATTCAGATTGCATGGCAGAAAACAGGAGGCAAAAATTATCCAGGTGTTTTCAACACAGTTTATCACAGTTTATCATTCTGTCTTTTCAGAATGTGCTCACAGCTGGCAGCCTACAAGATTTGAAAAGTGTCAAAGTAATTAGAAACAGATTTAATGAGTTTGTTGCGAAAATTACTTTTAGTATTCGGAATCCTTAATTATATTTGAAGTCACTGATGAAGAAAAAGAAAAAGAGGAAAAGGCAGAGCATATAATGGAGAGTATTTAAGTCACCTGATCCTCAAACAAACATAAAATTAGTTGAAAGAAAATTAAACTAGTTTGAAAAACTTGTTTTCAAGAATGTTGAAATTTTGGCTCTGAAAAAATCCTAATGCAAATGTTTTGTTAGAGGACAAAACATTGCTCAGAGTACCAAACCTCTCTATTTTATGGATTTGGATTGGCTTGTTTCCAATTAAAATCCAGCTTTTCCAAGAGTGCAAAAAAAACACTCTCATTCCTCAACAGATTTATCTTCTGCACACAAAAGTAAACTTTGTGACAGTTACTGGTAATATAAATATATTAGAAGAAGTCACAAAAAAAGACAACATATTTGCATCTGTTCTTAGGTCTGAGTTTGTTTTTTGTTCATATAGGAAATGTTGCTTGCAAAATGACAATTGAAATACATTTATTTCATAGCAGGGTATACAAACACATATACACTCACACATGTGCAAACATGTACTTTCTTGGATTGTATGGCAATTATTTTTTAATGCCTGTCTGTGAACAGGTTTTAAAAGTTGCTGTTTTCAGCATCTTTCAGAAGTACCAGGGAGCAAAACCTCGTTGCTTCCTTCGACATTCGTTTACATAGATTTAACTCATCTGTCATCCTCAGCAATAGTTAAAATTATTTTCAGCTCTGTCATTTGGGGACTCACAAGGCAAGATGAGTCCACAGTTTCTTTTAAATATTATTTCTAAATAAAGTGTAGAATTTATGCTTTCTGACTTATTTTTGCAAATACTTTCCTCTGAGTCAATGCTCAAATGCTATTTTTCGTATCCTTTGTATTTCTATTTTTGATAGTATTTTATGCAATACTTGCTTTAGTTCATAGATTCACTCCATTAATATCTATGTCAATATGACCATCTAACGCTAACAGTAGTAGTAGTTGGGTTGATCCAAATATATAAATTACTTTTGAAGGATCATTTTGTACATGATTATTTTAAATGGTTTTCTAGACTACGTGGATGGAGAGTTCTCATTCAAGATTTTATTTTCTGATTTCCATGCTTATAGAGGATAAAATGCTTAGGAAATTCTCTGGGATTTTTTGCACATCTCAACAGGAAGAGGGGCTTGTTTGGGGAATAATTTTGTCAGTGGAAGCTCTTGTGGTGACATATAAAGATCTTCCTTTTGGTGTGATTCAGAGTCTTGACAACTGTGAAGCAACATACAAAAGGTATCTCAAATATTTTCTCAGTTATAGAAGTCATGAAGGGAAAAAAATACTCTGACTGAGAGGTTGATTTCCTGTTGCTTAGTGGCACA
This sequence comes from Lanius collurio, assembly GCA_020086605.1. NCBI lineage: Eukaryota > Metazoa > Chordata > Aves > Passeriformes > Laniidae > Lanius > Lanius collurio. The sequence goes on along the minus strand of JACBWW010000052.1, from coordinate 2,944,510 downwards.
ATTTACAGATATTTTATGTATTGATAGCTTTTAAATACTAGATGAATAACTTTTTCTTAAAAAAAAAAAAAATAAAAAGGATGCCATGAGTAAATAGGGATTTTTGTTCAGTTTTTGGTTTTTTTGGTTGGTTGGTTGGTTGGTTTTGGATGAATTTTTTGTTATTTTGCTTTTGTGTTGGTTTGGTGATTTTTTTTTTTTTTGCTTTTTTTTTTTAAAGTTTTACTTAAAAAGTAGATGACATTTTGCTATCATTTTTTCTGTGTGGGAGCAGGAATAAATGTCAGAGAAGATCACTGTGAAGCAAAATTATAGTTCTTCTCTGCACAATATTTTCTACAGGTTAAGTTGGTAGATGTTGCTGCCACTGCAAACAGGAATAACAGATTCAATACACTGAACCACTAAATTAAATCAAATGCTGCATTTTTTCAACCAGTACAGTGAGGTGGAGATACTGAGATGCAGAGTCATGACTTACTCTACATCTTTTACTCTTGTAGTTCCCTCTGTCCTTCAGAAATAACAAAGCAGTCTGAATAGTTTCTCAGATATTCTGCACAGATAAAAGTCTCATAAGTTTGAAATGGAGAAAATCATTGTTAAATCATCATGTAAAACAGATTTTTTCTTCTTTCTCCCAAGAGATGTATCAGTATTTAAAAGACTGGGGTTGGAATAGCCATCTTTTTTCCCTACCCATTTTTATAGCCAACATTCCAAGATCATCAAAAATTCATTATATATTTTAAATGGAATTAGAAGAACATGAATAATTATAATGTAAACACTGTTCTATTTCAGCATTATTTAAAGATACATTGATTACTGCAATAATTGGTGTCACTGCATTTTGGCAGGAAAATGGCTGGTTATAGAGTTACGTGGAAGGGGATGAACTTTGTGGCTAATTTTCTCCTTGTTGCTCATTTTATAAAAATGTGGGAGGTAAAAAATGATTAAAAGTATTCTCTCTACTCTAATGTTCACTGGTATTAAATTTTGAGCCCATTATGAGGATGTAATGTAAGCCAATAAGTTCCCAGGCAAGGTACAAAAATTACTCCCTGAAGTTTTCTTCAAAAATGTTTTATTAGCATGAGTATTGCTATTGTATGATATCAGTGTTAAAAAAATCATAAAAAATCACAGAGACAAAACAAAGACAGTAAAAAAAGAAAGGCAAGGAAAAAAGAAAACTAAATGTGAGTTTTCTCCTCCTCTTTCTGAGTTTTCATGTTCCTTGAAAACTGACAGTATAGACGAATATGTCTTTCTGTTGTCAGACCATCATCAGTTCAGCAAAAAGTAGATATATAAAGTCCTGTAACTATACAAAGTTCATGAATAATCACATATCCTATAACACACATCTTCATTGCACAGCAACAGATTTTGACAAATTGTTGCCTTAAAGAAGACATGGCAGGAGGAAGGAGACGGGGACAGCTTACATGTTTTTCCTCTCATATCTGATCCTGAGTTCTTGCTAACATTAAATGTCCACTTGATTTTCTTTCCCATGAAAAGGTAGTTTAATTGCACCAAAGCATTATTTTCAATTAAGAAAGGGTGTAAGGTAAACATCCACCTAAGCATTCAACAACAGTGTCTGCAGACAGAAATATAAGGCATTTTCAGGGCAGTCTGAAACTGTTCTATTTTTAAAATATTATAGGATAGAAAACAAAAACAAATACAAACTGCAGAAGTCTTCATTTTTAGAACATGATTGTTTTCCTTAACAGTTTAAAAAAATATTTTTTGGAATTTTTTTTTTTATTCTCTAATTGAAGTTTTGTGTGATACAGTAACATGTTTGTCACTTGCAAGAAAGGAGAGGGATAAATAAATTCCATGTACTGAACTGAATATGCCTTCAATATTTTCACATCCAGCATAAACCCAAACCCATTTTATAGGTACTGCCAAGAACACCTGATGCTATCTAGCAAGTGGGCTTCCTCTTACTGCTGGTTAGGATTATTCAATGTTCTTCTCCCCAAACCCATCCCAGTGTAGGAAGAGAGGTTATGTCCTTCATAGGAGGCAAATGTGTATTAAGAAAGTCTTAAATGCCAGCTGTTTGTTTCCCAGATTCTTATTATTTTCAATTTATTACTCTGAAACAGGTTCAAAAAGAAATAGAAAGCCTGCTTCTATTTGTCTTTTTGACAAAGAATGTAGATTTTGGTTAACAGTGAAAATGGTAACTACATCCAGGCAGACACAGGTAGAAATGTGTTTAAAGACATACTTTTCTGCTCTTTTGTTTCACAATTTCCTTATTCGTTTACTTTTCTGACCGTTTCTCTTGAGAAAATGGATGAACTGCAGCTGTTGCTTGCTTCCATGCAGAGTCAGACTTCCAGAACTGTCATAAATAGTTAATACTGTGCAATTTAAAATGCTCTTCTAGGCTGTCATGCATTGCACATAGCTTTAAGTAGGTCAAGCTGAATTTTGCCAAAAAGCAGAAAAGTAATAACACTGTTGTAATATCAGAGTTAGTGAAGCAGACTTGATTTACTTCCTGTGTCAAAACATTCACAACCCAGTCAGGAATATATTCAGTTACACTAAGAAGCAGAATAAGAGAAATAATCAAGACAGGGGTGTATACACACAGATGAACACAGTTGTCCACATTAATCCAAAATGTAGAAAGCCTCAGATATCTAGTTCTGGGGTTTTTTTTTGTTTTTTTTTTCAGATCATGGCCTAAAATAGTTGCTTAGGTAATGATTAAAAGAATGAAGGAGCTACAGCACAATCTGTTCCCTGACAGTTTTCTGTTTCTGATGATTTTCAGCAGATCATTACTTCTGATGGAACTTTTATTCACAGATGTCTTCTATGAATTTTTATTAATTTTTAGTTAATATGTATATTCAAAGTGTCTTCTTACAAGTTCAAACTCATTATACATCGTGTGGCCAAAACCAAACTTCTCCCTTGACTGTCACCTAATTGTATGTAACATCATTTAATTTTTCTATTAGAAATAATAATGAAGAATATTTTCCTATTAATATTGTCCTGCAACTCAACATCTGTCATGGAACAACATGGTTACCTTGGTTTTAAACTGAAAGGCCCTGGCCTCTTTAATATATCACCATAAGTAATCTAATTATTAATTAGTAATTATTTCATGCTCTTCTTTGCCTTCTTTTGTTCGACAATATCTTTTTGAGATGGAAGATACACTGTGCTGTTTTCAAGACAATAGGCTACAATTTCTAGGATGATTATGTTTTTAATGTTCTTTATTCCTCACTTTCTAGCAGTTCTAATTATCTTTTTTGTGATGTGAACGAATTGAGAAAGACTCATCTGCAGTGACTTTTTTGACTGTTATTTAGCTAATGTTAGTTTGAATGTAACATGTAACTAATGTTAGGCTGAATTGGTTCAATTTCAAGGGAAAAGCTTGAAAATATGATCTAAGCATATCTGAAAGAAACTTAAAAGGCAAAAAGAGCAGCCAAAAGAAAAAAGAAAAGCCAAAGCTTGTCAAAACCTGTTTACAAGATGAAATCTCATAAATTATTTGGCTGTTCTTAGATTATTTTTAGCTTGGTGTTGACAGCGTTAAGTTTTCCTTTCCTTTTTCTTTTTGCATCATGCATTATCAGCTCTCCATTCTACCTTGTTTTCCTTGAGTTTTATAGTTTCTTTATGAGAAAGTTTATTTTTAAATGAAATTCCATGATTTTTAATGGAAAATTTTAAATAATAAACCTGATATAATAGTGAAGATAAAAAAAAAAATGAGGGTAAAAAGAGCAATTTATTACAATGTTGTGAATAAAATAAAAGCAATTAAAAAATCTTTTTCTTTTTCTTTTTCTTTTTTTTTTTTTTTTAAATTACACCCAGTTTTCAGTATCTGATACTTAAATTTCACTGCTAAGCAATGCCACAGCTTTATTTTAAATTCATGTGTAAAGCAGGGGAAAGGGGTAGAGCCTGTGGATGTATTTGCAAAGAACTGAAAGTATGAAAATATTTATCTAGTTTTGGAAGGCTGCACTGACTGAAGTTAGAAATCATCACAAAGTCTGTCTCTCTCTCTCACACCTACACACACAAAAAATGCAATAAAATGCATTACAAAATGAATCTTTGTAGCTTTATTTCCAAACCAGATCCTTAATAATTAGATTACTTTACTAATTTACTGTGGCTGGTTGTCCATTCTTTCAGTGAAGAGTAAGTTAAATTAGTTTTGCTGTAGAAATATTTCAGGATCATTGTATTTTGCAGAAAACAATATAATACCTGCTTTTTTTCTTTATTTTGAAGATATTATGTTGTGACTAATTAAATCTTGACAATGAATGTCAAGATTTCAAAGGAGAAAGAGAAACAATCAATTCCCATTGGCAATACAGTATAAAATATTCTTTAAGTAGAATGTTAGGTAGATACATGATTTCATCATTCTTTTCTTCTTAGACTTAAATACAATGACATTTATATTTAAGCTTTCATTTTTCTTAAAAGATATTTTTTATTCTATCTCTAAAAGTTCTCATGAAGGAAACTTCATGAATAAAATATTTCATTGCCAAAACTTTCTCAAAGGAAAATTGGGATATCTTTGAGAGCACCCAGCGTATAGCTGCTCATCCTTTATCTATTGACTGCAATTAGAAGCACTGAAAAAAGATTTATATTTATCCAGCAATGACTTCTTTTCAAAAGGTTCTGTGTAGTCCACATCAACTAGGATAACAAAAACCCTGCATGATCATTTACTTTTAAACTTACATAATTCAGTTACTTGTAGAGCCTCCTTTAGGATCCTGTAATAGAATTTTATTGTGCTAGAAAAGGAAACTTGATTATGGTCTTCTGGGTGATGATTTAGGCCAATGAACACCTCCATAGTTCTTACTTGCTACTCAGATCCCAGGACGTCTGTATGGATTTCTTTTCCTACACATAGTCATTCTGACAAGAACGTGATTTGCTAAAGGTGGCCAAGGGAAGGTTTTGATAACCTTTTCACATTCTCTCTGATCTCAAAAAGAACATTTTGTCCATTATAAGCAGAGAATGCTGTAGGAACAGAAGGCAGATCATGAAAAGTGAGGTTATGGCAGTGAATTAAATAGCTATTTAATGTCAAAGAAGTGCTTTACCAGAAGTTTCTACAGGCTGCTGGTGTCTCATTTCTAATGAGATAACAAGATACAGGAATTCTAAGTATTTGTTAAAAAAAAAGCTATGATAGATAAAGAATTGATTTTTTTTTTCTTTCTTAAGGCTTATAAAATTTAATGATCATCTGGGGAGAGAATGAAGCTTTGTACTCAATGTCATTTGTGTCCATGTCATAGAACTAAAGAGAAAAGAATTTAAGGACTTAATAGAGGATATGGCTGCTATTCTACTTCATAATTAGGGAGGGGAAAGTAAGAATGAACAGGAAAATGATGACATGGCTGCACATCATGATTATTAGAATGTCCTTCCAGTGATCCCTATTTTGATGAGGGGTGGAAGTTACTCTATCAAATACAATGATACTGCAGAGAACATCTTTCACACTGAAGCAGCAGAAAGTTCTGTACAGTGATAAAAAAAATGCCAGCAAATAGGGCAAAACCTATGTTTTCTGCATGAGTTCTGCTTTCCATAAAGTTTAAGAACATATATCTTAAAATATTGAGTAGTTTCTGAACTCTTTGCCAAGGAATTCCTAAAAATTTGATGTGCTGAAGTAAGGACTAGGAGAACTGAAATGGCTTTGAATGTATGAATTATTGTTTCCAGCTTATTTCTTTTTCACTGTGTTCAAACATTGAAATCTATTGATGTCAATAGAAAGCCTCTAACAGATTGGGATATGCTTTTGATAAAATGTGAAGAAATTTTCTTTCACTCATCACCCAATGTTTCTGAATTCATCTGGTTCAGGTGGATTAGCCTGGATAGAAGTGTGGATCAAAAGGATGAAGCTTGTCCTGTGGCAACTGATCAACTTCCTCTCCAGCAATGTATCCCATATTGACACACAAACTCTCAGCCACTGCTGTGTGGCTTGGAGCTTGAAAAAAACAGCATAAAAACTGGAAATATTTTGTACACCTTTTTGTTAAGACTTCCAACAGCCATCATGTTAAGAACTCTCTAGGTCATTCTGCATACTCTGTGTTTTTTCTTATAAATATTTTGAACATATATATTCAGAAAGTTCTCTGAAAATTTTTAATTGAGCAGGAAAAGGAGAATTTTCTGATTCTAATTATTTTATGCTCCAATATGTTAAGGACATTATGCAAAATAAACTATAATTCCCTACTTCTGTACTCTCACTGTAACCTCCTCTCTCCTCAATGTGTCTTAAATGCATTACACATAAAGATTGTGAAAGAGCTAGTAAAGACAAATAACACAACTGCTAAAAACTCAACAGTCACTACAGTGATTGTCAGGCAGTGTTCTTTATATCCATCATTATGAAAAAGTGCTCAAGATCTTTGAGTCTCCACCCTCAGTGGGGTTTCAGCTCTTGAACCCTGACATAAGGAAGAAGTTGGAACTGTTGGAGCAAGTCCAGAGGAGGGTAATGAAGACGACCAGAGGGCTGAAGCACCACTGCTATAGAGAGAGGTGAGAGAGAGTTGGGACTCCTCAGCTCAGAGGAGAGAAGGCTCTGGGGAGAGCCTTCCAGTTCCTAAAGGAGGCTACAAGAAAGATGAAGAGGGAATTTTAACAAGGGCATGCAGTCACAGTACAAGGGGGGATGGCTTCAAACTGAAAGAGGGAAGGTTTAAATTAGATATTAAGAAGAAAATCTTCCCTGTGAGGGTGGTATGAGATTTTCTTCTCTCCTTTCCTCACCTGGCTTACCAAGAAGAGTCAGAATTTCTTCTGCCTGTGACCCCTGTTATCATGGGTCCTCAATGCACAGGCCATTGGATACCTTACTGTGGTCTGTAAAACACCCATTCAATACTTTTTGTGTCTTATCCAATTTTGCACATGCCAGTCACAATAGATCTTTCTGTCTAGGCTCCAAGTAAACAGTTTCACTAATCAGACTATAAAAACTCTTTTATTATCTACACCTTGAAACACTTTTTTACTGTTTTGTAAAGAGGTCATCCTATTTTAGGGAGGTGAAAACATTCCCTCACCTGCAGATTGACTGTCTCTGGATGAAATCTTTTCTACTTCAAGATGATTTCTAATGCAGATAAATTAAATTAATTTTCACTCAGATTTTTAAAATCCCATATATTTTCAACCTCTATATTGGCATTAAAAAAAAAATCTTTGTCCTCTATTTACCAGCTAGATAGTTTTATGATTAATAGAGAGAATAGGGAAAGGAGAAATATTAATTTCTATCTCATCTGAATTGTCAGTAGCTTGACTGGGCCTTAATGAATTGCATTGGGAACATAGTTTATTTATGATATCTGTCAAAAGTTCCCAGAGTGCTGCAAAAGGTTTTAAGTATCAGTATAAAATGTTAATGTTCAGGCATTATATCAATATATTGGAAACAGCTCCTTGCATTACTGATCTAATCAATAACATAATTGTGGGCAAGTGATTGTGCCAAACAGTGAGAATGAATGGGATGAGAAATCATCAACTCATATTTTCAATAACTGATAAAGCATTACATGTGAGGAATAATGATAGTGCCATGACAGAACACTAAGTGTGATTCCCCTTCAGAAAATCCCTGAGATTCCAATGAAAAAAAAAAAAAAAAAAAGGGAAGTAAATAAAATCTGTGGGTTTAAATACTAGTGTTGTCTCTCCACTCATTTGCTTATAATTGCAAAATAATTTCCTAAGACATAATATTGCTTCAAATTAGAAAGTTCACTGGGCCAGAGACCCCTCCATCCCTATAAGGACACAGTCTTTCAGTTGCTAAATTTTATTATTTTCTCATTCTACAAGAATTCCATTGAAGGTCATGGAAACCAGAGATAAATGAAGTTGATTGTCTGGAGTGGTTTTCTCTGAATGACCTACATGCTCATTACTCCATTGGTGAATGTGATGTAATACAATATTCTTAGCTAGAAAGCAATTCTGCTTTAAAAAACATGAATCCAAACCACACTGTTCATATCACCTACTAAGTGTTTTCACCTCCTAGCCAAATTATTTGTAGATCTAGACCAGTTGCTTAATTGCACTTTGGTTTCATGTCCATCATGTAGACAACAGTATTTAATTTTTCATTATGTCAGCCAGAGACTCTATTTCCTGTATTAGATTATTCTACCTTCTCAACCACAGTACCATTTCTAATTTTGTGGCTGTCTTTATCTGAACTGCACTGGTACTTTGAACTGAAAAACCTGAGAATTTAATCCAATTCCTACTCTACCCAGTTATTTTGATTTCTCTGTAGTAAGTCTATTGCAGCAAAGGTGGTTGGATTTTAACATAAAATAAGTAATCCCCAAAGCATTTACATGTAAAGATATTTTACTGCTCCTGTGACATAGTACAGAAAGTTGTAATATATCTGATTCAGGTCCCATTTCTACACCTTCCATGTGTATCTGCATTTAGCCAAGCACTAAACCTCTTTACCTTAAAATGAAGACCATTTTAAAATGACATGCTGCAAAGATGTCCTGCCCTGCCTATTAAGATTGTATTGCAGCAATTCAATCTTATTATTGCTTCCAGCCATTTCCACTGCTTATCATTTCAGAGTTAAAGTGCTTTGCCTCTCCAAATTCTTTCCTTGCAAAGAAAAGTCTCCAAGGCATTCAGCCTCCTCTTCCTTACTGTAGCTATGTGACAATGGAAGGTTTTCGGTCTGAGAATTAAAGGGGAAAAAATTTGCAGAATATTCCTTGTTATTTCCTTTTGAGGAAGAAATCATATGGCAGAATTACTTAAAAAAATAAGAAAAAAAGGAAAAAAGAAAAAAACCCAAAGAGTACTAAAGTGAAGAGAGAGAAGAGAGAAGAGAGGAGTGGAAGGAAAAGGAAAAGGAAAAGGAAAAGGAAAAGGAAAAGGAAAAGGAAAAGGAAAAGGAAA
>JACBWW010000052.1:2802659-2900487 GCA_020086605.1 Lanius collurio | reverse complement strand
CTGAATCAGGCTTTGATTTGATGCTTGCTTACTTCAGCCTTCAGAATATTAATCTGGCCATTTTAAACTATTTTTCCCAAACATTTCTTCCTTTCATGAAAAAGTGAATATGCTGCTGAAGAAAATACAGGAATCACAGATGTAATGAAATGTAACCAGTGAGGTAATGTGACTTCCTCTTCCTGCTGGAATGGATTTCCAGTAGAACAGTTTAATTAAACTGAGGTGTAATAGTGCATGGGACGATATTTTATATTTAAGAATATTGAATGGCTATGACATGGAAAAAATTTCAGGACAGCAAAGGAAAGGATGCTCAAGAGAGAAAATGAAGATAAAAAATTGCCATCTGTCATGGTTACAAAACCAGGGGGTGGAGCCTTGGAATGCTATATTTGCCCTTTGGCTGTCAAAACCAGCACAGCATTTACAGTTTTTTTACCTTCTGTCTAATTTAAATAAAGAAATAGTGTTTTAGGGCACTGTCCCTTTAAGGTAAGCAGACTTCAGGCATAAACAAATAAAGCTGTTCCCTCTTCTCAGAGGAAGAAGAATGCAGGTCAGATACAGCAGAAGGAAAGTAATTCATTTCAGTTGTGGTAAACAAGTACACAAGTCAAATACAAACCCAGTCCTGTAATATATTCTCTCAGATAAGTTTGTTCTCCTTTCCCCATTTGGCAATATAATTTTAAAAGAGGATGCATTGAAATTTCTCCCTTTGGAAATATTCCATTATTCTGCTTCCCCAGCTTATGTTCTAATTAACCCATTGGGAGGATAATGTTCTAATTAAGTGGCCTATATGTAGGCCTGTTTTATTCCTTTACGGACATATAAAAACCCTAAGCAAATTTTCTAGGTTCTCAAAACCTTTTTATGCAGAAATCATTCCTAATATCCAATCTAAACCTCCCCTGGTACAACCTGAGGCTGTTCCCTCTTGTTATGTTTGTTACTTTGGAGAAGTGACCAATGCCCACCTGGCTGCAAACACAATATCAAAAGATCATCTGTAACAATTGGCACAATTCAGATCATATGTTGCAAGATGTGAATGATCATGCTATTTACTGAATATTTTTTGTGAGGGAAGAATAATTCTTAATTAGTCTTACTTTCATTAACTTGTGCATAGCTTATTGCATTGGTTTTCAGTTGTGTTTTGTTGCTTTTCCTACTGAGAATCTTATGGGTTTCCCTTAATGATACCTCAGTGTTTCTCACAAAATGGACTCTAAAATCTAAAAAATTACACTACAACTAAATTATTCCATCCACACTTCTCCTTGATCATAGAAATAAAGTGGAGATTTTTTTTCACATTAAGAGCCATAACTTATGACCAAAAATATATCTACTATGTTCAAAATGTCAGAATATGAGAACAAATGGACACTGATATCATCTGTACTCTGCTGCCTTGTCAGACTTGATCAATAGACTACAGCTGGGATTCAGAGAATCATAGAATGGCTTGGGTTGAAAGAGACCTTAAAGATCATCCAGTTCTAAGCCCCTTGCCACGGACTTCACTAGATCAGGTTGCACAGGGTTCCATCCAACCTGGCCTTGAACACTTTTAGGGATGGGGGATCCTCAGGTTCTCTGGGCCGCCTGTGCCAGTGCCTTGCCACTCTGTTTGCTGTTAAAAAGCTTTTAATAGGGATATAGGTTATGGTTTACAGTTTTTACTACTAATATTTTATTAAAATCTTGTTTTTTCTTTATCTTGTGGACCCAGTTATAAGTATCGCATATTTGCAAGTCAGGACAGGGCTGAAATTTATTTATATAAATGGCTTTATTAAAAATTAAAAACAAAATGTGAAATTCTGGGCCCTGTAAAAAATATCCATATTGGCTTCACCATTGACTTAGAGCCAGGAATTTACTCTAGGTATAAAAGATATATATATATAGGATTATTTTCTCCCATGGAATTTTTGTGGCCAGAGTCAGTAACAAAATTTTTCTTAGTTTTTCTCTTGCTTTTAGTAGAAAACTGCCACAAAACATTCCTGTGTTTTTCTCTTCTTTGTACTTAATGGTAAGAAGCAATATCATTAAAACCTGAGCCATGACACATTTCTGCCAAAATAAACCCCAAAACTGAGTGGAATTTAGCAAGATGGCTAAATGCATTTTCACATCAGAGGCCACTGGAAAGCATCAGTAGTTATCAAGGAAATTCTAAACATGGAAATTCAATCACAATGCTCCTAGTGAAAACACTGCCAAAGACTTAACAATTACAATGCCTTGTTCTGAACCTCTGCTTATCCGCAACTACAGCACATGGAACCACTGATTTTGGAAGCAGAAATCCAAATTATTTCATGGTTTATGTTTTTGACACAGATCTTTGATGACAGAACATAGCAAAGAAAAATTTCTGGAGAGGAAACCATTACTTGAGCCATGTGGAGACAATATTCCTTAAAGTAATTAATGGTTGCAAGTCAACCTATTCAAGATACATTTTCCAGACTCTTATGACAAAAAACTTGGATTAATTCTGGTTATTTCATTTTGCATTACGAACTTTGTGACAAACTTTGATTAGAAAAGTCATACATACAATATAAAGGACCAGACAAATTTTCATTCTCAATTGAAATAGTGAACTGTCTCTACCTTTATTTACTTTTACAAGACTGGAAGATGGGAAAGATTTATCTTAAATATATAGTTTCCTCTCACTGTGTTTCCCTTAGCTGTGCTGAATACTAGCAAGACTTCAGTATAATTGTAACACCATCACCAAACACTTCTGAAACATAAGAGGGATGAATTGTGCTCTCAATACAGTAATAAATACTGGAAGTTTAAAAGAAAATTTGTTTTATTTGAAATACTGAAAATGAGAGTTCAAGGTAGAAAATCTTCATTCTCTGCTTTTGTGTATAGTTATTTTAGTTCTCCTTACATTAAGCTTACTACAAGCTCACTAAAGATTTTAGGAGTTTTGCCTGCATGAATACCTAAAGACAACACTCCTGTGGTTTATTGTATGAGATTTTGCACTGCTTGGAAAACTCTACTAAAGACCTATGAAAATATAAATCAATAATTGAAAATCACCTAGAACTTTACTCCCTAAAAATCTAAAATGAATTAAAAAGAAGTCTGATATTTATGACTTCAGGTTCATTAGGTTAATCCATGTGGAACTCCTTTAAATTAATATTTGCCCCTGTGGAGCATTTACAGTTTTATAAATCAATATTGAGGTATGCTTTGACCCACCAGACAGAAAGAGCATTTTTGAACCCCTTGCAATCTATTCCACCAATGAGAATTGATGAGGTCTTGGTTATATGTCTTCTGAGAATACACACAATGGCAAAGAGTTTGGAATTTTTATGAAAAGTTTACTGAAAAAAAAGTGCAGGTTTATTTGCAATACTTTTTGAAATGAAATAAGTTAAATTTCTTTAACTGTCTTTCTCTCTCACAAGTATATATAAGCATTTAGCCATAGGACAAACCATGCACCCTGCAGCTCAGCTGCATCCAGCTATGCCAACAGTTTCCAGGAGCAAACTTTTGTTAAAATAACAGAATCAGGTGGCAGGGCAGAGCTCATGCTTTACAGTTTTCTAGCAATTTCTCTGTGGAATATAACTCTTAGCATTGTAGTTTCTTTTTTTCTGGCTTATGGGATCCTTCCTCATCTGAGTTCAAGATTTAACATGCAACCCAAAAGAAAAAGAACAGACGCAAAAGACAATCTGCACTGTGTCTTACTGCAATTAGTTGCAGCTGTTCTACTACATTTGCATAGTATCTTTTTTTATCATGGAAATTTTCATAAATACCTCTTTCTTGTTCACTGTAAAAAAGTATAAATGTGCAGAAGTACAATGTGCATTTGGAATAACTGAATCTGACCCCTGTTAACTACGTACAGAAAAAGAATTTTATTTTGGATGCTAGGATTAATGTATTTTTCCCACAACTTAACATACCAATTTCATCTCATGCTCCACAAAAGAAAAAAAAAATCTATAAAAGTTCTGTTTTTATTTGTAAGTTTAAACATTAATACTTATTTTCCCTAATTTATATTCCTAAGAAAATACCTCTGAAGCAGAATCTTCTAGATATCAGAATAATGTTGAAGAAATACCATTTTCATTATTAACCTCTTTCTGTTATTCTGCTATGACCCTGTTTTTGTTCAGATAATTTGAGGTACAGCATCAGAATGGAAAACTGTTTTTGCATACGTCTTAAGAGATCAATTTCTGAAATCAGAACACCTGCTTTTCCCAATAAGACTGTCTCTGCCTCAGATTAATAATATTTAAACACAAAAAGAGAGGGTAGTTAACACAATGCATCACATTTATTTCCAATATTACATTATAACCAAACACCATGGATAACAGTCTGTTGTAATTCATAACTTTTCTACTGTAAAAACTACTTAAGGTCATTGTATTTTGACATATGATCTGACTGTCATTGTTAAATAATGTAGAAATATTTAATTTTCTATATTTTGATTTGTAAAATTAGAAATTTTTAGTACTTTTATTTCAGTAACATAAGGTAAATAGCACAGAAACCTATTATTTGTGACCCAACAACAGTCCTCTTTTGACTGTAACTTGTTGCTGTTTGTTACAATGACTTTTTCACAGGGCTAAAAATACTTTAACATTCTCAGTTTATTTTACATCAAAGTTTCTAATCTTGTAGTCAAATCAGTAGTTAATATGTTTCTTGAATATACTGAATATAGTTAACACAAATATGTTAAAATCACAGGTTCATAGAATGGCCTGGGCTGTGACCTTAAAGCTCATCTCCTTCCAACCCCCCAACAATGGGCAGGGACACCTAAATCAGGTTGCTCAGAGCCCTATACAACCTGGCCTTGAACACTTGCAGGGATGGGGCATCATATCTGTTGTTTTAAAACACCTTTATGCAGTTTTTATATTATTTCCTGTTATTAGAATATTCGTCTTTTCAATAGGAAAACTAGAATTGCATCACTTCTACTCTTTCCACCTTTGCATAGAGGTAAACTGACTTCCTTACCTTGTTTATTCTGCAAAAATGTCTTAAATAATCAAAGAACTAATATGGGCTAAAGTGAAGGGGCTGCGCAATTTTAAAAAAGCTTTATATTAAATTGCAATTCTTCAGGGATAACTTACAGTAATTTGATTAAATAATTGGAGCCTGTAAGAAAATAACTAGAGAATCTCAAGTCACAGAATCAATGTTTTACCAGTGTTCTGAGTAAAAGAAACTTTCTGATTGACATCTTTAATATGTGGCAGTTGCACAATACCTCTTGGACTTACATTTCTTCAGAGAAGGAGCTGTCTTATTCAACGTCTAAATAAAGATACTTGTATATCTGTGTGAAGACTAAAAACCACACAAAAGAAGTTCTCTTTAATGACACTTTGATAGAATTTGATTTCTTATTATGAATATCAGAATCAAATTATTCTGAATCTCATACATACATGATTCTGAAGGGAGAATATGAAATTTTCACACATTATTTTAAGGGAACTCTTAATAAAGTTGTTCCATGATAAAAGACTACAGGCTTGAAAATGAGTGTGAAGCTTATTAAGAAATGTGTAATAAATGCTCAGTGAGGAAGGCACAGCAAATGGGTTTATGTTTGCAGGCATAAATTACATAATTTAGTCAAGATATTTGTATAGAATGTCCAGAATCTCTAAAAGTTTGCAGATGATTTTCAGTGATACCTCTCTGTTACACCTCATGTATTTGATTTCAGAATTAATATTCTAAGTTTTGCTACTGTGCCAGGAAATATACAGAAAGAGTGTTTACTATCTAGAATTGAATGCATGTTGGAAATTTTGTAAACAGATTACACTATCTAACTGGAATACCTATGCAAAGTTTTTTCTTAGGATTGTAGTTTGTTTTCCATTAATATTATATGTTCAGTGTAAAATCATTAATGTGGTATTAATCATGGCCATGAAAGCAGAATATGAAGCACATTTAACAGAGCTTGGTTTCTCCGTGAATTCTTATACCCAAATAAACAGAGGATTTGGTTTATTTGACTTATAATATTTTTAAGCTTATTTTTCGCATCCACAACATAGAATCATAGAATCATCAAGGTTGGAAAAGACCTCCAGGATCATCAAGTCCACTCTTTGACTGAACACGGCCTTGTCAATCAGACCAGAGCACCGAGTGCCACTTCCTTATTGTTTATTTAACCAGGGATGGTGACTCCACCACCTTCCTGAGCAGCCCCTTTCAATGTTGACAACCCTTTCCATTCTCCCTGATGAGTAGCCTGAAACTCTCCAAGCACAACTGGAGATTATGTCCTCTTTTCCTGTCAAAAACATAAGCCAATATGTCTTAATTTTAGATTTTCATTCCAGGGTTATCATTAGAGAGTTTAGAGAGGAATAAAAATAGCAGGGCTGAATTTATGTAGGGGTACATTTAAAGGTACATTTAAAAACTCTTGTTCTTTGGAATTAAAAAACTAGTCAGCAACAAAAGAGTGACAAACTGAAGGAAATGTGACTCTCTCATGCAGTGTCATATTTGTCAGGTACATGATCACATCCTTCCTTACTTCACAATTATTTTTCATTAACTTTAATACAGTATACAGGGAGCAGTGTAGTAAAACTCTATCGTAGTGCACACAGGCAGGGAGATATTGCATCTGAAAATAAGGCAGACAGGATACCAGAGTATATAGGTGTTCTTTATATGAACAAACAAGGACATGTATGGATGTATAGGTACACAGACCTTTTTTCAAGGAACTACTGCGGTTTTGTGTATGTTTTAGGCCTCAGCTTAGTCTGTTTTCAAGACAGATAAATCTGAGAGAGAAGAGGCACAGAGAACACTTAAGGGAATGCAGAATCTTTTTATGAGAAGTGATTGAAAATGCTTGATTTGCTTAGACCAGCATACTGCAATCTTGCAAAAGATATGTTTTTTCTCTATAAATATATGGGAGTAGAGTTGAATATAGAACAAAAGAAAATTGCTCTGGGATTGACAGGTGTTTTAGGTACAAAAGCAAATCAGTGTAAAATTGTGCTCAATATAGGATTCAAAATTGTTGCACTTGATGATTTTATGTTGTAGGGACAGTGCTCGATAAATTAAGTATTCTGTCCAAGTTTCTGGATTTCAGGCTTTTATTCAAAAACACAAAGTTTAGGAATAAATTTTTCTAAGTTTTTTTTACCTGTCTTGCTGTAGTTCATAGCTACTGTCTTCTCTTCTAAACAATAATTTGACCCAGTTCTTGCTCTTTTTGAGCCATATCCCCTTTGCCTTTGAGTTTTGTCTCATCTCTACTCTGCATTCATCAAATGCTGATTTTAGATTCTGGTCCCTGTGTATGTCCCTCCACCCATCAGTGCTTCCTACTGATTTCCCAATATCTCTCCCACCCATTTCCTCACTCTGTTTCCTTGCATTACCTGGCTTGTGTCATAGTTCTCTTCATATTCTCATTGTTCAACTTCCAGCTTTGTGTGTTGATGAGTTTCTGTTTAGTCCCTCTGTTCCCTAATTCCCTTATAACTGGTCACCAGCCATGGGTGAAGGATCATTGCTGAGAACAAAAAGAGAGTGCCTTTCTGCTCTTCCCTGTGTCAAGTGTCACAACCAGCAAGAAGAACAAATCTCATACACTCTTTTCAGCTCTGAAGAGCCTAGTCCTGAAGAATTCTCTAGGTGATTTAGCTGCAAAATTTCAAAAGGTGATAAACTCATATTAAACTCCATTTATTTCTTTCTAGATTTTTTTGATGCTTAAAGTTAGGGTAGCCTTAATGGAGAGTTTCATTGGTATGAACAAAATTGTATCATTCATGTAAAATTACCCTTGGACCGGACACCGAAAGAGGAAAACATTTCTGAGCAATCAGTTAAATGTGTTGGTGTTCTTTGTGCAGAACAGGATATCACCAAAGAACAGAAAGTTTCAGGCAATCTGAAGCACAAGCACCATTACCAGCAATTTAAAAATTAGCAGAATAAAACTATAACAGTGGTATCCCATACAGCCTGCTTAAATGGATTGATAATTTTTAAATGTATATTAAAACTGTGAAGCTACATGACTTGTCAGTGGTGCTCATAAGGGTTTTGATCTGTGCTTTTTTACCGAGTACATGTCACTAAAGATGTCTCAGTCTAAACTGCTAACAGTTTAGACTTAGAGTTTTCCTTTCAGGTAGGAGGGAAAAATGTGTTAGAGTAGATCAAGCATTACCAAAAGTCAGTGTCTGGAGCGAACACAGTGTATGTGAACACTAAAGATACATACTGTATGGTGCTAAAATTGAGTCACATTTTTATACAATTAATCAATTTCTATAGTCAAGGAAAATCTTAATTTACAGAATATTTTTAAATGGAAGAAAACAAGGTAAATCAGTAACCAATATATCTTTGAAACAATGCTAAAGTAAGTTAAATATAAATTTACTCAATAATTGGGCAAAGTCACACATACTTTACTGTTACAGTATGAGCTGTAAGAAAATAACAGCAGTTCTTTAAGTGAAAGATACTTAAACCATTCTAACAGATGTGGAGGTGCCTCTCCCTGAAATCCTGGGGGGAGGGACCCTGCAGGCTATGGGTCTGTCCCTGTCCCTGCTCCCATGTCACGTATGTCCCATACCTGTTCTTGATTGGGTGGTTTGGGTGCCTGGGGCCCGGGAAGAGAGCAGGGTCCCGTGACTGGAAGCTGCCTGGGAACTCCAGCCATGCAGGTGGAGGAATAAAATAATCCCTGAACATCTACAGAAATATCACTTCATATTTCCTTCCAAGTTCATCGCTATCTTATACTTGTTGTAAGGATTCCCCATTGCAACAAACAGACATAAAACCCTGCCTTAAAATGAAAATTCTAGTCTTGACCTCATCAGGAAGATACAGAACACATTGATTATGTGGAAACCTATAGGAAGCAAGAGTAATTAGTCTGATTTGCATACCTAAATTAGCATAATTGTTTTTAAATACCAATGGTTTAAAACCTCAAGTGAGTTTTGGACTGTAATTGTAATGAGTGTGATTTACAGGAAAAGGCAGCAGTTCAACTTCCCCAGTGATCCATCTTACTAAGGATATGATTTTAATTTTGCACTTAATTACTGTTTAAGAGATATGCTACACAAGTGTCACTGTACATGTCTAGTTCTCTGAGGACTAAAGAGATTTTATTTAATCTTTGCTTACCGTCTTCCTGAAATGCAACAGTTTATGTTTGTAAGGAGTACAAAGTGCGTTTGAATGCCACTTTTGAATGGTTGGGAGACATTGTCAAGAAGTGTTTGAAATCTGGTTGATGTGATTGGTTGGAGTTACCTCACCTTACCTCAAACCTAGGGAACTGATCAAGCTTCCCTCAGCTTCCTGGGCAGTGAGTACAGAGAGAGAGGGCTGGAGATTTCAAATCATTTGGCAGAGAAAATATTTTGCAGTTGAGTATCAAAACTTCTTTGCAAATAAAATCAGAGGTCAATTCTGTACTTGTTGCAGTAGATGGGAATTTTGTCATAGGCTTTAGCAGTATAGAAAAGGTTCCCAATTCTTAGTTGTTTATATAATATTAAAATTATTTTAGAAAGATTAAATGTTGCTGGAACCTGTTTTTATTAAGCTAAGCCTTCATGCTTTGAAAAATTACTTGATTTCTTAATTGTGATTAAGGGTTTTCTATAATTTTCCTGATAATAGGAATTATAAGAAAACTTCAAAATGCTTCAAACTTTTAATAGTAAAGAAAAAACCTATTCCTGGTTTTCCTAACTACTTTTTCAACATCCTGCAACAAATGCATTTAATGCTTCTGTAAAATTTCTTGGGAAAATAAAAAGACCATTTAAAGGCTAAACAAAAGGAGTAAATTGCTATGTGCTTTCTCTGACCACAATGGTAGTTTTGAAACAAAGAAGGAAATAAACAATTCACTACACCTAACTGATAATTCATAACAGAATGATTTAATTTTTAAACAAATTCTCTTATATTTAAATTTCAGTAACATGATAGAATAGCAGATAAATTACAAGACTGTAATATACTTTCTTCAGTTCTAAACCCCACTTTATGCTAAGTAAACATCTTTGAATTTAGTAATTTGCATATTTCAAACACTGACTTAATTTGAAAGATGCTACAATTGAGCAGAACAATGAACTACTAATTATGGTTTATTCATTTTTTTCCCTTTTGTCTTTTGTTCAATCATCTATGCTCTTTCTATGGACTGCAGTAGATTGTATCAAATTGTATCATGCTAGTGACAACAGACTAATCATTTTAATTCCTCTCTTTGGCTAATAGCCCTTTGATTCATAGACATCTGCTATATTTTGTTCCCTATTTCTTTTCTCAACAAGACTTTTCTTATTCTAGCTGGAGAGGTTTCTCTATCCAGTTTGTTCTGAGTTTCAATTTCATGTCATGTCTGTCCCCGAGTAAATGTTGTGGATGATATCTGAGCAAAACTTTATGGATTCTTTTAATGTATCTTTTTTTCCTTCTATTCTTTCCCACATCCAATTTTTTTTTGCTTTTCAAAGTATTTTTTAAGATTTTTGATCAATGTCCAACTGTAGCAGCCAGTGCAAAAGAAAGGATTTTCATTGCTGACACTGATGCTTATCACTTTTGTAACAAAAGAATATGAGAATGATTCAGACAAGTCTTATATCCTGAATACATATGAATTTCTAAAAGAAATCAGGAAATGCAAAACCTACTAATGTTTTCACATTTTAATACCTTAATGAAAGAATAGTTGCAAAACTCAATTAAAAAAAATAAAGTTTTTGGGTTCAGTTGAACAGATAAGAATAATTTTCTATAACAACAAACCAGCTGTAGAAGAACCAGCAGTGACATCTAGGAAAAATGTTCACAAGGTCTATTTTATTGCATACTGTCAACTGGAAACCCCTAGAATTAATTTCACAAGATTTTAAAAATCCTGATCAAAATAATCTGATAAATTACAGAAACATTCACAACCTGGTCCCTGCAAAAAGTATTTTTGAAAAGAATAATATGTTTTCTGTATTTAAAAGTGTATGTAATGCTAGCATTTTTTTTCTTCAAGCACTGAAAGATTTATCTTTAACTAATTAGATTAAAAGGAAAATGAAACTTGGGTTCATGCTGTTTTCTATTGCCAATATATTTTTCTAATTTTGGCAGGTGAAAATGAGTAAGACATAGATTTTTACTGGGGAGAAAAAAAAATCAAATATCTGATTGAAACACAGAGGTGATATTGTTTAGTATTTTTATCAAAAAGAAGGCAAAACACAGCAAATAGTTTCAAGTCCTCTTTAGATTATCATATTGCAGAGTGTTCTCCTAAATCTTTAACTTAGATGAATCGATGTGATGGTTCTGTTGTGAAAATACCATCATTACAACATAAAGAGACTCTGCAAAGATGTTTTTGGTGTGAATTCTTTTTCTTCTAACACTTCACTTGATTTGAAAAAGGGATTTCAAAGTCAAAGAATAAAAGCAGACATCCCTCACTGGCACTAAGAAAAATGACTGTCCCCATCATCAGGCAGTAAGAGAGGGCCTGCAAGGCAGAGAAGTCTCAAGGTTACTTTCTCTCCAGAGTGTTAATTTACGAGGCAGACATGCACAGCTTCTCCAGACCACCAGGTAGGAAAAACAGCTTGATGTTTTAATGAAAGTGCAACAGTGGGTCTCTTACTGTCAAAGTCACTGTCAGCAAGATAAATGCTCACAGAAATATTGCTAATGTGATAAAAGTGTAAAATCCATCAATATACAGTCCACAGTAGCATTACCTATGACAGTTTTCCCACTGGAACTCCAAAGTGATATTAATTTTAACATAGTGTTCATAAGCCAGAAAGTATTCAGTGATGGAAATCATATTCAGTCACTTGAAATCAGAGCTCTATAATACAAGTGGCCAATTCTCAGCTTTTTGTACAATATATCCCCACCTTTTGCTTATAAATCTTAACAAGCGTTGAGTAAGGGAAAAGAATTCCAAGGAAGTTGGAAAATCTCCTCTACTTTTGGGCCAGATGCTGAAGTATTTTCAGTGGTGCATCATTGGTTTGCAACATCTAAGTAGCAGAACCATTGAGAGGGAATTTTTGTAGATTATCTAACTTCCTTATCTATCATGAAAAATTCTTATGGGGGGTGGGTTAGGTAGACTTTGGGGATTTTTTCCTTATCTTATTTTTCTGCATTTGCTGGTATATATCTTTACTAAATTTATGATATTTTCTCCTTCTCAATTACAATAGTCTCAGGACAAATTAATTATTCAAGATACCAACTCTTTTCTACTTGATTTGAGAAAAAAATTAACCATTTAAATATATATATGTGTGTGTGTGTGTGTATGTATATACATATATGATTATTATTTTTGGTTAGCAGAAAAATTATCAAATAATTATATTGTTAATGCATAAAACCTAGACTAAAATTTCTAATATCAAATACTTCTTGACATTCATATGTAGCCTAGGAGTTTAAAATAGAGGTATATCAGCATAATAATAATTATTTTAAATTGGTTTTAAAATATTAAAGTTATGATTTAGGGCTGCTTTTAGTCAGGGCAGAAAAAAATGTCAAAATAGAGAAAATTAGAAATAACCAAATAAATATGTATCTTCCTTTTAAAGAACAATTAAATTTTTATTTCTCTTCCTATTGTTTATTTCTCCTGCTTAAAGATAAGGTTGAGATTTTGCTCAGATCAGTTTTTTGACATTACACAGAATATTTGTCTAAGAGCAATAGAAACAAATGGTAGAAATCTGTACTCTGCTCAGGATTTTCATTTTGCTTCCCCTACATTTTCCAGAACCCCTGTCTTTTGCTCATGCAGACAGACAACTGCAAATGACAAAACTGCCATTATGCTTGAATTCACTTGGAAAAAAACCCTTTTCTTTCTGAAATGTAACTTTATTCTCCTGAGCTATGGCTTTGCACTCTGCTGTTATACTTTTTCTAATATTGCAAAACACAGTGTAACTTAACACTCCTTCCCTCCAATTAGCCTCTCAGAAAAGTATTTTTAATAGCAAATTTTAGTGTTTTATTATGAAAACATATTAATTTGTAACTATCTATAAAGATATTAAACAGTAACTTAATGATGAAATTAAGGAAGTGGCCCCATCTTGACCTGGTTTGATTTATAAAACCAGCCCAAACATGCTCTGTGACATAAATTGCATCTAAGGATGTGTTTAAAATCACTGGAAGTACTCCAACTGTGCAGAAGATAATCCTCATATTTCAAAATAAATGCAAGATGAGTTAGGCAATATTTAAACTAGTTAGCATGACACAATTTCTGGATAAAGTTGATAAGGAGTATAATTGGTAAAGTATTAAAAGATTGTAACTTAATTAATGGTAATGAAAGTAGCTTTATGGAAATTAGATATTTAAGACAAAACTCATACATTATATTTGGAGATTATAACTTGATTACCATGGAAATCTAATAAACTGAAGACTTCTGAAAGACAATTTTCTCGATGCTGCATGATGTGATTGGAAGTTAGACTGCACAAAACCAAAGTGTTTTGTGTTGAGGGGTGGTCAGCTAATCACAGAAAGAAAACTGACAGAACAATACTTTCCCTAGTGAAATTGATACTGTTTTGTGCCATTTCTATACAAAATTACAGTTGCCTGCATTGTAACACTGCATATTACAATGCAATAGGTGAAATAGTTTGAGAAGCCCACCATTTTTACTTTGACTAACAGGATATCAAGGTTAACTATGATCCCTGGGCTCCCACTCGTATCATTTAAAGTTGGAAACATTTTGATCCAGCACAGATATTTCATTGGATGAGATCCAAATGACTACAAGGTGGGACAAAATTAATTCAAACCCCATATTTCCAGCTAGACAAGCAATTATTTGAAGTAGCAACTCAGCTGTGGCCATCATGCCATTTTAGTCTGTTCTAAAAGCTTTCAAAGCAGCTATTTCATGCAAGGATTGCTGGTGAGCATTATACTGTTTCACCTACCTACCACAGAATATAAAAATGGCCAATATAGGGTACCTTATGTGTGAAACATGATAGAATCTAAAGGCTGTCTTTTCTTTCTTTTTTTTGCCTTCTTAAAAAAAGAAATAAGTCTTTATTTTTTTGCCTTTGATTTTCTTAAATCCCACCCTGTTGCTTCCTCTTAATTTATCGTGTTTTAGAAAGTTAAAAGAAAAAAAAAAATGCTGGCTTTCTATGTGCTGGTTTTGGCTGGGATAGAGTTAATTTTCATCACAGTAAGTAGTTTGGGGCTGTGTTGTGGATTTGTGCTGAAAGTGCTGATAACCAGTGGATGTTTTTCTTATAACTTGTACAGAGCCAACACTATTTTTGCCCCTCATCCCACCCCACCAGAGAGTAGGCTGAGGGTGCACACAGAGTTGGGAAGGGACACAGCAGGGACAGCTGATCCCAACTGACAATGGATACCCAGTGATGTGCCAGCTAATGAAATCTTTATTACACAGTCTGATTTTTTCTTTTGGTTAAAAAGCAGTGTTTTCCTTTTTAAAAAAAAAAAATTATCTGATTATTTATCTACCTGTGTTTTCATACTGCTACATCAACTCAGAAGCCCATGTATTTAAGCAGCACTGTCTAATTCACACTCCAAGGATTTAAACTAGAAAATTCTCTTCTGATGCATTATAAGATTAAATTCACCTATGTGTTGTTGCAATACATTG
Source organism: Lanius collurio (assembly GCA_020086605.1). Lineage (NCBI taxonomy): Eukaryota > Metazoa > Chordata > Aves > Passeriformes > Laniidae > Lanius > Lanius collurio. The sequence continues at coordinate 2,885,696 of JACBWW010000052.1, read as the reverse complement.
GTATTTTATAATCATTTTGAAATGAAGCAATATATTAAATCTCCTTCATCTGTCATTTCTACATGATGAGTATTCATCATAGATCAGAAACCCTTGTTAGTTTCAGTGCATAAATAAACACTCTGGTAGTTTACACCTTATTCTGTTGCTGTTACTCCAGGATTCCAGCTCCTGAAATAATAGATTTAAGTTTGTCCTTTGATTCTTCAGGGTATTGATGATGCTTCATATTGGCACATTTTGCCTCTCCCTGCAGGGGTGGGAGAGACCAAGTAGAAGTACAAATGACACATACAGACACTCTGCATATGCTTATTTTTCTGGCCAGACACTAAATAAAATCTCAAATAGGTCAGGGAAGCTTCTTGGGACACTGTACTAATAATCTCCATCTTTTATCAGAGTTGTCCTGTCAACTTGCTGGCACTTTTTTCTGGCATCTTCTCCAGCTTCTTACAAATTCCTGTTTTCCCTTGTTTGTCAAATAATATAGTATGCAGCATACTATATTATAGCATATATGAATATTGACATTTATACTGGTTATATAAACAAAATACTCTATTTCTAGAAAAAGAGGGTTATTAAAAATGGGTTTGTAATGGTCTGGAATACTAACATTTGTAAAATTTTGTTGCATGTTTTTGTATTTTTCTGTATTTTTCTGTATTTTTCCTAGGTTTTTTTTCTTGTCTGCAATTGTTCAAAATCTCACACACATGAAGCAAAGTTAATGTGACTTTAATTTCTTTCCATCTTCAGTTCCATGCTTTTTTCTTTCCCCCTCTCCCCCCCCAAAAAGCAACAACTTTGAAGTATTATGTCTCAGTTCTCCTTTTGCTGATTTCTGTTTTATCAGTATGCCAAAGTACAGTTATTTAAGTCTCGTTTCCAATTCAAAGGTGTTAACTCCAGGCGGTCATTTAGTATCTGTGCCAGGTTTTGTTATCTTTAATATTTTCTAACCCTATATGTAGAAGGTCTGTAAGAAATTTTTAACTTTTTTTAAATATTAAAATAAATATTTTGACTTTTGTTTACATTAATTTTAAATATTATTTATCTATATCTATATATCTACAACAGATTTTTAAACTAAGTCAAAGACTGGAATATGATCATCACCATTTCTGATATTCTGTTATTAAAGAAAGCAGAAAAATGCACATCTATAGTTTCCTGAAACACAGACTTTAAAAAGAACATTAAGATTTTAAGATTTTAGTTAAAGATGAGTTTTGTTAGAATAAGTTAAAGGAAGTAAGTCCAGCTGGGACTAATTAAGAGTTAATAATAATTAAATTAGAAATAAGCTTTCAAGTTACAAATAATTAATTGCTTGTCTTTCTTATATTTGCTTAGCTGTGCTTATAATGAGAACCAGAAAACTTTGATAAATAAATCCAAAGAAATCTGAAAAATTTTTAATTTTTCCCATCTGGATATGTATTCTGAAGTCATAAGGGAGGTACTGGATGTTCCTCAAGAGGTAATTTGTGTTGTCAAAAATCAGGAAGGAGGAAAGTTGAAGGTGAAGAAGACCAATGTTACTTCATCCCCAAGACTACTCACCAATTAAAAATGACCACAGACCAAATTTAGAGACTACACTGTGCATGTTTAATAATATTAAATCTAATTTCCATATGAAGTGGAGAATAGGAGGTGTCACTGTTATAAATATGCATTTGTATTTTGGATATTCATAACTTTTGTAGATAAAAAAGCTTTGTTTTAGCTTGTACTTTAGCACTGCATATTAGGGAATTATCCCTCACAGCTGCTCAGCACCAAAAATAAACATACACTTTCTTACTTGCACTGTTAGAGAGTTTTTGTCCATCTCAGTTGGGTATCAATATTAGATCTATGCCTATATTTTAATAAATCATTCCCAGGTAACACCAATGAATATTTAAAGACATTTTCTTTGCAAGGTAACTTTCTGTACTGCATATGCAAGTGAATTTACAAGAGCATGAAGTGACAGGACAAGGCAGAATGGCTTCAGACTGACAGAGAGTAAATTTACATCAGATATCAGGAAAAAATTCTTTGCTGTGAGGGTGGTGGGGCCCTGACAGAGGTTGCCCAGAGAAGCTGTGGGTGCCCCACCCCTGGAAGTGTTCAAGGCCAGGTTGGATGGGGCTCTGAGCCACCTGGACTAGTGGAAGGTGTCCTTGCCCACGGCAGGTGGCTTGAACAAGACAATCTTTGAGGTCACTTCCAGCCAGGGCCATTCTATGATTCCATGATCTAGCACACCATTCATAAGAAGTCATTCTGCTGGTAGTTCATCTGAAGATATTTACCCAATATATTTACCCACCAAATGTTGTTTAAAACTAAATTAATTTTTAACAAACTGATTGGTGTTAATACATACAAAAAGCAAATATGTCATGCTGAAAGAGAGAATAGCTACAGAATGCCAAAGCTGGCACAATGTGCCATTTGCCACCTGAATTCAAAATCCAACTATGGATTAGCAGGAATGACTAAACTAGTTTTATATAAATCTAGATGTTATGAATGGCTTAATTATGAGCTAGGCTTGCATCTGCAATGAATAACACAAAGTCTATGTACCGATCAAGTCCTATTCAATAGCTTAACTACACTCTTCTATAAAAAGACATCTTTGAAGGTCCTGCTGGGGTGGTTTTGTGGGTTTTTTTTTTGTTTCTTTGTGGCAGATGTGCTTGTGATTTCAATCATGCCAGAACTATTTCCTTTTATCACTTGCAAAATTGCACTGAAGTCATGTACACAATGACTATGACTCTCCTGTCAAGTACAGTTTATGTTCAGCCTCTCTCTTTTCCACAGCTCATCATTTATCCCTCCTCTCTAATTTTGGTAAGTGTTCTGACTTATTGTTCAAATTACCTGGCCATTACCAATAAAACTCTTTTGTCCTTATAATCACAGGCTCAATTAACACATAGTCAGAGGAAGCCCAGCACAGGTGGAAGGCTGATGTTACCACTAAACCCCAGCAATGTTTTCTGAACTTTTTAAATGTTTGGTTTGGTTGTGGTATTTTTTCCTAACATTTAAGATTACTAATAGAAGGAATTTTAACTCAGGCTGAAAGTTGTCATGAAATTGATTTATGGCAGAAGCCTGTTCTGTTTTACCTGCCATGTACAGATGTTTCAAAATATACTGAGGGTCAGTCATGAAGATAAAACATCAAACAGAAGAGAGAACAAGTCTCCCCAAACCAGTAACCTTTGATTGGTTGAGTTAGATGAGATTTAGATAAAGTTCCTTTTTTTTCCACATTAGAAAGTAACCTATGACTTTTAAAAATCAGAGTTTAGATGGATGGAATTACACAGAGCTACATTAGAAAAATTATGTACTTTTGCTTTAAAACTCTGTGGTGTAGTTGTGAGTTTATGAAATGCCCACTAAATGGATGTTCTTTTCTTTTTTTCTGAAGTCAATCCTTGCTAGAATCTCCTAAATGTCTTGGTCAAATACAACAGAATGTGTCAGCCTCTGTGAAAGAGAGAATGTTGACAATGTCAGTAACAACTGGCATCATCTGTATCCTTAAGTGTCCCGGAGGATGCATGGTTGAAATATGCATAAATATGGACGTGAAGGAAAGGTCTTTAGTTTTCTCTGTGTGGTTTTGGTTTTTGGGAACCAGTTTAATAAAAAAAATCCATTAATTCTTTGTATGACAGAGAATTATATGTGATCCCTTGTTTACTGTTTATTATAGTCTGCCTCCTGTTATGTGTCTTGCCTCTTCACTATGCAACTTACTGTCCTAGAGATACTGTTCACAATGCTTGGGATGGATTGAATGCAGGAGAAAAAATCTACCTTACCTTTCTTTAAAACTAAATATAGTGTTTCCATTATCACTTCTATCAAATTATCACAATAGAGTAAAGGGATATTGCTGGTTAAATTTCTAAGTCTGCTACAACTGAAATTGCTTTAAGAGTCAGTAACCTTTTCTTTATGGCACCAGTAAATAAGAGCTGCAATGGAATTGAAAGTCTAAAAAGGGACCCGTTACGGTCAAAAAAATCCAAACAAAATTCCACATTTTAGGAAGCACATTTATTTGTTTGTGTAATTATTTTGTTACTGACAGTCATGTTCATGACAAAATAATTGTTTGCAGTTCAATAACAATTTATTCTAGAAATTGCAATTTATTCTAGAAATTGCAATGCAAAACCTTGGGTTTTTTGCCACTGTGTAAACAGGCCACTATTGCATTTTCATGGTATAGGTAAAACAAAGCAGTCATTAAAATAGAGACCAGTTAGAAAGGATGGAAACTGTGTTTCAATGTGCTTTCAACAAACAATTGTAGGTTTCATGTTTTTTGTCTTCCCAAAATACAGTAATAGAATATAATATGGATCCTATTTTTTCTTAGTGCTTGCAACTGGCTATAATTTAAATTTATAATTATATAATTCTAGTGGCTTAATTTACCAGGAGGGATAGTATAATTTCAGTCAATCAGTTTAAAAGTTAGTGAAACTATTGTAATTAGAAATATGGAAAAATGGTTGAGAAAGGATTTTAAAACTCATGCTTTTTCCTGATGTAAACAGTGAAAACTCATCAAGGACATTTTTATTAAACCAATTTATTAAGATAGTCCATTAGTAATTTCCTTGCAAATACCTGTGTTTATTCCCATACTGTCAGTATGCATATGTTTTTATTACTTTGTATTATGAATAATTGGCCACTTATTCTCACCTATGACAAGAGATACACTTCTTTGGTTGAAATTAAAGAATCAGATTTAAATCAAAATAATGAAGTTCCAGTCTGCTCCAAAAGGGAAATTGAAGCATTAAGAAATTTCAAGCAAAAATCTTGCAGAACAGCTGATTTTTAAGGTGGTATTTAAAGTGAAAAGCATTATGTAATAAACTATCAAAATTTAGTAAGGTCTAGCTCTCAGGGATTGGGGAATGCGCATCACGTCTTAGTTTCTGGCAATATTCTGATTGTTGTTACCTTGGAAAATAATCCATGTTGAATTTGGAATACCAGTGTCTGAATTTTGCTCATTATTTGGAAAAAGATGTGGTGGAACTTAATTACTAAAAAAAAACCCCACACTGCTCTCCTGAGTGAGTAAGTTCATGGAAAATATAGTGTAAAATATCTGATCACTTCCTGTAATTTGCTTTGGGTCAAAATAAAGATATTTTTGCAACATCTTAAATTTTTCATTTGTATAAAATATGATGTAACTGTGATGTTAATGATGGCTCCTGGTTCACAAAAGCCAAAAACTAAGATACCCCTTGATGAGCACATTCCCAGTCGAAAAAATACTTAAATCAATGTCCTTCACACCTAAAGGCCTTGCTGCTTCCACAATAAGTTGCTTTCTGTTGGTGAGATTTTTTGATTTCAAAATTTAGAAAAAGGAAAATAAGGAGGAGGAAACATCTGGTAATGTATTTGCTATTACTCATTTTTTCATTCAGCAGTGGAGATCTACACTGTGGAAAGTGTGGTCTGGCCACCAGAGTGGGAGATGTGCAGGGGGTGAGAGTGGAGAGGAGAGAGATGAAAGAGTGAGAACCTGTCCATGAAGGAGGCAGATAATGCAAGCTCTGAAAGATCTGCCGGGAAAAATATTTTGGGGGAAAAAATTAGATCTTAAAATTCCCAGGTAGCTGTCTGCAAATCTTTGTCACACTCCAGTTTAACTTCAGTGGTATTTATGACATCATCTGCCCATGAAATAATATACTCTCTAAATCAGGAGCAATCACTTAAACCAGTTGTCACAAGTATGCATAACTTGATCATATCTGATGAAGTTTTACATAATCTCTTTCATTATATTGACATGCATTATTTGCAGATATAAAAATGTGTGTATTGATTTAAAATACTTAGGGATATAAAGTACTTCTTGACATAAATTTTATTTATTTGCTTAGAGACTTCAAACAAGCCCTGATCCTCATCAAAAAGGCATACGTAACCTAAACCCACCATATTTAGGATATAGGGATACTTTAATGAGGATGGATATTTCCTAATTTGGTCCTAAGGAGCTACCTAAGGAGTTTAATGGTAAAAATAATCTTACCAGGGCTAAAAGTCCTTTTTACATTCAGCAGTGAACCTGATGAGGAGTTGAAAATTCTCTGAGCATCACTTCCTGCAGGGTTTCTGTCTTCCAGCTTGCTTCATATAATCAAGATTTTAAGGCAATTATTAAAACCAAATCAAGAAACTCCACAGTTCTTTCCCAATAAAATTTACAAAACAGAAAGAAAATGCTGCAAACATTCTTCTCCAAACTGTATTGCAATATGTGCTGCATGTGTTTCCATCCTATCAGATGTTAACAAGAAAGCTTCTTATTGAAGCCATCACCATTCTCCACGAAGGAACTTTATGATCTGTAGACTGAGGCTTCCTTGCTGCTAACACTGTAAATGCAAGTGCTACTCTCAGCTCTGAGCCATGGCAAATTAAATAGGATATAAGTAGTTAGACTGCTATGAAATGTCCTTGAAGAACTGTATAGAGCTATCTCTGAAAAGCTCTGTGCTGAATGCAGCACCAGGACATTAACTTTTATTGATCAGCAACCACAGAGGTGAGAAGAGCTGGGGATTTTTTCTAGCACAGAATTCAAACAGTCTCACAAGGTTTACTGCCTGTTGGTCCTGTTATTCCTGCTGATATTAACTGTGTCTTTTGATATTGATCAAATGAGTATAAGGACTCTGAATGCTTTAAATTAGTTCTGGATTAGTTTGCTAACCCAATTAATAGCCAGAGTTTCGTAGCTGGAAATTGTTAAGATAAGCTTCTTGATTTTCTAATTTATTGCTTTAAAATGAACTCTCTTTCTGTATGGAGTCAAATTATGTTAGATTCACTTGTGGGTTAGAAGAGAAGAAATTATGTCACCTGAAGTCTTGGAAGAAAAAATGCCACCAAATTTGCCCATATAAAATAGCTTAGAATAAATTAAAGGCATATTCAGTGATCTGGAACTGAGTCTTTAGCAAAACATAGAAGAATTAGACTATTTTTGATCAAGTATCTGTATATATCTTATCTTATTGACAGAGAAGAACACCACATGCTTATGGAATAGTTTCCAGAAGACACAGTGACCGGTAGCAATGAATAGTCACAATTATCAACTATTTTGTGAGTGTGCTTTATTCTGTAACACTATTACACCTTAAAGACAAAAGCCAAACAAAGGCAAAGCATTCTGATAAAATCTGTCTTTAATTAGACATGGGCTGAGACTGTACTAAAAAAATTGAGTTTAAAGTCTCGAGTACTTTATGTTAGAAAATAAAATTTCTCAGGGGTCTATATTTTATTATACAAGGTTTTCAAATTATTTTCTTATATTTACACTCTTTCATTATATTTTAAGATGAGCACATAAATCATATGTGTAAACATCAGCAGCAACTCATATATATAAATACTCTGTACATGTAGAAATAAATCTTTTCTGCATACCAACAATCTCTGTTGTTGTTCAGCTGAAATTTGTTTGGTTCCTAATGGATATCCCAGTACAAGGGCATGGGTTAGGGCATGAGTTGGACTTGAAGTAATGAAATATTATATGTTCAAAGTGAAATGGCAACTCCATTTGAAATCAATATGAGTTCTGTAGCACAAAGAATAGAATTTAACATTTGAAACTTGTGTCCAGGATTTTACATAAAACCTTGACAGTTATAACAAGAATTTTCTTCAAAATATGAAACTAATGAGGATGTAGCTTCAAATTTATTTTTCAAATTATCCTTTAAAGTTTTTTTAACTCTGTCACTTGTGCATAATTGCATTGTTACAGCAAGTATATATTATTCAAGTTATTCATATTATTTTTTGTAATTTCACATTACATTGATTTTTAATGTAATTTTAAATTATTTTGGAATTATTCATATTAGCAGACCAACAAATAATTATATTTAATGTCTAACTCCTGGATACAGGCTTAAATTTCTCTTAAAATCTATACAGTAGGGACACCTGAATATTTTCTTTTAGAAATTTCCAACACACACCTTTGATAAAGGACAATATTCCTAAAACTTTTGCAAAAATTGTCATTAAGTTTCATGTCAGTTTGGAAGGAGCATACAGACTCTGAGGGAAGAAAAGGGTCTCAGACTACTGAGAAACAAAAATGTTTGCCAGTCATAAAAATCTGCACAATTACTGGGTTTGACAAGAAATGCAGATATTAACATGCTTAATCAAAGAAATACAAAAATGTAACTTTTGTGTTCCTATTCAGCAGCAAGTAATCTGCTTTAAAAGGTATTTTTTCTCTTAGAGATATAAATACCTGTTTTTCAAATTATGTAGTCCATGAACCTCTGAAATTCTCACTATAACTTCTGCATCTAAACTGCTGAATGTTTACCACATAGAAAATTTGAATACAAATATAGATTTTTTTTTTTAATTATCAAATGCTTTGTTCTCTTAGAAGACTGACTAATGTTGAATTTATTTGTTGCATTTAGAAGAAAGGCACACTTTAGAATAAGTTAACGAACCATTTTCACTTCCACATCCCATCACTCATCAGTTTCTTCTTCAGCAACACTGAAAATGTTACCTGGGAAGAGGAAGAAAAATGTAAATTCATTTTTCACAATGTGGTCAAGATAGTTTCATTTGCTGATTTTGATTCAAATTTCATAGGTTCATCATCATTTCATTATACTACTAGTAGTAGTTGAATCTACCTAAAATTTTAAATTTTCAGTAGATAATTATCAAGACTTCTTTATTTAAAAATATTTTTGCTTGGAAAAATTTTGTTTAAAAAGAAAATTTAAAAAATATTAGAAAGATACATTACTGTTGCACACACACTTTTATTGTGCTCCAGTGAAGATTTGAGAAATATCTCTCATAACAATTTCTTACTCTCTTATGTTCATAACACCAGAAAGAAACACTGATGATATTAGACTGAATTTAGAAAAATTAAAAACAAAATGATTCATGACTTGATAAAACTGACAGTGACAAATTTAAAATGTTCATTTTAAAAAGCTTGGGTAAATATTTATTGTGTACAGGAAACAGTTTTTTAGATGCTTTTGGTATGTGAACATCAAATGAACTGGACATTCTCCTTTTACTACTAATAAATTTTCTCATTTACTGATCTTAATTGCAGCATACAATAAAGGGAAAGTAGCATCCCACTGCTTCTTTCATTTTAAAGTAAAGGTAATAAAGGCATATAAATGTGATCTGGACAATGTTAGAACAGTACCTCTTCCCTGTATAAAATTTAGAGATTGTTTTACTTATTTTTGTATTTCTTTCATCCTGGAAAAAAAAATCCATAAAATAATCATAATTATCCTGCAGGGGATGTAAGAAATCATTTTAGGTTTGTAGCTCCTTTTTCCCAGATAACCATCATTATTTCAGCCAAATTACTGGGGAGGCAGCATTTGTTTGTTTTTTCTGCTAAATTTATCATCACAGATATAGTAACAGACAAACTAGAAAAAAAATGAGGATTGTCAACATCAAAAATAAAGTACTGTAAAGAGCAACATTTTATGTTTTATAAGATTTAGGTTGCATGTTAGAAGAAGTTCTTTACTGTGAGGATGGTGAGGCAGTGAAGGGGTTGCCCAGAGATGTTGTACATGCCCCATCCCTGGAAGTGTTCACGGCCAGTTTGGATGGGGCTCTGAGCAGCCTGGGCTAGTGAAACGTGTCCCTGCCCATGGCTGGGGGTTGGAATGAGGTGTTCTTTGAGGTCCTTCCAATCAAAACAAATCAATTCTATGATTTTATACATTGAAAATATTCTACAATTTTTTTTACTGTTCTTTTGAACTCATACTACTCAGGTGCTGAACCTTGTGGAAATTCTCAAAGACAGAAATTAAATTACAGACTCTGAAATATTTTGACATTTGACGTATTCTGTGTTTCTCTGCTAAATTTGGAATATAGGAGATTATGTAAATAAGCTTTTTTGCTTTTTCATTAGATCTGAGAGTTTTCTTTGTGAATGATGGAAAACGTCAATATAAGCACATCAGATGAACATTGATCGATTGGTAAACTATGGAAAAAATCCACCATTTTATTTATCATTGTGGCTTTCAAAGAAAGTAACTTCTTTTCTTTTTTTTGCCATGGAATAGCATGATATATTAAACATTTGTTTCACTTTCTGAGTTGTGCAGTGATCCTAATATTTTTGCAATTCTACCTGACTATAGAAATTGTATGACTCTAGCTATATTCTATGCCATCAATTCTGTGTAAACTTTATTTCTCTACTTTAGTTCTCTCTGGTTCACACATTGGTTTACAGAGCTTAATTTTGACTTCAGTCTTACATGATAGAACATATCATAGTGCATCTTCCTCAATTATTATTGAGCATGTTGAAGACAATGGGACATCCTCTAAATTTTGTTTTTTCCCGTGTCTTTTTTATGATGTTCTGCAGTGAGTTTAAGTTGCTAACTATTGGTAGCTGGCCAAAAATATACTGATTATATGTTAGTGTGTTTTTTTCAGATCTGCTTTTAGAAAGTTGCCTCATGATGCTCTTTGCCCTTCACTTGAAGATTACTCTGACTTTTTTTTCTTACTCCTGGGGATAAGCAAAATGTGCTTTCTTGGATTATATTAACAGGCTCACAGCCACACCTACAAAGGAACCCTAAGGAACTCTAGTGACCAAGAGTGCTACAAACAGGGTGGATAAACAGAGCACTTCATGTTGTCCAGGGTGTGGGGTGACATGTCCCCGTGGTAGTTTGGGTGAGAAGGCAGCAACTTAGAAAATGTCCTGTTTGCAAATCTGTCATTGCTGGGTTGAGAGGAGCCACCATGTGCTGGTTTTGGTGTTGAATTATGCTAAAACTCAATCTGGCTCAGCAGTGCCAAATCTACATCCTGGTAGTGAGGCAAAAATTTGGCAGATAAACTGCTAAGCTGACCTGGAGACATAACTGGCAGTCAATCACATTATAATATTAAAGTCCAGTCCACTTCATATGGCCAGGTTCTTACAACATATTCCTTCTTGGAATGTGTGAAGATTCCTCCCTTGGGTAAGGGGACCCCCAACAGCTCCTCGAGGCTGAGAGAAAGAGATAGGAGCTGGTGTGGGTGAGTTACATCAATCTTTATTTATTAGTTGTTTCTTCTTGCTAGCTTTAATATAATTGTTTTAATATATTGCTTTGATATAGTGCACTATCTTGTACTAGAGCTAGTTTTAGTTTTTATATTGTGTATAAATAAAATTCTGGTTAAGACTTTTTGTCTAATCAGGATGTGTGCTGCTCACCAGGGGCTTAAAGCAAAGAAGCCACTGAGAAGCCACCAAAGCCTCATACACTGATGCTTTTATTATAATACCAAATTTAATTTCTTGCCTTTTATCAAAGTCTACTCTATATTTGTATAATTTATTTCCAAATTAAAGTACTTATGAAGTATATTTTCTGTTCAAACCAGAACACAAAACTGCACACAAACCTACACATAAAAGAGAGATCTCAACTCACTTAACTCTTTTGCTTTATATTCCTCTGTAACTCCTGTATCAGCACAAAAGTTGTGACAGAATAAATAAAATAAATATATAAATAAGGATGAAAGATTTGATAGCATTAGCATTTTCTTTCAGACTTGCAAAGCCCCATAAATGTATTGCCTGTAATATTTATAAAATTGATGTTACAGCAATGTGCAACACACAGAGGATTACTGTTCCAACACAGTTTTGTAGCTGATAGGACTCCAGCTGCCTGAGGCTTCCACTGAACCATCCAGTCTGTTATAAGTAGTAGGATCATCCTTATTTTTCTGTAGGCAAACAACAGCACAATAAAAAGAAACATTTCAAAATTGTCTATCACTAATACCCATGAAGTCTGATGGAAATCACGTGGACAATCATGGTCACTGTAGTCAGTCACTCCATGACACTTGACACTACTATCGATTTTCATTTCATAAGCCCATAGCTGGAGAGTCTCAATATTGTTCACCTTTCTAACTCAGCACATGTAACAGCAAAGTGCTGGTGGATCATTTTCAGTTTGCAGACCATCTCTTTTTACTGTGTGGCAATAAAAAACACAGCTAGAGGACAGGCTGGGATGCATGTTTTTTTCAGGGTTTGTTTAGCTTTTAATATTTTGGGTTTAGAGTTATGAGCAGTCAAAACTATTCCAAGTGAGTATGAACAGAGAAGATGACGAGAAAATGTGGATGACTCACTAAAATGTGAGGAGGGCAGAACACACCATCCCTTTTTCATATAGATCTATAAATCAAGAAGTAATCACTGGTGATTGTGCCAGGTAACATTTTATATATTACTGACCACAACTGTTCATGATTTCTCACTATGTAAAAATTAACTTCTGTTTAAAGGCTATGAGGGATAGGGAACCTATCCAACTCCAAGCTTTCAGATTAATTGCCATGATCGTAATGAGGATCCAACTATTAGAAATTCTATTTCCTTTCCCTTCTTTTCCTTTTCCTTTCCTTTCCTTCCTTCTCCTTCTCCTTCTCCTTCTCCTTCTCCTTCTCCTTCTCCTTCTCCTTCTCCTTCTCCTTCTCCTTCTCCTTCTCCTTCTCCTTCTCCTTCTCCTTCTCCTTTTCCTTTCCTTTCCTTTCCTGTTTTTGAAATGAACATTAATTGTAAATGTTGATCCATGTTATTATTTTTTAATTAAATGTTCTGTATTGTATGTGCATGTGTGTTTTGATATCCTTGCAAACACCTTTCTTTGTTCCCAAAAATCAGTGTTGTTCTAAATGTATCTAGTTTCAGAGTATCATAAGAGTTGTTTCATAAAGTGCTGTTGCAGAAATAAAACTGACTGCTCTATTTTAATTTTTCACAGCAGGTAGATTTTCCAGACCTTGGACCTCTCTTGCAGTCATATTTATGAATCAATTTAATATTTGAATATATTTTAGGGTGTGTGAAAACCATGCTGCTATTTGAATTATTTCTTCATAGTCTTACACAAGCATAAAGACCAGAGGGCATACCTTTATAAGGAGAGATTTTAAGTTCTTTCATTATCAAAATAAGGTTTGTGTTGTTTTCCCTTATGACATGACTTTTTAAGTCTCTTTTGTGTGTGTGTGTGTGTGTGTGTGCGTGCTATGAATCCAGCTGAGAAACTGAAGTGATAGTTTTATTGCCATCTCAAAAATTTAAAGATTTGCAAGCCATTTAAAAATTTCCAACATTTTGCTGTGTTTCAGTATGAAAATTCAACAGAAATGTGTAAAACCTTGGAAAATTAATGTCTTGGTTTGGTAGCAGTTCTCTGCACTCAAATAGAAACTCCACAGGTGTTTTGCCAGGAGTGGGCCTGCCAAAGGATGAAGCCAGCTCTGCCTTTTCCTCACGGCCCTGCTGAGTCTCCGTGGCCAGGATCCAGGAGCTGCACCTCAGCTCTGGGCTCATCAGCAGCCTGTGCCCAGATCTGGCCCTGGCTCCAGCCCTGGTCCAACCCCTTATTGCTCCTGGGGTCACTGAGGGGCTGTCGCTACCCTTGGCTCGGGCACAGGGATTTTAATGGAAGTCCAAGATTGCCCAGGTGGTGGTTTCAAAGTAACAAAGCAGGGTACAGTTGAAGCGAAATGAGCTCCATGGGGCCCTTACTTCTTTGGCATAAGGCAAAGTCTGAGATAACAAGGGATCAGGTGGATAGGGGAAGAACAAAAAATAATAGAGAAAATGAGAGACAGAGAGGGACAGTGGCAGTTAAAAAAGTTGTTGGGAGTTTGGCTGATCACCTCTGTTCATCTCATCTGGTTAAACTCTATTTACTAAATTATAGCATCACAGAATGGTCTGGGTTGGAAGGGGCCTTAAAGATCACCTGGTTCCAACTCCTCTGCCATGGGCAGGGACATCTTCCACTATCCCAGGTTGCTCAGATGTCCATCCAACCTGGCCTTGAACACTTCCAGGGATGGGGCAGCCACAGCTTCTCTGGGCAACCCGTGCCAGTGCCTCAACACCTTCACAGGAAAGAATTCTTACTAAGCTAAACCTACTCTGAGTTTGAAGTCATTCCTCTTTTTGTCTGTCACTCCAGGCCCTTGTAAATAACCTCTCTCCATCTTTCCTGTAGGCTTCTTTGAGATACTGGAAGACCACAATTAGATCATCCCAAAGCCTTCTCTTTTCCAAGCTGAACAATCCCAATTCTCACAACCTTCCTTTATAACAGAGCTGCTCCATCCCTCTGATCCCCTTGGTACCTCCTCTGGGCTGGCTCCAGCAGCTCCCTGTCCTTCCTGTGCTGGGAGCCCAGAGCTGGATGCAGCACTGCAGGTGGGGTCTCAGCAGAGGGGGCAGAGGGGCAGAATCCCCTCCCTGCCCTGCTGCCCACGGGGCTTTGGGTGCAGCCTAGGATACATTTTAACGTGATTTTGCTCTGTATTCAGGATATATGGGAGAGTTATGTGTCTATCCATTAGCTTTGAAGTAGACTATTTGGTGAGTAGCACATCTGCTCCTCAAAATAGTAGAGTTCTTATCTGGTGACTTGATAAGGGTCCTGCAATTTGGACACAGGTTATTAGGTAGACATAAAGGCAGTGCTAATATTTAAGGGAATGTGTGGGGTTTTGTGAATCCAGAGGGTGAAGAAGTATGCACACAAGCAGTGAATTTTTAGTCTGATCAGCTGAAAATGAGATACAGGGCTGAGACACCTCTTTTTTTCCTTATTTATATATTTATATGCAGTGGCAAATATATTCATCTGGATGTCAGTAAAGGCTCAGTACTGTCCCTGTGTTGATCTGTGCAGCTGGCTGTGCCTGCACTTGGGAATGTGTTGCCTGCAAATTTGAAAAAAGCATCTGCATTTCTTGCATTGGAACGCAAGGAGTCACCTGAGCTCCTAAAGCCACCAAATTTGGCTATCTTCAAGTATCCTCATTCCTTCCTGCCAAGCCCCATTGTGTTTTTGCAATATCCTCTCCTCTTCCCAGACTGCAGGCAGCAGAAGGAGAGACACAGGCACCATGATGCTGCATAGCAGAAGAGAATACACAAATAATGTATCCACAGCCTAAACCATGGGGTTTCTCCTCAAGTCCTTCATCGAGACAGAAGGGGCTCCACACTGAAGAATACTCTTTTAGCTGTCAACAAAACCACATCTTCCTTACCTAGCTTGCCTTTAGAAACTTTCTTTTCAGTATCTGGACTGAAACACTTAAAATAATAAACTCTAGATAAAGATCTGAGAACTTAATTGCTCTGAAGTATTATTTCCCTATTGAAAATCAGGGAAGTGAGGAATTACTTTTGTTTCCTAGGTTTTTGTGAGATCATATTAAGGTTTATAGCCTTTGTTCTCAAATTAGTTTTCATATTTTGCTGGCTCTGCTGGACATTATGTAATTATGTTAAGAGATCCTGTGGTTCTCATTATTCTTTCTCACTTGCTGTTGGTGAATATGAATAAATTTCAGTCTTCCCTTGTGGCCTACCCTGTTTGCACTCAATACAGTCTTGGCAGGCCTATATTAGGGAGGATAGAAAGAGTCCTGTTCCAGTGAGGACATGTAGAAGACAGCTGTATTCTACTGCAATTTTTCAAGGGATGGCAAAAGGTGTGTTGGGCTCTGATGCAACTTCAGCAAGGCTGTGGGCAGGCATGGCATAAGTATGACCTTGACTTTCTGTTGCTGGGAAGCCAGGGTGGATTTTGGCCAAGACAACAAAAAGCATTGTAAAAATCATGTATTAAAAAGATTCTTGTTGGCACGAGTTGCTTCTCATGGTCTTGGTGACATCAGGATTACTAATCATGGTATCTCCACTTGCACAGCTCAACACAAAATTTTTCTCTTCACTAAACACTTCACTGTACACTAAAAATTTTGCTATGAACAGAAAGAAGGAAATAATATATCAGCTTTAAATCCTAATGCAGCTAACCACATAGAATGGAGAGTTTGGTCTTGTTTCTCAAAGTATGAAGAGGGATTGGGATATTTTTTTTTATTACTAATATTCTTCCTCATATACTAGAAATCTAAGCCAAAAAAAAAAAAAAAAAAAGGCACTTTGAAATGATTTAACTTTTTTCAATGAACAGAAAGAGTTTCACCTGGGAGTAAACATATTTCTTTAGGGAACATCTCTACCCAAATCTTTTATGGGATTTTTTGGGGGAGCTTTGTTGAATGACTGCAAAGCTAAGTGAGCAATGTGAAGAACAGCAGAAAAAAAGAAGTAAAAAAATATGCAATTGAATGGAAGAAAAAGAGGACACAAATGCACTTTAAGAAACTTAAATGACCATGGCCTTACCTAGAAATCTACAGGTCAGTAGTAAGACTTTGGGGATGTGTATAAAAAAGACTGTGTCACTTATCTCTACCATGTTGACACTACCTATGAAATAGATAGAAGATGAAATAAAGGAAAGAAAGATCTGTGATAAAAACTAATGCATTGGATCAGGAGAATGTTGTGCTGGATTGTATTACATATTAAATCTGACAATATTTTTATGAAATGAGAGTGTTACAGAATTAATTTTGGAATATTTTGTTGCTCTTATATGGCTCAGTATGCAAATAACTATTGCTCTAAGTAGTTTAGTACAAGGAATACTCATTACATGTGTGATTATTCATGTTTGTAATGATAACATCAAGGTTATAATCATGGTTACAGTAAAAGAAATAACATTCTAAACAATATTTTTACTATGAAATTTTTATCTGGCTTGGACTGGGGTAGAGTTAATTTTCTTCATAGTAGTTTCATTAGGCTATGTTTTGGATTTTTGTGGAAAACACTGTTGATAACACAAGAATGTTTTAGCCATCACGGAGCAGTGCTTGAACATCATCAAAGCCTCCTCTGTTTGTCACACTGGGACTACAAAAGAACTTGTGAGGAATCATAGCCAGAACATCTGACCCCAACTGACCAAAGGGATATCTCAGACCATACAGAATCATGGTCAGAATATGGAGCTGGGAAAAGGCTGGAAGTAAGGGGGACACTGGAAGTTACAGTATTTGTCTTCCCAAGTGACTGTTAGGTGCGATGAAATTTTGCTTTCCTTCCTTCCAAAAGCAAAGAGCAATTTTCTTCTTTTGCTCTGTTTGTGTGGGCAGCTCTTCCTTTACCTGTTAAGCTGCCTTTATCTCAACCCACAAGTCTTTTATGCTTCCAATTCGGTCCTCTGCCCTGTGAGTATCTACGTGGGGCTTAGCTGCCAACTAGGATTAAACTACAACAAATCTAATAGCAACAGGTTTACAGTAGCTTTATCTTGTTTAATTATGGATTTATTTATTTATTTTTAAATAAGAGATATCCTTCTAAAATTTTAGGACTTTGGAATACAATTAATTTCTGAGCATAAAGTCACCATTTATTTATCCAAATTGCATTCATTTTCACCTTTACAGATTCATAAGCAATTGTCATGAATGAGTATTTTAAGTTTGCTTAAGGAACTTCTAAATAATTAAAATTTAATATGCATGTTTCTATTTAGTTACTATTTTAACATATTTCTAATATGAAATTTAAGTTGCTGCTAAAGGTAATGCAAGTAAAAATCATTATCAATAAATTATCAGGGTTAATTTTCTTATTGAAGAACCTTCTTACAGTTCCTCTTCCAAAATTGCTTGTTCTTGTCAAGTTGTTTTGCAAACAGTGTTATTTTTCTGCTCTCCATATGACTGGGGCTTTTAAATTCATTCTTAAAACCCCACTCAACAAACCAACAAAACCAAACACAAAATGAAGTATGTAGCAATCAAAATACAAACTCTTAAGTGCAGTAGATTTTTCTATTGTTAGTCCTTTTATCAAGTAACTAAACAGACTCAGAAATTGCTGAAGTCACAAAGTTTAGATCACACAAGAATGATGTAATAATTGTCAAATTTAGTTTATTTTTCAGCCCAATCAGAAGTATGAATTTTTTTGATGAAAACATCTTCATAGCATTGTCAGTCTCCTGCCAAAAATCTAATGAGTGTTCTTCATATCCAGTACAATTTCCTAATCAAGGAGGCTGATATAATTTGTTAAATACCTTTCTCTACTGTGATAGATTATCCAAACCAAATACATTTCTGCTTTTTCCCATCATTTCCTTAATAGGAAGATGAGCTCAGATAGATTTTCATGGCAGGGTGTCTTAGGTTAAAATGTGTGTATTCTATCACCATCAGTTAAAACCAGGTGGGGCAGGGTTCTTTATCTCTTCCATGACTCATCCCTGATAACTCCCTCCACAGAGATATTTTTCTTTTAATGGGCCATCTAGCCTTATGTCAAGACTCATAAAATTACATCATCCCGTTGTGAGATGCTCTGGCCAGGGGGAGGAACCAAGCATTCCACCCTGCGTGTAATCTGAGGTCTGAAACACCACAAGGAGCCCTTACCTACTGGATTCCCAGAGGACAGGAGCTACATAACTACCAGGATCACTGCTTCAACAGAACTACATCCATCCCTTCAGGGGGACTGCAGCCACCATCTTATCAGACTGCAGCCACCACCCTGACCAACAGAGGGTCAGGTTATAGCCTGACTCTGTCAGTGTTTCTGTACTATTGCATTTATCTTAATTTTCCTATTAAATTGTAGCTCTGATTTCAAGTCTCTGACTGGTTTGCATTCAAACTAGTACACAGGGAAAAGATAAAATGACAAGAAATATATTTCAGGCCTGTTTAGGATCAAGACTAGAAAGTTAAATTCATATTTTTTAGTATGATATTTCAGGTTGTGGAGGCTGGAGTTACAAGCCATCAATCAGAGATTCAATATTTTAATACTTTGGTGTGTATAGTATTTTTTTGTTTTATTAAAGGTAACATTTGTTTTCCTATATGTTGACATAAATGTCAGTTTGATGATGAGCTCTGTGTTTGGAGGTTGAGCATGTGGTTTCATAAAGTTTTCAAATATATCTTTAGCTCATAAATACAAAATTATGAGGGAAGTGGTCAAGTTTAGACCACAGGACAGGCAGGTTTCTCACCCCAGCCTGTTCTGGAGTCAGGAAATCAAATCATGGAAACCTTTCCTTCCATTTCTCCATCAAAGCACCCTAATGATTCTGAAAAAAATTCAGGTGTTTCATGATTAAGGACATATTATTTAAGATGTTCAAGTAAGGGTACAGTTCACATGGGACATGATCTCCTTCAGGACCAATTTGTTTCAAACTCACATCATGAATATCACAATTCTATAGCAATATCAGAGACTAATATATTGCAGATATTTAAAGTTGCATTACTACAAGAAATGTTCAAGTGTTAAGTGAATCTTTACCCTTTCATTGGATCATCCTGTTCATGTCTATCTCGTTTATGTCCTTACATTTTTCATCTATATTTTGTTTGTTCTGAAGCAGATACAGAAAAAGGTAGTTTTACACTTTTCCTCCAATCACCTGTTTTTGAAGAATATGTCTTCCTCAAAGAAGTAAAATATGTTCAAAGTGTTTAAGCAAAACTATGCAGAAAAGAAAATTAGTAGAAAACATTTTTTTTTTTTTTTTTTAAATCACAGTACATTTAGTACTATTTTGGTTTAAAATATACTTTAAAACTATTCCCTGTAAATTCTTATCCCTGTTTGTATTTCTGATTCAGTCCATTAATGACAGAATAATCTAATAATTAAAAAAAATCATAACAGTTTATAATTCCAATATGCAGCTGTTGCTTTCCAGAAATATAAGAAAACTGCAATAGATTATTAGGTAAGAGATAAAGATAATAAATTTAAACCTGTAAAATATCAGGCCATGCCTTGTATCTATAACCTTATATTTCATGCTTTGTCCCTCTTTCTTTACATATTTAACTCCTTCATTGGACAAAATCAACCCAAACCTTAACCTGCTTTTCTTCTTAACTCTCCCTGTCCTTTTGTTTCCTTGCACATACTGTTTTAACAAAACAAAAGTTTTCAGATTTTTTTTCTGAAATAGAAATGTTACTCAGGAATAGTTCTCAAAGGAAAACATCAAGATATAACTCACTGTAGTCTCCACTGAAATTCTATTTTGTTATATGAAATTGCTCTGTAGACCAAGGATTTTCTAATTCACTTGTTTCCATTCTAATTCCAAGGCCTTGCAAATATGGAACTTCTTCCAGAAACATTAAATTCAAATGAGAGTAAAAGGTGTAAATTTAATACTCCAAAATCAGTCATGCTTAAAACCAAACATGAATGTAACAAGAATTTGCTACTGCTCAATTTCCTTTGCACACCTAAAAATTTATAAGTGTTAATTAATTATTGCTTAGTTATGATTAAAAATGTTATCTATGCAATCAAAACAAAAATACAAAATGCTAATCATGATTAATGTGGAATTGAAATCTAATGAGCTTACAAAAGGTAAAGTGATTAATTTAAACACAAGTGAATAAATTACTTTACTAATTATTAATTTATTGTAAAATGCTTTTTATTTTGAAAAATGTCATAGCTTGAGAATTTTAATGTGTTCCTAATCTTCTGGGTATGTATCATAATTTAAAAATGAAAATGAAAACTCTCTTATTTTTGGAGAGGCCTTACTTTTTTGTTTGTCTAAAACTGAGACATTTTCTTCCTAAAAGATCCTTCCATTGGAGCACCAAGAGAGTGTGTTTTCCTAAAGTATTAATTCCACACTAATTTTAGAAAGGAAAAATTACAAAACTATGAGTTTTCTGTGCATGTCTAATTACATATATGTGCTGACCCAGTAACCAATAGGAATAAGTCCGTCAGTACCTCTATTTTTCTATTCCACTGGCTCTCAAAGCTGCCATTGCCAAAATAAGCATAGAACCATGGAACCAGAATAGTTTGGGTTGGAAGGAGCCTTTAAATGTCATCTAGTGCACACCCCCTCTGCAATGAGCAGGGACAAGCTCAGCTCAAAGCCTCATCAAACCTGACTTTGAATGTTTCCAGGAACAGAACAACTACCGCCTCTCCAAGTGACCTGTTCAGTGTTCCACCAGCCTTGCTGGAAAAAAATTCTTACTTATATCGAACCTAAATCAGCCCTCTTTTAGTTTAAAACCATCTTTCCCTTTTTTTTATTACTACAGGCCCTGGTAAAAAGTTTGTCTCCATCTTTATTGCAGCTCCCTTTTTGGCACACATTTGAAATTTTCACAACTTTTCCAAGCACCCTGTGTGACCAACCTAATGCTTTTTGTATGTTTTGTTTTGGATATTGATTATGTAAGTGTAAAATGATGCTTGTAAAATTCTTGTGAAAAACAAGAACTATTGCAGATATTTGATTATTAATTACAATATATTTTGTAGTTGAGTCCTATTTTTATCAGATCAATGAATTTTCTGAACTTGTGTTAGGTATTTTCAAAGGTATTTCTTTTTTGGATATTTTTCTGGGACTGAAGGAAACATAGGGACACATTCTTTAAATGTCATTTTTCTCCAGCTTCTTTTGGTGTTATTTCTAGTACCTGTCTGATCACCTGAGTCTCTTGATTATTATGGTACTATTCTTAAATTGGAAACTTCAATGACATTTGAAAGAGATTGTTATTAATCTCCAAAATAAAATATTCACAAGAAGAAATATCATTTTATATTCAAAGCTTCCTAATTTTATTTTTTTCACAATGTCCTTTACTATTCAAAAAGATCAGATTCTTTCATATGGCAAAACCAAACAATAATTATTGTATTATTTTCATTTCTTCAGAACCATATATATGTGTATATATATATATATGTGTGTATATATACATATATGTGTATATATATATATATAAATTATAGATATGCTTTTAACTGTTTTATTTTTTTCAATAAAAGCTATGTTTACTGATGCCAAAACTAGGCTTTAAACTTGTATATTTTAATTTAGGGTTCTTTTCTTATACTGGCAAGGAGCTGTTTGTTTTTTAGTATTTTTTTCCCAGCAGCAAATTACATTATTTAAATGATTATTAGAAAAAAAAAAAAATAATAAAGTTCCACATTTTTTCTGGTTTCTGTTACCTCATTTATATTAGCTGTGTATGTTCAAATAATCTGAAAATATTTAACCTCGATTCTTAGCCAGCATGGAACTTCACAAATTTGTCTAAAAATTAATTGTTCTCATGTTCTCACAATTAAATAGATATCTAAATTTGGGATTATTTGTAAAATAAAAGACTGAAAATTATCTTGACACTACACTTGAGTAGAAAACCAGCAATGACCAGTCTTTATCTCTAAAACTTCTTGTACACTGAAACTGCTTGAAAAAAACACTCTAGACTGGGATCAGCACCAGCTACATTTTAAACCAGGATGGAAACTTGAAGATTTATTGCTGAGTTCTTTTAAACACACGTTGACCTTGCAGACATGTACGTGAAGGACAATGTGAGATGGTTGGAGTATTTTGGGCTAGAACTTGGGGCATGCAGGAGATCATAAATGAAAATGTAAGGAAGGTAAGAGAATCTCTTTTATAGTGGGGCTCACTGTGGAGAAGGGATTATCGTAGCTTCAAGTACATAGATTATGTTGTCACATCTTTCCTGCTTTCAATGCCACTGTATTTTCCTTTTCCACTTTATATTTACAGTTTTAGTGTTCACCTGTCCTTTGTTTTATTGTTTACAAAACAAATTATTTTCTTTGTAATTGTTTTTCTTTGCTTTACAAAAGCCAGTTTATAATTGATTCTAAAATGACTGGCAGCTGCAGTAGCCCTCCAAAAATAAACATTTTGTCATCATTCTTTCCCATAATTATTTTGTAGGCCAGCACCTGTACCTTTACTTTTTGAACTAAGCACGGTGTTTATCACTTACACAATTTCACATTAACAAGCTACCATGAGTTTTGTCTTTTCATATCCTCAGTGATATGTTCTTTAATTGAGACTTGAAAAGGTTAAAAGTCATACATCCTTCATCAGAGATATTGCTTTACAAAGAGTTGTATTAGCATTTGTTTAGGAGATAGTAAGAAGAAATAACTCCTTCTCTTCAATCATGCAGACTACAAGTGTCCATATTTCACACTGATTTCAACTACTTCTTGATCTTCAACTTAATTTTTTTCTACAGTTGATAAAATAGCGTGTTTATCCTTTTGCAGTCATGTAACACTGACTGTTGAATCAGGCCTAAGTATGAAAAAAAATTTAATAAATAACTTTCTTCTGGATGTAGGAGAGACAAAAACTTTGTTATGGATGTCTGGGATGAAAGCAATCACATATTCTCAGAATTTATTGATGCTTGGTTTCTGTCATTTCACCATATTTTCATCACCCACTTCTTGTTAAGAATTGGAATGGGGCAAACTGTTGCTCTACTTTTATAGAACTTCAGCTGGAGCACCAGGAATCTGTACTCCTCTTTTACAGGCTTATGGTCTTTCAAAAATCTCATTAAAATCTGTCATTCAATTTTATGCATGAAAGTATGAGCTTTCTTGTCATTTATAGATGCAATACCTTAACTGAACTGTACATAAAAAATGCACTAGATATTTCATCAACTGCTTTCAGAAGACAGTTTTAGAGATGCTGCTTTCAATATGGTGCTACAATACATCACCCAGCTTTAAATCTATTTAATCTAAGTTGTACTAAGAGATAGTTCCCACTAATACAACTGAATCCTCTAAGTCTGGACATCTGCAATTAACTCTCACACCAAGCAACTTGGGCTGTTGTTGGATTCCTTTGAATATCACTGAGTATTCCATGACCCCTTGCTTTTTGATGGCGTAATGTAGGTAATGTTGCAAAATGCTTTTGAATGTGTTTTTATTTAAAAGTTAAGGTATTTAAAAACAAAATTTAAAAGCCTTGTTAATTTTGCAATTGTGCTCTCTAGCTACACTGTTAATTTTGAAACTTTGATTCCCATATAGTCATTAGAAATTTCTTTTCCTTTTCCTTTTTCCTTTTCTTCCCTTTTCCTTTTCCTTTTTCCTTTTCCTTTTTTTTTTTTTTTTTTTTTTTTTTTGAGTTGATAGTATTTTCTTCCATGTTCTTCATATTTTTCAGGCATTAAATTATTAATTTTGAGTCTATCCTTAGTTTCCTGACATGCTTTCAAGCCTGGAAGTTCTCTACAAGAGGATTCAGTCTGATCAACCACTATCAGCATGATTTCCATGCTGAGCAGGGCATAATTTTCCTTGTTCTTTAACCACACCAGATGTAATTAAAGGCGAAGAATAATAGTTCTTGAAAATTCCATAGTCAGCAAAGGATCATTAATTCAATGAATCTTAGCCAACTACAAATTTTTAATTAAAATGGACATTGTATAAGCAGACATATACATACACACATATAATATAGGGTTATCAAACTCCTAGTTTGTCAACAGACAAATGAAGCTCTCAGTGCCAGGAGATAAAAAGGACAAGAAGGGCAAGAAAAAAGAATTTTTTCTCTTTAAAAAAGACAATCACTTGCCGTACCCATGGAAACAAATTCAAGTAGTTCACAGCTAAGTACTAAGAAAAAGTCTCTATTTTGGTTTGCAGATTTTTTTCTCAGAGTCTTTTTTTGTGCTATAGAGGAAGTCTTCAAAAATATGAATGCTGTTTATTCAGAAGTGTGCCCTGCTTTGTCCCTTGCCCTGCTGGTTTTGCAGTGGCTCTGCTTTACTTTACAAATTTGATGTGGAATTCATATAGTTCACAAGTCAAAAGGTGGAACAGAGTCCAGTGAGACACTTGGACACTGACAAAAAGTTAAAATGACCACTTAAAGCTTAAAACCCCCAATATCTGCAACACTTTCAGTTTCCTTTAGCACTTACAGGAGCTTGAGACTATTATATATAGTTTTGCAAATGTGTATCAAGTTATCCCTATTGTACAGTGCTAAAGACTCAGATACAATAGCAAAGATGTTATTCTCCTATAATTGCTGCTATTTTTGTACAAGTTTCCTATATGTTTATATTTTACCAGTAAGCTGAAAGTTTTGCAGGTAAGTGATGTGTGATTTATTGTCTAAAAACAGTTACTTAATGACAGCTTTTGGGAACTTAGAGTGTTTTTTTAAATGAAAAAATAGAGGATAAGAAATGAAAGAAAGAAAAGGAAATAAGAAAATAAAATTAAAAAGAAAGGGAATGGAAAAAGAGAAGGCAAGTTGAAAAAACAGGAAATAGAAGAGGAGACCGTAAAATAAAGGAGAAGAGAAAAGAAAGGAAAGGAGCGTTTTCTTAAGGAAATTGTCCATAACGATGAACTTTTGTGCAAAATAAAAATCAACTGAATAAGAACTCTAAAATTAATTTTGCATGTAAACATTAGAAAGAAATTAAATGTATTTTATTAAGATATTTTGAGAATAGAATGTTCAACAAAGCATAAAGCAGCAGTTATATTACTTAATAAAAGTGTGTAAGTATATTAAAATAAAATATATTAGTTTCCAACCCTATGGTCTGCGAATGTTATAGTAAAAAACAATATGCCACATGAAATATTCAAACTATTTTAAAGAATTCCTGCAGTAGCTTGTTTTATGCAATTAATACATAAAAAACAGAACTACATTTGAATATAAGATCCATTCCAGACAATGAGTACCTGTTTTTCTTTTCATTAAATGAAATTCCTTTCAGCAAACAGTTAAGTCCAGCTTTCATTCATACAGCCAGTGGAGAGTGCCGGTATCAGTCAAGCCATAAACAGTGTCAACCCATCACTGTACAGGAACAGGCACAATATTCTAAAAGCCTGTGCTCAGCAAGAGATAAGTCAGTAAAAGACATTATTGGTACTATCTTTGTGGAGAAAATCAACCGAGTGTTTCATATAATATGGGCAAAACTCGGTTTTGTATGAAGTAGGTTTATTGACCGAATTCTGAGTGACTTATTGAAAACTGGATAAGCCTCTTAAAAAAGACAGTTGGGTGCCTTTGTACCAACTCTTTCACAGTATCATCAGTTCTCTCAGCTAAGCCCTCTTTGCTCTAAAGAAAAGAACAGAGCACACAAAATAAAACCTTCTGAGGAAAGGGGGACTATTGCTGATATGAAGCACATTCCCAGAGGCCTCACTGCCAGAGGTTCAAAATGCACAATGATGGTAGCTTAGCTGAGTTGGAAAGCTATGGGTTGTTTAGTGCTGTTCAGAACTTTCTTTATAAACATTTATAATAATTTATAAACCAGTGTTTATAAATTATCATGGGATCACAGGATAATTGAGGTTGGAAGGGACCTTGAGAAATCTCCAGTCTAAGCTTCTGCAGGACCATCCTTGGGATCAGACCAGGTCCCTCAGGGCTTTACCCTGTTTGGTCTTGAAAACCTCCAAGAACAGATATTGCACAACCTCACTGCACAACCTGCTCCACTGCTTGCCTGTCCTCACAGGGGAAAGAGATTTTCCTTTTGTCCAGCCTGAACCTCTCTTGTTTCAACTTACACAAATATGGTAAGCAAGCACTCTGTCACTTCTTCCAGATAATGATCATAAACAAGACAGATGATAAATTAGACCTTTCAATACTGCACTTTTTACTGGCTTCCAGAGAAGCATGACTCACTACCCATTAATTGTCCAAGCTGCTTTTTTACCCATTGAGCATGTGTATCATATATGTGCATCGAGCCTGTAATATCTCAGCTTAATACACGGATCTACCAAGAGATAGTGTCAAAAGTCTTGTAAAAATCACAGTGAATGACATTCATTGCATCACCCCTCATCCAAAGATCCAAACACTTTATCCCAGAAAACAATCAAGTTGCTCAGGAATAATTTTTCCTGGGTCCATCCTTGTTGATTGTTACCACTCAGTGCCATCTACCTGTGGTGAGAAATGTTCCCCAAGGAGATTCCCTCAGTGTTTTATGCAGGGGTGGATGTGAAGCTGATCAGGTTGCATATCACTGGATCATCATTTTGGACTTCTTGGAAAATGTATGAGATATGCCTTCGTCCTCAGCTCTTCTCCTGTCACCTCTGGTTTCCCTGACCTATGAAAGGTGATAAGAATGGCAAAGACATTGACTCTTTGGCTATAGTGAAACCTAGTCACTTCTATGGACTTCTACGCATTCAGTCTGGATTTCAAGGCCAGGTTGGATGGAGCTTTGAGCAGCCTAGTCTAGTGAAAGGTATTCCTGTCCATGGCAGAAAGGTTGGAACCGGATGAACTTTAAGGTCCCTTCCAACTCAAACACTTCTTTGAAAACTAAGAGCTCTCAAAAGCATTTCTTGACTTGATCTTCATCTACTCCAGGTTATTCTCCTCCTACTCCAATCTTGGTTCTAGGCACTGAGGACCTTGTTGATGAAGACTAAGGCAAAGGCAGCCTTATATGTATCTGCAGTTACTAAATCAGGTATTGCTCCTAAATTTCCCCTTGTTACTTACTTCTACTTCTGCCTTTTGTATGCTGCCTTTTTGTGTTGGAGCTCTAACTTGAGTTTTGTGTTTTGCCAAGCCTGATATAACTCCTTATTTTACTGCCTATTGAGATGAGCTGCTGTTGTAACTGGAGCATGCAGTCTTTTAAAAGCTGCCAGTTTTCCTGAGTACTTTTGCACTTCAGAGCTGCTTCCCATGGGATCCCACCTACCAGTTTCCTGATGACAACTGCAATTACAATTATGATTGACTAATATCAGAAAACTTAGTTGTGAAACAGATGTTTAGATGTAGAGACAGATGGAACCCTGTTGTAGTGTTCCTATTTTCTGCAGCTTTAGAAATATCTGGTGTTTTTCCTGTATTATAGACTTAAATTTTCGGATGCACTTTTACCTTTTACAATACTAATTATATTCTTTTAAAGAGTGCTTCTTCTCCTGATAAAATAAATTCATATTCAGCCCAGATTCAGTTGCTACATGAATAACATGGAGACACACTTTTTTTCATCTAGTTGCTGCTGCTTGAACTTTTATTTAAAACACACGTCAACATCAACATACACCATAATGATATAACTTGCCTCGTCTCATTCATCTCGATTGGGCTCTGATTTGGCTCCCATTGAATGTGTGTATTTTGCATGTTTTAAATCTTGAACCACCAACCACCAACAGCTTTTCAAAGACTGCCTGATAACAAATGGTCTGCATTGAAAGAGGAGTGGTCAGAGGATCCAGGGTGTGGGAGTCAAAGAAACACAAACCTCTGCAGTTGTCAAAGGCCTTGATTTGCAACTGTGGAAAAGACTGGGCCTGGCTTCATTAGCAGAGATTTATGACCCTTGGCTGGGAGAGATATAAACTTTTTTTTTATAGTTATAAGTCAAGAAGTTACACTGCAAGCTTTTGGTGGTGGGTTTTAAATATAGTGATACGATTTTATATAGTTTAAGCTAAAGATTTGAATGTTACCTGCCTACGTGACCAGACAGATCATTGGTCAAGAGACCACTGCCTCGTAATGGCAGAGGTCGTATATGATAGGTCATAAATTCTAAACAAACTGTCATTTTAACCATTCATTGGATTAGAAAGCTATAAAAAGCCATGTCTCCTTCAAACTCGTGACTTTTTTGATGATGGTGACTTGTTACCTAAATCTCACGCCTCTCTATTTGCTATTTTAGTAATAAATCACTTGCAACTGAGATAGTACCGTCTCTTGGACTTAGTTATTTCCTCCGACCCGTGAGTAAGTGAGTTAAAAGAAAAATACACCAGGGACGTGATGCTTCACCTCTGCTCTGTTCACATGAGACCCCACCTGCAGTGCTGCATCCAGCTCTGGGGTCCCAGCACAGGCGGGACATGCAACTGCTGGAGCAGGTCCAGAAGTGGCCATCAAGGTGATCAGAGGAATGGAGCAACTCTGCTAGGAGGAATGGCTGAAGAGCAGTCAGGTTGTTCAGGCTGGAAAAGAGGTGGCTTTGGGGAGATATCATTGTAGGCTTTCAGTATATTAAGGGGGATTATAAAAAAGATGAAGAGTAACTTTTTACAGTGGAAGGACCTGACCTAGTAATGACCTGACCCAGAGATTTTACACAGATATTAACAATTAAAATATAGCCATAAAATCCTTGGATGTCAGCAAAAGTGCTCTGTTGTACAGGTTAAGTGTTGATTTTACTCATACGAAGACCAGTGTCACCATTTATTTGTATACAGTTTGAAGACAAGCATACCAATACAGAGAACAAATTGGTTTTTAGACCAATGGAAAGGGAAGATACAGTTGGTTTATTCAGTCCTTGTTGTGGAGTGTAAAATTCTACTTGTCTAAAAAAGGCCTCTTCAGGGCAAGCCCTCATTTCTTTCACTGGGGTAAAAAACACCACCACCCTCAATTTCAAAAAAGAAGTCAGGATTTTAAAACTTGGGACGGTTATATTTTCTAAACACAATTAATGCACAAATGGAGACCTCTGTTATCTCATATGGAACCTTTTCAAATCATGCCCTGTATATGTACTACTGACAAAAGCAAGAGGGACTGGGGAAATTTCTTTCTTCCGTCCTTTAAATCAGAATTTTGGGCTAATCATAAAAAGGAAAAAATTATTCATTTGGCAAATAATAGTATTAAATCTCAATAACTGGAAGTATGTGTCGACTATTTATTCACATGTGCACACCAATACAGAGAAAAATAAAGATGACCAGAAGACCATAACTCTTTTCTGCAGTAACTTCTAAGATTTTGCATTGGTTCTCCACTGAATAAGTAACAAAGAATTCTTGTCTCTAGCATGAAAATATCTTGATAAGCAGTTTCCCAAATAATATTTCAAAATATCAGTTTCAGATTAAAAACTAGCTCAGTAGGTACTTGAGGGAGTTAAATATTCCTGTCAAAGCAGATGTACTAACCTTTAAACATCTTAGCATAGTGACAAGCATGCTGAGAATGATATTCAGCAACCATAATGAAACCTGAGAGGCCCACACAAAGTAAAATTGTTTCACTACAGAAGGACTGTCTTTAGGAACAGCAATCAAATCTCTTGATATTCATCTTCTGTAGTATAAATCATGTAGATACTGTCTTAATTCATTTCCCCTCTGTTTCCATACCTGAATGCAAGTTATCCTTCCCTAGATTAAATATTCCAGTGTAATTTCATTGCTGGTTCTCTCACTTGCTTAATATTAAACAGGTAATTAAAAGATATGCTAATAGGGACCTTGTTGCATTTGGAAAGAAAATTAAAAATATATAAACCCATTTTTTATATTTCTGTGCCAAAGGATGTGTTACCTTACCCAGCAGTACTTTTGACACTCACAAGGTAAAAATAGATTCTGTCAGTGTAGACTGAGTAAATTCGGTTCCCTTCAAATTGTTGCTATTTTTAGAATTCTATCTATTTTCAGAATTCTGTAAACAAGAGATATACAGATAATACGACAGATAGGTTACCACCCAAAAAAGCTGACTGGTCATCTGTCTTTGCAGGACTTGTTTCTGTTGGTGCTCCTGATGTAATCATCACATTGGTGATGTTTGCAGACGCCTACATTGCTGGTTTCCCACATTTTTTCTCCAAGGAGTTCTTGTTCTGTCTAGCAAGTGAATCATTAATCTTTTTTTTTTTCTCTATGACCCCTCATTATTTCTGTGTCAATTCTTTTTTCTCATGACAATCTCACCACCACATGTGTGATTTCAACACATTTCTATAGGAATAAGCTGGGATTTCAGACTGAAGTTACAGTCACCATCTAATAGATTCAAGCTACAACAAAATGGAGGAGGAAGTCATCAAACACTGAATCTTGCCCATCAAATTGGAAAATAGGCCCATGATATTAACTCATGATGTTACAAATACATACATCTAAAACTCTAATGTATAGTATTGGAGCAGAACAAAACCACAGATAAAGTAAATCAAGCTCCTCAGAAAAATAGGAAGAAGTTGCTAAGGCTAAATGAACTTGGGCTTAAAGACTGTTTCAAATGACCACTAAATTGATCATTATTAGTAGCATTTTTGAAAATCAAGCTCTGAACTTGGCACAGAATCAGTCATCATGACTCCTCACCTATCATACATGTTAACTATGTCCAGATGACAGGCAAGATTTCCTGTCTTCCTATCTCCATAGCTGGTTGCTGATATGTCTTCCTGATTGCCTTTTAAAGCAAAAGCAATCAAATACTTCATGTAGCTTTCTTGCAGTCTGTGACAACTGAGCATTAAAATTTTCTGCAACAGAGATGGCTTTGTAACATTTTTCTGAAGAATAAAGTTATTCTCAGTGTTTTTTAAAGAACAAAGGGAGTTTTCGGTGAACTCTCAAACTCAGTGAGTAAATTTAAAAAATCAATAGTTATTTTGCTGACTTTCAGATGACCATAGCTCAGTACAACACAGTCTAGCTCAGGACAGTTTTATTTTCACTTAAATTCTAAGATGTAAATTACCAAAATTGTATTCCTGATCATTGTTTCCAGCATTTTGGCTTGGAGAGTCCAAGTTCCAGTGAAGATCTTCAGAATGAAGAGGGGTTTATCCTATAAAAATTTCATAACTTTCAGGAATTTAAGCATGTAAATTGGTTGTGTAGATACAGGTTATTTGATAAACTAACCAGGAGGAAGTCACTTATGGAAATAAGTGTGACTTAATGGAGTAGAATTTCCTTTGTGATTTAGGTAAAATAATTGACCTGTAATGCTTAAAGCACCATTTCTATTAGTGAGCAGTACTTTTGCAAGTTGATGAAACCTCAGGTTAGCCCTGGCACACAGGTTTGCTACTATATCTCCTTGTCCATTAGACAGATGTGTCCAGGGAAAGCTTCACTAACTTGTACAACTGTGCCCAAAGCTGGAAGTGATGCAGAACAGATGAAAGACACTACAAGAAATAGACCCACATATTTTAAGATATTTAAATATAAGGCCAAAATAATGTTTTGCCCAAATTGTTTTAAAATCCATGAGTGGTATTTAAAGCTCCAAGGCTGTGAGGTTCCTCTTTTCTTTTAATATCACAAAACAACTTATTTTTGTGACTTGGGAGCCACCATGGATAATGGCACTTTTTACCACATTGCTGAGTTCAGCAAAGTTCCAAGTAAGAGAACTGGACTTGGCTCTTTGCAAGCAGCTCAATGAAGTCTCTCTGCTACAAATAAAGGAGAAATCACTGAAAAAGAAAGCAATTTAAAATTAACTGACATAGTACCTTCTTTTTATAAAGCCACAGAGTTTTAAACATTTCCAAATGATAGACTCTTTGTAGCAATGGAAGCAACATGGCCAGATAAAGTTCAGCTTTGCATATTTATACCTAAACCTTATTAAAATGTTAGATTGCTCTTATTAATAAATTTACACATCTGATTCAAAGCTAATACAATAGTAGGGCAAGCTCAAGTGGGTAAACCATTAAAGATGCAATTTATGTTTCTGTCTGTGTTCACAGGATTTTATAAGGGTAGGTCTTCAGGCTCCTGTCTGCATTAAAGCCCAGCCAAATCCATAAAACGAAAACAACGTTAAACAACTTCCCAGAAGACAGAAATAGCCTTTTAAAGATTCACAGGAGTACTTTTTCTATGTCTAATCCAAGTGGCCAGCAGGGTGAGATTGATGGGTACTGGCAGAGATGCATTTCATGAGGCGGCTGTCTGCTCGATGGCATTAGAATGGAGCTATCTGTCTTCATTGTGCTCCATTAACATGCCCCTCAGATCTATCAGGAAAATGTCTTCAGTCCTGGTTTATAAATTATTACCTCTGACAGTTAAATATTTTAGACCATATTTAGTAATATTGCTCACTGATAGCTCTTCACTCACCTACATATTTTCACAGTTTAATTTCCATATATGCTTAAAAAACCCGAAGGAGATGTTTTAGATTTTTTTTCCTAATGTAAGGAGATTTCTAGTCTGTGTGTGGTAAAAATGATTATCCAACTACTTGACTTCAACACTGCAATCCACAGAAATGTGTTCCATGTCAGAAGAAGACAGATGTTCATTAATCAGGATATATTTTCTTTAAAGTATTAGATTTGCCTGCAACAATTAATTTAAAGGTGAAAAATCAGTATATGGAAATTATTATCATGATTGCTTTCAGTGTTGAGCATAAACCAGATATCTGACTCAGTCAGTTTGTTTCCATTTGCTCAGCTTTGTGAGGTCTTTAATTCTGTTTTTTATTTTGTTCCCACTGATTACATTCTATTAATCAAGTTTGAGAAATACAAGTATATGCCAGTCTTTATACAAAATAAAGATTTTAAAGAAGCCACAGTATTTTACCTTAGGCCTGAAGACCAGATAGTCTTTAATAAAATGAAATTTTATTCGATTTATGTTTAATTCAATGTCCTCCCAAGCTGCATAGCCACCAGTTTGCAGGGCATTTTTGAAGCGAGAAAAGAGAGGTAGAAGAAGACAGTGCTCAGAGGTAGAAGAGAGTGCTCAGTGTTTAATAATGACCAGGCTAATTTTAATTTGCTATCCAAGCCAAGTAGGTTTTAAACTGAAATATTTTAGTCTGCTTTAATGAATAAATAAATCCTCAGTTAAATATTTTTTTCTTCTAAAGTCTCCCTGGGAAACGCATTCCTGTATGGAATAAAAAGAATGTGTGTAACAGCAAAACAGTAGTTTCTTTCATGAGTATAGGTGAACAAGCATATAACAATTTTTGGTGAGGCAGTGTAGAAAGTCAATTTCCCAGAAGCTTTTCTGAAAGAGAACATTAACACTGTCACCACATTGCCCCTTCTGCATGACAATGTCAGCAGTCTAGATGGGATTTCAAGAATACAGGTGTTTCCTAAGAACTTTCACTTAAATAACCTAATTGGGTTTTTTTGTTGTGCCTTTTTTTTTTCAAAATCTGCTTTCTAGTCCAGTTCATGAAGCATGAAAAAAATTAAGAAAGAAGTGATAAGATATAGATGAATTTCAGACTGGAGGGTTATCAAGTCAACTGCACTGATCAGAGCCACAGAGGACAGCAGATAGGAGGTAGATACCTAAGAAGATGTAGGGTTTAAAAAATCAGAAGTATACATGGGAAAAAATAGAACTTGGTAACTTAGGAAGCCATAACCAAAGAATTAAGTTTCGATGCAGTTGAAGAAAAAAAGAATACAACAACTACAAAGCCTGTTAGACAATACGAACAGGTTTCTGTGATATATGATTACAGGAGAAAACCTAGCCTAAGTTAACATGAAGGACTGAGTTTAAAACATCAGGTGAGTAGCTGTTTCTTCTCCAAGTTATGGACCACATCAATTACAGCCTAGGGAAGATAAAAGGATGAATAAGGGAAAAGAATGTAATACTTTAATGAGGAAATGTGCTAAAACCTTCATTTATAACACCAACACATCTCACTAGTCACTTTGCTTTGGCCCTGCATAAGAAGGGTATAAATTGGAGAAACTTTCATCACCTCAAGTTTTAAGCCTTGAAGCGATGACCAACTACCTCTGGTATGGTTAGACCTCACCTGGAGTCCACTGGTCAGCTCTGGAGTCCTCAGCCCTTCAAAGACATGGACCTGTTGGAGCCAGTCCAGAGGATGATCTGAGGTCTGCAGCACCTCTCCTACAAAGAGAGGCTGAGAGAGTGGGGATTTTTCGACCTGGAGAAGACTTCAGAATGACCTTCTAGAGCAGCCTTCCAGTGCCTAAAGGAGGCCTATAATAAAGATGGGGACAAACCTTCTGGAAGGGCCTGTTACGACAGGGAAACGGCTGATGTTTTTAAACCAAAATGGGGTAGATTCAGATAAGATAAAAGACAGAAATCATTTACAATGAGCATGGTAAAATACTGCAGCAGGTTGCCCAGAGATGTGGTAGGTGCCCCATCTCTGGAAACATTGAGATTGGAACAGGGCTCCGAGAACCCCTGCTCATTGCAACACGGTTGGACAAGATGATCTTTAAGGGACCCTTCCAACCCAAACTGTTCTAGGATTCTATGAATCCATAAAATTCATCAGCATACAGTTTAAATGGGTGCTGATGCACTTAGCTCCAAGTTTTTATTGTATGACGCCAGCTTTTAAAGCCATTGTAACACTAAAGTAACACTAATTTTTTTTTCTCCTTCCATTTATAGTAAGTTACATCCAAATTTAGTTCCTTAATAAGAATAAGGTTTTTCTGTTTCTAGAATAGCACCACTTGTGACATTAAACATATACAGAATTTAGAAAAGGTCTCAAAGAAGTAGGTGCCTTCATATTACCAATCATCACTATGGAAATTCACCAAGGCCAATAGAGATGATGATAAAATTCATAACATAAGCTAACCTAATTTGAGAATGTAGCTGGTAAAAATGAATTGGCAGATGACCTTATTAACTTTTCACAGAAAACTCTGTTGCTTAGATTTTTTTTTGTATTTTTTTTCAGGCTAAATTCAAAGATTATTTTAAAATAGCAGTTTCAGGATGGATAAGTGAATCTGAATCTGAATCTTCCCAGACTATAAGAAAGATGCTATCCAAACTCTTTGCCACTTCAGGCTTTACAACTACTTCTCTTAGCAGTGCTGCTGAAAAGGCACATGGAGTAGAGATGATCTATAAGAACTTAGCTCTGACTATCTTGGGATAGGCTGCACCCAGGTCATCCAGTGCTGCAGTGCTTGCCAAAGGCTAGCTCGGCTGGACCCAAGCACTGGGCAGGCTTCACCTACAGCCGCAGAGCAGGATGGAGGCCAGTCGGTTGCAGGAGGACAGGCGAGGTCCCAGGCAGGGCTTGCCTCGACCGCTGGTGGACAGGGAGCAAAGAGAGAAGGAAGAGGCGAGGGACTCTTCTTGGGGAAACAGGAGCGGGTTTGTTGCTGTCCAGGAGAGAGACCAAGAAGAGAAAGCAGAGCCTCTGGCAGCTGGATTTTATAGCCTGGCTACCAGGGTGGAGCACACAACAAACATCCAGTGCCTTAGCAGCCAAGGGGTGGAACAGAGGTGGGGAACAACACATAATAACCGATGGGGAAGGCGGTAGGCAGCGAGGATGACCAGGAGCCAGCCAGGAACCAGTGACACAACCGAGGGAGGAGAGTGCGGCGGCCATTACAGACAGGCAGGGTGTCGTGTCTTTCCCGCCATGACTAACGACTTTTCCCGCCAAGCTGCCTGAGGGCAGCCATGTTAGGCTGGAGGCCATTTTATGGTCCCGGGGCACCTGAGTGGTGAAACCATTGGACTTTTTGTCCAGTGGGATCAGGGAACCACGGCAGGGGCCATGGTTCACCACAACAATCCAGCACCTTTCTTTAGAGATCAGACAGTGCTAACACCAAAGGTTGATTATGCATATTTGGGCATGGGGCTGGGCCAAGTCCTTCCAGAGAAATATCACCCTGCTCTCAGTCACACCTTACTGTGTTCTGTGTGCTGATGTGTTCTTACTCTGTGAAATTTGATGGGGATTAAAAAATCAAAACCGTTATGTTTTTTCCAGGTTTGGGGTTTGTTTTTTTTTTTTTTTTTTTTTTTTTTAAGAGAGCCTTGAAAAATGGCTGTGATAGATATGGGCATCCATTTAGCCTCTGTCTGAGGGGCCTTGAGTGTGATGGCAAGTAGGGCTGGGCTGCGGGCAGGTGGATTGTCCTCCTGGACCACTGGGCAACTATTTATCACAAAAAAAACCCCATCATATCTCTAGTTAGCCACTTGATACAAAAGATCTAATTCTACTTAAGGTCACACTGGCAGAAGAACGGGATATTTAACTATGAACAATGCTGATTGTGAATGGAGTATTTGACATATGAAAATCAATGAGAAGTTAGGAACCACAAAAGAGGTGTAGGTGTCTGAATACTTTAAACTATGCCTAAATAAACAACTGTGAGCAACTGTTCACATTTAATGGATTGTGTCCTGCAAGGTCTACAAGTCTTTAATAAATTGAGGCTAATCTTATGTCATGTTTGCTTAAACGGATGAGCGCATGAAGAAACCATGAGCAGACACTGGTGCTTCAACAAGGCAATGAAATTAATAAAATCCTAGCATATGTCCTAGTTTTAAACTCAACATCAGAAAACTCCCGAGTGGTGGGAAATGCTATTTCCTGTTTATAAGGTATAGGAAAGAATTTAATTTTTCCTGTGACAACACAAAAGCACTGCAAGCCAGTTTTAGAGGCATGTAATGCCAAGGATTGTTCAAATAGACAAAGAAAAAATAAAAACCAACTTCACCTCAGGCAGCTTACAATGTAGGGAATATACAATGTGAGACTACATAACTACAGAGAAATTAAGGTAGTGATTAAGCTATATGAAGATAACATCCAGTCTGGGGAAACTGGGTAAATAACAAAGCAGAGGTTACATATATTTTTGTAAGTGTAACTATTGCCAACTCATATCCTCTGAAGTTGTAGGGGAGATAGTTTTGAGGTCTGAGTTTTCATATATTCTGATTCTGTATTATGGTCATGAAAATCACTAACACCTACGGTGGCAGAAAATACTTCCTTGAGCAAATCTGAGAGTTATGTACTCTGAAATACCAAAGGCATACTGCATTTTTTTTAGGATGTAGGTAAAACAAGGCATTAAGTTGTCAAGAGAAGAGACTAATTGGAAAATCAAGAAGAGATAATGATAGGCAAATGTTGCAGCTTAGATGTGCAGAGTAGCAGGCAGCAGTCACGGGAGTTCTTTGCAGTTACATGATGAAGAGATGCAGAAAAAAATGACAGCAGGGTAAATCTCATTAGAAAAAATGTTTTAAATGCAAATGCAGTTACAGGCGTCACTAACTGCTATAGGTACATCTATTTTTAGAGTCCTATTCATGTATTCGGGCAAGGCACGTAAGCATTTAGATATGAAATTTCTGAGATAGTCTGAATGATAACAAGACCCCATGAATTGCTGCCAACCAAACTCCACTCCAGTACAGAAATTTTGAATGTGTGTTTGTCTGCTCAGCTAGCCAAGTCAAGAATTCTGCATCCTGCTCTTCTTCTGCTTAAGAAAATCTGACCATATTTTATTGAATGCAAATACAAGTGTTTCTCAATTGAATAATTAATTGAAAACTCTCAGTTACTGATAGGATTCTTCAGAACTGCAGTATGAACAAATACAGAATAATTTTTCACAGGCAGGATTCCTCTCTCTGGATTATGGCATATATTACTTTTCAGAGAGAAAAAAGAGCAAGTAAATACAAACTTGTGATAACTTTTGCAGGTCGATTTTTTATTAATACTTCATAAAGCTGGTGCTGCAAGCTTGAGCACTTATGAACAAATCTAAAGGGAAAATGAAGAAAAAGTCTTTTAAAATTAAATTAAAAAAATGGGGACAATTATTTTCTACTTTGAATGGTTGTAAGTTTATATTTTCTGCCTGAAGGCTCTGCAAAAGGAGGGTTATTATTTTCTAGTGGCAGCATGTGCTACCATGTGTTTTTCTTGATCTGGTATTTGCACACATCTATACTGCATATACCACATATGAAAGCTTAATAAAATGCAAACGTACACATGCATACTTTTTGTGATGCCAAAAGGCTCTCTACAAGTGAAAAGGTATGTTACTGTTTACATCCGAGAATATAAATGCTGCCTGCAGTTTTGATATTAACTGAGGACCAGTTTTTGGAGGTTTGGAGGTTCACCTCATTCTAAACAAATATTATTGAGACATAATATCCTTAATGTCTGTGTAATTAAGCATAAGGGAACTGTAAGTCATGTGAATTTTGTGTCATGTGAACTGTGATACTACAAAGGTGGAATGAGGAGGGAGAGGAGGTGTTCCAGGTGTTGGAGCAGAGATTACCTTCCAGCCCCATGAAAACCCAAGATGGAGCAGATATCCCCACTGGAGGAGCCCCTGGAGGACTCCAGACCAGAGCAGGTTTATCCTGAAGAACTGCAGCCACCCTGGAGAGGGGAAAAGCGGCAAAGAGTGGCAGAGAGGAGATGCTATGGACTGACCACACTCCCCCCACCCCACACCTCCCATGTTCTGTATCTTCCTTTGCTGCTCATGGAGGGAGGAGGAGGCAGAGGAATCAGGAAGAAAGGAGTGAGGATGAGCCTGGGAAAAGATTCTTTTAACTGGCAAAAAATTAAATGAATTTCACCCAAGTTATCTGCTTTGCCAGTGATGTTAAACAGTAAGTTGTGTCTGTGTCTCAAGCTTGACCCACAGCTTTTCCTTCATATTTTCTCACCCTGTCCTGCTGAGGAGGGGGTAAGAGATTGTCTGAGTGAGCTACTGACAACTGGCCAAAGAGAGCCCACAGAAACAACCTGTTAGAAGTTAGTGACTGCAGACCTGTAGGTCATGAGGTGACTACAAGGAATAACATGTAGAAAAGACAGTGAAATTCAGAGAGACCCTGAAAGTCTTTGCTCCAAGTATCTACAGAAAAAAGTGTCCTGAACATCTGGGAATCTGTGTATATTTTTAGCATTTAGATTATATCAGCATCATAGAATCAATGGTGCCCAGAAATACATTCAGTGTAAACATAGCAAAGACAAATGTTTTGCAAATTAAGTTTAAAAAGACAGGTATTCCATCCAACTCTATTTAATTTTGACAAGTTTTTGTTTCATATTAAAACCCCTTCTCATGGCCAATTATCTTCTTTCACAAGACAAGAATGCTTCTCTGCTAGAATTGTAAAGGAGAAAAATCCCAGGAAATTACTAATTTTTGCGTGTATGGAGAGAGAGAAAAATTCTGAATACACTAATTTAGAATTTATTTTCATTTTATTCTTTTATTTATTTTTTTTTCTGTGTAAGACCAAACAGGAAAATGCCAAAAGCAGGTAGCTATGCCATCTGTCTACTTAAAAGAATGAAAAAAATAAAATTTCACATTTATACTTCCAAAGAGGAATCAGGGAAAGAACAAATTTTCACTTTGTTCCTTTCCTTCTAGGAATATTTTCAGTCTTTTTATTACAATTCTACTGTTACATTCCTACCAAAGAACTTTAATATTAAGTCTTATCTTTATGACAGTCCTGGTTTTATCAGAGTTGCCCACTTATATTTTTTTGAATACATATTTTCAAAACTGAAAGATCCTATTTCTGAAAGGAAAGATCTTGGTTGGTTCACATAAAGGCAGTTAAGGAAAACTCTTGTCTTAGAGTTTTGTGTCTTAAAATAAGGAATACTGAAACATTTTGTTGCATTCTCAGTAATAAACTTCAAAAAACATAACAAATACCTAACAAATATCTATAAGCAGATAGTTAAAATCCTATGTATTATAAATGTACATTTTTAGTATTGGGGTTTTTTTAAGCTTTATATATTGCAGCCAGCCTAAGGAGAAGTGGATTAGTGGACAGACTTTTTGTTGCTTTAAATAAAGAATGTTCACATATGAAATAAATTCTAGACAGCTAAAATAAAGTATGAGAAAGGGAATCAGTCCAAATGATTTCATTTTCCCCAGTAGTGGAAATTACCTGCTAGAATATCTAGAAATCAATATTTCTATTGATGGATAGTCAATCATTTTAAATAGACTTTTTTGTTTCATATCACTTCTAGTTTTATAGACTTGTGTTTTATAACAAACATAAAAGATACAAGCTTCATTTAATTTGGAATTTCCATCAGTACTTGAAAGTCTTCATGCTTAATTCATATTTAAATAATGGCAATTAGTATCTGACTTTCCATGACATGATTTCAGGATAAAACCATTACAGAAAACCTTTAGTGTCAACATAATTACTGCAGCATTAATTATGATTGCTATCTCGAAGACAATTCTTTCTCTCAGAAAACCTGGAGTGCTAAACTTCAAAGGTGAAAGTTCTAGTGATTCAAAAAGACTGATATCTGTCAGTACTCAATTCCAGTCTTTTCTATTTCATCTAAGGAATACACTTATATAATGAAAGTTGGTCAGAAGTTTCTTGAAAACAGTAATTATTTTAGAAGCAATGTTTCTGGAGTTGTCTACTGATTTAATTAAACGAGGGGTTGTTTGTTTTTTGTTGTTGTTGTTTGCTTTTACTAACCTCCAAGCTTCCTATGCTGCCAAACACATCACTTTCTTATCACAAAAGAACAGAACAATGCAAAGTAGTGTGGGTGATTTCCAGTGCTTTTTATTTGCACACAGTGTTCCAGAGATACAGCTATGATGAAAACTAATTGAAAATTCCCAGGAGTTCCATATATACCCCTGAGTGCTTGAGATTCCATGCAGAAATTTCTTTCTTTTAGTCCCCTTGGGAAAACACAAGAATATTGCAAACTATTCTTCCTAGCAAGCAGCCAATATTTAAGGCTAGTCAGTACTTACTATGGTCCTTTTTTCATGTCCATCATCTTGAATATTCCACAGGAATTCCTGAAGTAATAGTTAAAAATGTGCAATGTACTTGCAAGCATCATTATTTTTAGCATCCTTCTTGCACATAGTCTTAAAGGAAAAGAAATACTGCAAGTAAAACAGAGCAGTTATAAAATTCTATACTTCATAGAATCCCAGAATACTTTGGGTCAGAAGGGATCTTAAAGACCATCTCATTCCAACCCCCTGCCATGGGCAGGGACACCTTCCACTAGAGCAGGCTGCTCAGAGCTCCATCCAACATGGTGTTGAACACTTCCAGGGATGGGGCAGCCACAGATTCTCTGGGCAGCCTGTGCCAGGGCCTCACCAGCCTCACAGGGAAGAATTTTTTTCCTAATCTCTGATCTAAACCTACTCTCTGTCAGTTTGAAACCATTCCCCCTTGTCCTATCCTCTAGGCCCTTGTCAATAGTCTCTTTCCATCTTTCCTGTCGGCTCCCTGCAGGTACTGAAAGGCCAGATTAGGTCACCCCAAAGTCTTCTCTTTTCCAGCCTGAACAACCCCAATTCTCTCAGCCTTTCCTCATGGCAGAGCTGCTCCATCCCTCTGATCACCTTGGTGGCCTCCTCTGGGCTGGCTCCAACAGCTCCATGTTTTCCTGTGCTGAATGCAGCACTGCAGGTGGGGTCTCAAAAAAGTATCAAATATACAGACTTCAGGAGTGTATATATGGGAAAGATCTTTACAACAGCCATGGATTTTTCTTTTTGCAACCTGTTCCTGAGGACAGGAATGGATGGCATTGTATTAGATAAAGATAACAGAAGAATGGCCTGATTGCAATTTATGCTGATGATATACTCCCTCCCTTCACTTTCTTTCTCTTTTTGCCTGAATGTTTGTTACAGACAATTAAACAGGTGATGGATGAACCCTCAGCTCTTGGATTTTACTGTAAACTATACAAAGTTTGAAAACACTGCTATGTGATATAAATTATGAGCCCTTACTGACTAGTTTGCATTTCAATTGGCCTTGAAGA
Source organism: Lanius collurio (assembly GCA_020086605.1). Taxonomy (NCBI): domain Eukaryota; kingdom Metazoa; phylum Chordata; class Aves; order Passeriformes; family Laniidae; genus Lanius; species Lanius collurio. The sequence continues at coordinate 2,843,358 of JACBWW010000052.1, read as the reverse complement.
GTTTTACATGTGTGAGCAATAAACAACCCACAATAATAGTAGAATCTGAAAGAAATAAAAATTCTTTATCAAGAAGTGCAAAATAATAGCAACCCCTACCACGATTTTCTCTTGGAATAACCAAAGCTCTACTGTATTTGCTATATATCTCCCTGCAAGGAAGAATGGCAAAACAGATTTACATGTTTTCAGTTTGAAATTGTTGCTACTGTGTTCAGGAACAGAACCAGATCCCATAAGATATAAAATTCTGCAGATGAGTTTGTCATTCCAAATATATGCCTTCCATAAGAGCATGTGTGCTGTGCAATGGGTGCACTGGCTTGATTCACACCTGCATTAAAGTACATCTCTTACAACCCTTCTGGAAATCATTGCATCACTTGCTGATGATGGGATAAAAGAAGTCCAAGACTGTTTCCATGACTGTTTGTTGCTCTTTATGTTACCACAAAGAATACAGAAAAAAATCTCGTATACAAGAGAGAAGCTGAGTTTTATTTGTTCCTTTTTAATTCCATGCCTTGGGGAAGTAAAATAAACTAAAATAAAAGCACCGTAAAATTTGATGGGCAGTTGATTTCTTTGTCTAAACTAAGAAGATTAAAACTCTTTCTTCAGATTGTTCAGGGAACACTTTTACAAACCCTTAGCTTGTAATCCAACTCCTATAAAGAAACCACACTGATTTCCTGGAGAAGTAGGGCTTCTATAAAGCATTTAAAATTTTGGCGAAGGTGGTTTTCCACTAAAAGACACAAATACCAAGGTCCTCTCTTCTGTGCCTGGGATTTGTGAACTCACAGTATAAGTGGCCTGTTATTTGGATTTTGATTGTTTGGGCTGTTAATCTAAGTTTTAAATTAATTCCAAGCCTAATATATTGAAGTTTTTCTTATTTTACTGTATTCTTAAAGGTACTTAACAGTACATAGAAGTTACAAACCAAAATCTTTGAAAAGCAATAGAAAAATAAAAACATTTTATTGTTCTTTACCATTCATGAGTTATATTTGTGACTTGCAATTAAATCCATTCAGGAGGACAAATATTTCTTTACTACTAAGTTCTAGCTAACAACTGTGTTATGTGTATAATTTTGTAATATTTATCTGTTCTCTCTAGCAAAGCATAGCAGGGGAATATAATGTAATGCTTTAATATACTTCAGAATGTCAACTGATATCCTTTAAAACTTAATTCCTAGTATTTTTTATATTCATTTATTTTTAAATGCCTTGAAAAAATATAATGCTACTAGGATCCATTACAGAACATAGAATAATTTTAGTAGTTATTTTATGTAAATATATCCAGAGTAATACTTCCACGCACTCAAGTTGCTTTAGAGATTCTATTATAAACTCTTTATTATTTTCTGAAACGAATGAAACAATTAATTAGCAGTGTAAATGAATCTCCTAATAAATCTCAAAGCTGAACAAGATCAAAATATGTAATGAAATTTTAATATTATGGGAATTAAGCATTTTTTAGAAGAAAACATGTGAAAACACTATATAGAAAAAAATATATCTTCATTGTAAAGATAAATATCTTTAAAAAAAGTGCAAGTTCTTCCTGTGTTATTAAAAAGAAACACTGGGCCACATGGGAGGCAGAGAGGCTTCCCTGATTGCCCTCAGTGGAATCATGGCTTAAGCTTCCAAGACTCCCATATAATATATAAGGAAATTCTGCCTCACAGTCAAAGGGGAACTCATTACTCAGTGTGAAGTGTGATCCTAGCACGGTCTCTTCTCTGTGCAGAAGTATTAATCATGTTCATCTTTGCTGTAATAAGATGCTAAACACTGTCATTTAGCACTGCAGAGGTATAAAATTAAACCTCTCTATACACTGCCAGGAAAGGCTGCATTTCATAATAGCAGAAGGCTGGGCTCATTCACTCCCTTTGATAAGAATACTTTTTCCCATGATGCTAATAATTTCATTTTTATGGATATAGTCTTTTGTGTAATCAAATATAGAGCTTGATCCTTTGTTTATTGCAGGATTGAAGCCAAGGAAAATAGCTGTCCATTATTAAATTTCATTCTAGCATAATTAAATTGTTTAAGGGTACAATTTTCTACAGAAACTGCTCATTTTCCAGTAAAACCAGTAATATGAAATTGTGTGTAGAGTTTGTCACGTAGCAGTGCCTAAAGAAACGTCTCTGCTGGCTTAAATGTATAACAGAACAGCTGTGCCAATTTGAAGGAACTGTAGTGTGTTAACTATATCCATATAATTATATTGGTATTATTTTTGTATGAAAATAAGTCTTAAAAGAGCTAACAGTTTGGCACAGGGAAAGGTTTATCAAGCTTCAGAGGAACGAGCTAATGGAGTGTGCCTGAAATGCACAAAGAAAAATTAGCAGGAGATCAATTACAATACTAGTAAGAATATTAGCAGTGACAGAAAGCTGGAAGAGAATTTTCAGAAAAAAAAAAAAAAAACACAAAAAAAAGACAACAACTGAAATGAAACAGACCTTGAAACCTGAGCCTTCATTTTCCTTACAAGGATTTATATCCCAGCTCTATGAGCAAAGTCACTGCCATGAGTAAGGCTTGCAGAGAAGTTAGAGGTACAGAACTAAAATCTACATTTGGAAGAATATAATTTCTTTGTAAGATTAATAGTATTCAAAATGAGTTCAAAAGGAAGTCATTGACTTTTCCATTGTAATGTTGTAGATGTCAGATCATGTACCTCTGTTCATCCTTCACATGACAGATCAATTTTGTCATAAGCTGTGTTTTCTTTCCAGTAAAACTGAATAAGAATTACAAGAAAAATCTTATATATATGTATATCTACATGTACATATATGTGTATAGTGGTGACACATGTGGCATATGTTCAGCTACATCTCCAGTGCTGACTCATTTAATCTCATCAGGTTATTTTTGAAATGTGATGTAAAATAATCTGAAAGGAACTATATCTTATTAGAAAAAGGACTGCTGCAGGAAAAAGTCAATAAAGTCAACCAAATAAGTCAATAGTAAGCTTGTTGAAGCAGTGTGACAGATCTAGAGGCACTTGAAGGCATAATAGGACCTTTTCTTTTTTTTGCCAGTTAGAAAATGCATACAAATATGTGAACATGTCTGTGTCTGAGCATGCAGGCAGAAACACTAAAGCAAACCTTCCCCACCTGCAGTGCTGCATCCAGCTCTGGGCTCCCAGCACAGGAAGGACAGGGAGCTGCTGGAGCCAGCCCAGAGGAGGTACCAAGGGGATCAGAGGGATGGAGCAGCTCTGCTGTGAGGAAAGGCTGAGAGAGTTGGGACTGTTCAGGCTGGAAAAGAGCAGGATCTGGGGTGACCTCATTGTGGCCTTCCAGTACCTGCAGGCAGCCTGCAAGATGGAGAGAGACCATTTACAAGGGCCTGGAGTGACAAGAAAGAATCAGAATAGGTTTAGATCAGATATTAGGAAGAAATTCTTCCCTGTGAGGCTGGTGAGGCACTGGCACAGGTTGCCCAGAGAATCTGTGGCTGCCCCATCCCTGGAAGTGTTCAAGGCCAGACTGGGGAGAGCTCTGAGCAACAGTGGAAGGTGTCCCTGACCACAGCAGAAGGGCTGGAATTGCACGTATAAGGTTGCTTCCAAACCAGGGTTTTGATTCCATGATCTATTTTCTTTAGATGAAGAATGAATAGTTTATTGCATTCAGGTTGGCTTGGTATATTAAAATTATTAGCATTCCCACTCTTATGTAGCACAAGAGAGAAAGTTTTGAAACTGCATGTGGATATACCTGGTGTGACATCATCAATGCAGGTGTATTTTGTAGAAAATATGTTTCTAAAGAGAAATAGATGAAGGGCAAGATCCTGATCAATGATGTGTGTATTACATTTAACAGATAAAATTTCATGTCTCAGTAAAACTGAATTGCAGCTATTAGTATAAGATAAATAAGTATCATCTTTGCTATTGTACAATAAAAAGTCAGTGGGAAAATTTTTACATAAAAAACAAGCAGAAAATATTAGTAAGACAAACGTTGCACTAAAAATCTTGTAAGCAAAAAGATAAAAATATGTGTTGTCTGGAATTGATTTTTAGGGTGATTAATATTTTAACAGGATAATCAAATTATAAAAGAGTTACTGTTGCTCGTCTAGGTACAAGGATACTAACACTGGATGCTCAAAGCCCAAATCATCTCATCATCTCTATTACTGAAAAGCTTCATTACACCCTTGAAATCTCCATAACATCTTAATGTTGTTATTCATTAACTTTGTAGTATCTTTTGGGTATAATATGCAATCTTCCAATGTTCCTCCAGATCCTAAGACTGACATAGCTAGTTTTCTTCAATAAACTGGAAAAGATTTGGAAGAGGTTTACAGTGAGTCATGAAGCATCTCAGTATTTTGCTAATGGACCAAGGTTGACAAGGCTCTATTTTTGCATGACTCTTTATGTAGATCAGAATTTGCTTAGACCTATAATTTTCTTAAATTTGTGGTTTAGACTTTTATTATTAGTTTCTAAATCTATGTTTTGTATGTTTTTGTCCTCTTTTTCTAATCTCTAAAGCTGTTTTTACCTGACCGACAGAATTAGACTCCTTTCAGAACCAGCAACCATCTCTGGTTTTTTCAGTCTGAGGCTTCTGTTGACATATTTTATCTATATTTTTTATACCATTGAATCACTAAACTATCTGCTGAACCTCAACCAAGTTTTACCATTTTAAAAACAGACCCTAAATCCTTTTATTGTCATGATTCAAAAATATTTGAATTGAGTAGCATGGACTCTAGCAGTTCAAAACAAAGACGTCTGGTTCTGAGAAGAAAAGGTATTGTGCTTTTGCTGTAATATACTTCACTATTTGAAACTGCTAAACATAAAGTAAAAAGAAAAGTAATTTCCATGAATAAAAGCTATTGTAACTTATGTATAAATATTAATTAGGTCATATTATCTCAAAGGTGCAACGACATTGTTATTACTCGTAATGAGAACAAAGAACTGAAAAAAAAAAATCCAAACCCCCAAACAAAACAGAAGACAAATTCCATTTATACAGAAGTTGAACTCATGAAATAAATGCTGAATTGGCTGCCTCAAGATGTTGATTTCACTGGAGTTACCAAGAAAAAGACATAATTTCTTCTTCTATTTCCAGTGTACAATTTAGCTCCATGACCCTGGAGAATTCCACTATTGGTATTCAACTATAACTCAAACTATCTGACAGAGAATATTTTGTAGAAATCAATAATGTTGAATGTATTAACGATATATTGAAATTGTTTTATGAGTTAACTGGGCAGTTTCAAAGTACTCTAAAAATCCAGTAAAGCTCTCTTTTTGCAAGTGAAAACATGTGTTTTGTATATTTTTATGGCAATACTTAAGGATGAGATAAGAAGAAAAGAATATTAACTTTCTTTCTTTATACATTCCTTTTTAAAATAATTCTTCTCCAAAGACTGTACACTTATTTTTTACCTAACAGCTTGGAGTATTGTCACTTTTGTACTACTAAAAACAAGGTTAGGTTTTAATCCAAAAAATGAATGTACACAGTGGCTCTGATCCACGTTTTGCATACATACTCAAATGCTTTGATGACCTAGGAAAAGAAAAATGAAAAAGTCAGAAGAATTTCTATCACTCTCAGCTTGACAAAATCTATCAGATCTCCAAGCAGGCTGAAAAGTGCAGAGCAATAAGCATGATATTTTGGTTTGTTTTTTTTTTTTTTACATTTATTTTAAGGTTAATTTTGCATTTCTTTTTTTCTTGATGGTGTCATTATTGTTGAATTTTGGTCTCTTTTTATACCATTATAATTATCTGTTTAAGCTGTGCTCCTAAACAGAGACACAAAAAATGCTTTCACTTGTGTGCCTGGCTGCAGGTTTGTCCTTCCCATCTTAGATGCCATTGAAGTGTCTCCCTTTAGAATGGGTATTAAAATACCATTTTACAAATCAATGGATATGAAGGAGTGCTCAATATTTTGTCATAGTAATTTAACTTTCCTTTTCTTAAGGTTTCATACTTTAAACAAAGCTTTTAAAAGGCTTGTGGTTATTTCCTGGTAGCCAATCAAGAAGGCTGCCCTAGAAGTATTTAGAATTGTGTTTGTGATTCCAGCTGGGAAGAATCCCAGACATTGCCTGTTTTCAGGTGTCTGCAGAAAGGCACAAAGCGATCTGATAGAAGGAAATTAGAAATGCATTTTCATTTCACTCTGCCTTTTCCATAAAACTTAATATTCACTTGTCTATCCCAGAACTTAATGGTTATGTTGATGTAATTTTTAGAATTATGAATGTTTTCAACTATTTCTTCAGTTAAGCTACCTCCCCTAAATCCAGCATGGTTTTTAAAATTTGTGTTAAGCTTTGGAACAAAAGCAATGAAACAGAGTATCTCCCATTACACTTAAGGAAAACCCTTAAGAAAAGAAAAGCTTAATGAACTCTTTTAGGTGCTCAATTTTTGATAGCACCACATACAAAGGTAGGTCTTAATTTCACTACCACACGTGAATTCAGTGAATGATGCACTAACTTTTTTATCAGGTTGGACAATCAGTCTGCAGCAGAAGCCTGTCTTCTTTAGATATCAGGTGATATGTAATGTCCTGATACCTGGCAACTATATAGCTCTTCCTTCATACAGCTTTTGGGTAAGTATCTCAGGAATTTCAATTCTATTTGCAGTAGTACCCTTGAATACATGGGTTCTTGTAAATCTTGATTTAGTTTCTACTGAACATATATATTTATTAACAATGCCACAGCAAGTAATGACTGTAGGCTCATGTCCCCCTAAAATTTCATAATTTTAATTTTTTTTTCTCTACAAATTACTAAATTATGTGGTCCCTGTAAATAACATGAGCAAATATTTGCTATTTTCATAAGTAACAAGGTGACCAAACCCATAGGAGAGATAGCATGAATTTCCACTGTCCAAATGAATTACTCTAAAGGACTTTGATGTGATAATGTTGCTTCATTTCACTTTCACTAAAAGTTTACATCTAGTCATCCAAGCTGCTGTGCTAAGGAGGGTATCTGCAAAGGGTATTCTGCTCCACCTACAGTAGGCTGCTACACTAAAAAGAGTATCTCTTCCCTTCGATCAAAAAGGATGATTTGGCCAGTTATTAGTTAATATAATGACTAGTTTTGACCACTAGTCTAGCCCTTCAACAGATAAAATTAGATAATCTCAATTCTACCTCTTGTTAAAATTAAAAATAGATTGCTTTTCAATCACATTCTCTTCTCATTTCAGACATGGAGTGTTCTTCTGCTCTTAGTGTTATTATTTCTGAAATAAATCAAATGAAAGAAATGTTTTTCTCTATAAGTCTTGTTATAAGACCTGAATAATAAGCAGTTTTTCTATTCTCATCACATATTTTCTCCTGATTCTGACAATATATATGAGAAAGAAACCACACAAGGCACAGAAAATTTTAAATATTCTCTTTGATAGAAAGAAGTTTAAGAATATTGGGACAGATTAAGAAATGATGAAGCCAAGTTAATGTGACATTTTTTATAGATCTCAAGATATTGGAATAAACTTAGAAGTCTATCACACAGCAGAAATTGTTTTGCAAGTTACTAGACATCTTAATTGATTTCCAATAGTATTTTATTGCCTGTGTTTGACAAAACATTAAGTGTTTTGTGCTTGTTCGTAGGTCGTTTTCCTCATCTGAGAACAAAACAAATAAAAGCCTCACACTTTAAAACCAAACAAAGAGAGCAATCTGCACAGCATTTGGCTCCCTGAATCAATTTATTTCTACAGTTATTTTCTTACCTCATAATTTTTAAGAGTTATCACTATTTTTTATATGGCTTTTTATGAAAGCAAAGGATTCACAGTTAAGAAAAAGCTCTCCTGCATTTATGGTTAGCTTGCAATATTCTTCAGATGCTAGAATGAAGTCAGACAAAAATTAGAGGTTGTTGGAGTGAGAGGACATGAGGACACAACAAACCAAACAAAACCACTGAAAAAACCCTAAACCTTTAGATACAGGAACTACTTTCATCTGCAACTGATTCTTTATGTTCTCTGTGGAAATTAATTGGCCTGTGACAGAGGTGCAGGCTATTGCATCTGAAATCTTTAAAAACTTGTGTGCATCCTGTTTGAGCTGATCCAAATTTTCAAAAAGTCACTTCTAATTTCAGCAACTGTAGTCAACATACGACAAGAGATGAAGTGATTTTTCTTTCTGGCAGGAAAGATTTTCCAAAAATCTTTGTCAGGGGCTTTGTTGATTGGGTGGGTGGGTTTCATTTTTTTTTTTTGGTTGATTTGGTTTGGGGTTTTGTTTGATTTGGTTGGTTTTGGTTTTTTCCCTTTTTTTTTTTTTCTCTCTTTAAAGAGATATTTGGATATTTAAACACTTCCAGAACAAAATCATAATTGTGCCTTGATTTAAGAGACAGGTAGTAAGTTTTCCTGTTGAAAGAAAATAATAATTTCTCTTTGAATATAAAATAAATCCATGATTTATTATATTTTACATTGTGAATTTACATTATACATGCTGCATATTTTGGTCTGTAGTTTTAAGGTTCCATTCCATGGAGAAAGAAAAGGACTGGTTCCCTGATGGGGATAATGAGAACATTTGGGGTTGGAAAAAAGTGATATTTGAATAGCAACCAGCTGCTTTTAAGGAAAAACAATGATTTTTTTAATGATTATTATTCTTTTACAGTGGGCAGTAAACCTTGAAATGTGTGTATTTGGAGGACGTATTTAGACATGTGATAGTGAATATATTCTGGCTTTGTGTAGTAAGGACAGCTTGAAATGACACCTGTGAGAATGCACAATTTTAGCCAAAAAGGTTATGATGTGCTATAAATGTGTTCCTACTTTGGATGTTACTCTGCATGCTACATATATTCTTTTGGCAGAACTTGAAGAATGTGTATACATAAAGTGCTACAAATTTCTTGTAATGTTTAATTCATTGATTAACATCACCATAATTATATTTTGATTGTCTTCAAGATAAAAAGAAATTAATATTGTATCTTATAAACTATTTAAGTATTACTTACCCTCTCTTTAATTTCAATTTCAAGTGATTTATTGTGTTTTAAAGATCCTTTTAATCACGTTACATATTGTTATAGAGGGAGAATTCACAATGATTACAAAGTTTCATGCCTATAGCAATTTCAGTGTCCTTGTTTTAAAAAATGTTTTACTTTCTACCAAAGATGGTGTGATATAAGAACTCCTGTAAGAATCCTTTAAATTTTCAACCCTAAAATTCATGACCAAGCTCTCTTTGCATCTTTTTTTAGTTTACTGAAAGCACAAGTGTATTGTAAGAAAAATACAGAATTACTGTGCTCTAAAAAACTCATCCTCGTTCAATATTTTTTTTCATCTAGAGACAAACTTCATATATTATTATGTCAGAAGAAGTTCTGTTGGAACCCTGAGTTCAGTGAATTTCAGCCTTTCAGTGCTGACAGACAGTGATCCTCAGAAGCACACGGCATTTGACCTGAAGCCTTGGGAAAGGCTTCCTAAATTGTGGTAACACTGAGGTTGTTGCTGTGCAGTTGAAGTTATATCACTGGGTGGAATATGTAGAGATGTAGAAAAATTAGGTTTATGGGATATATGTAACAATAAGGAGGATTTTGAATGTCGATTTGTTCTTCTCCTTTTCTCCTTCTTCTTCACAAATCTGGATGTTCTGGTATTGGGTCAAAAAACCCGCCATGTGGATCATGAATAGTCAGTTATTGGATTATAAATAAAAATAAGTTACTTGGTTGGGTGATTTGGACCTTAAAAAGCCTTGGAAGTTAAAACTCACGGCCATTTTCCATCTTATTAACTTGGAGGCACATTCTGTGCAGCTGTGTTACAGATAAGATGTAATAAACAACTAAAGTCCAAAGATGAACTCTTGGTCTCCTGCATTTTAATTCAAACTCTGTGTAAAAGAACTCACGAAACAAAAGAAAAGAAAAAGAGAAATGATAAAAGAGAAAATTAATAACAGGAAAATAATAAGTTTCTATTTTTTAAAGTGGTTGAGAATACATTTTATATTTAATTTTTATTAATACAAGTATGAGGACAGTTCAATTTCTGTGTTTATATCCTCTAAGCATGTGAATTTGTTGGTGCAGTGTACAAATGATAGACTTGTCACAAGCTTAGATTTGTGATTATTAACAGGTGTATCATATCTTTTATAGATCCACTGAAGTACATATTATAGTCTATTCAATCAGGTAATGACAGGGTGGGATTTTTGCTATTTTTGTTATCATTTTATAATAATACTGGTAGATAGTTTCCAGACATTTCAAATACTGTCTAGAGTTTAGAAAATATGTATGTAAACTTTATAGTAATGTAGCAAGACTGTAATTTTCTTTCAACCCATTTCTCCCTAAGCATTTCTCTAAGCATGTGCCTGATATTGTTTTTCACAGTAATGATATTAAGTGAAACCCTCACCTCTGAAACCAGAAAAGGTTTTAAATTCTTAAAATACATAAAAAATAGGTGAAGAGCAGGATGCAATAGAGATAAACAAAAATATATATAGTTAAAACATTGAATGAGTAAAAATGGTTATTCATACTTTTTTAGCAGATCATGTATTTTCTTATGTAAACTTCATATGTATCAAACTGATAGAGAGAGTAGGTTTAGATCAAATATTAGGAATAAATTCTTCCCTGGGAGAGTGCTGGGGCACTGGCATAAGTTGCCAGGGAAGCTGTGGATGTCCCATCCCTGGACGTGTTCAAAAGCAGGTTGGACAGGGCTTGGAGAAATCTGGTCAAGTGGAAGATGTCCCTGCCCATGGCAGGGGGTTGGAAGGAGATGGTTTTAAGGTCCCTTTCAATCCAAACCATTCTATGATTCCATGATCTTCAAGTATTTTTAATTTCAATTAAATTAGTATTTTTATTTGTCACTAGTTCTACAATTTTACTTTGTAAGGAAATATTAATATTTTTTATAAATAATTTCCTAGACATTGCTTTCTATTCTTGGTGTAGATTATTTTTTAAAGTCTTAGAACTCCAGCTTCATAAAATTCATTTTCTTAGAGTTCAGGATTTATGCCTTTACCTCACTGAAGTGCAGGAAAGTTTGCACCAATGAATCTTACCTAGCAAGTTAAAATCACTTTCTTGTACCTTTTCTCCCCACAGAAGTAAATGACCTGGTTTTTGAATTTGCATCAAAGAATAGCTTAGCATTATGTAAAGCTGATTAAAAGATAAATAATTTTTAAAAACTCAGTTTGTCTATAAGTTTAATTTAGCTATAAGTTTATAATCTCCAGTCTCAGCACGTCTTGCTTCTAAAGACATTGCCGCTAGTTTTTCTTGTCTGCTTTTAAAAAGAGATGTAGTTACTCTTCCAATGTTTCTTTTGATAGTTGTCAGTGTTTTATATTTCCATGTAGCACATTTTTCTTGTCATATCATTGTTTCTGATCCAAAATACTGTTTCAAATTGACATATTATTAGCTTTTTTCCCAATTTTTAAATTTATTTTTTTTACTGTATTTCTCTGTGATTAATTAAAGTAACATAGGTATAGAGTTTAAGCAGCTCCAGATTTGACAGTACACATTCAATCCTCCTGATGATTTGGTGGTACCTTCTCAGATAAACTGCTTGAGGGTAGGTTCTTTTCCATCTGCTTGGCTTTTTCTGTTTTTCACTGGAGACTATGCAACCTACAGAATAGAAATGCTTCCACCTATAAAAGAGGGAGAACCTGCACATTGCTGAATAATTAGAAAATATTAGCAATCAGACAAGTAGCAAAAATATCATTGTATTGGACTCTGTCTCTTCTGAATGAACTGATGAATGCTGTGTCCTAAGCAGATTTTTGTTTATGAGCATTACTTTTTCATCGAATCATAGAATGGTTTGAGTTGGAAGAGACATTAAAGAGTATCTACAACCCCCCCTGCCATGGGCAGAGACACCTTCCACTAGACCAGGTTGCTCAGAGCTCCATCCAGTCTGGCCTTGAACACTTCCAGGGATGAGGCACCTTTGCTCTTGGGTGTTGTCTTCTATTTCTGCCATGAACATTGACCAGTATTATGTTGGCATGCTGCAATCCAGGTCACAATATCCAAATGCTTTTTTATACAGCCTGAGAAAATATCTCCAGCTTCTGGATCACCTGCACTCAAAAACATCCCAAGAAATGCTTACAGAGTCTCAGTCAATTGTAATTCATGCTATAGAAATGTTTGGGCTTTAAGTCTTATGCAACTTTTTGAATTGGGTAGAAAATTTATTAATTTTTTTAAGTATGTCTCATCTCTCTCCCTTTTTAGAGATCTCCTTCAAGCTAATGTAAACTCTAAAAATAGACAGTTGAGCCTGCTGGACAAGCCATGTTCCATGCCCTTGGAAGAAAACAGCGCTTATACTTTATATTCAGTGCTCAGGAATTCTAGCAATAATAAGTGTTTTTTGAGAAAGATTTCTACTCTTCTTCCAAGTGAGCTGACAAGTCTGTTCTGATGATAAAAGCAAGTTTAGCAAAAGTAAATATGGATCTCACCTGCCATGGCTTGCTTTCCAAAGGAGGAGGTTGTTGGCAACGTAACGCTGGCTGCACAACTTCATGGTACTTTGTGAGTGTCAGTAAAACGCATTTGTGTGTAAAATTATCTTTTCTTGAACAGCTAGGGTGGAGGCCTTTGCTGGCATATTTGGGTCACTTCATGCACTTTTTCAGTATTTGATATGTGCAGCATGTGTCAGTTATTGTGCTGCTTCTTGTACTTTGTATCTCCATTATTATTAAAAGTTCCACAAAATTTCTGCTGTGTTAAGACAGTAATCCATGTTAGACTAAAATAAGTCTGAAACAACTTGTTATTTTTCCTTTAGGAGAAGGCAATCACGGGGTCTTCTGAAGGAGTATTAAAGCATGAGATACAAGTTATTAATTTAGAATCCTCTGCAGTCTGTTCAGTCTGGTTTTGACCACAGTAAAAAATATCCTGCATTTATTCTTCTCCAACCTCTCTACTTTTTTTAAAAATCAAAATTATTCCATCTGCTTGAATAGGAGATTTAATATGCTTGTGTCTTCTTCCAGATTTGTTGGTTTGTTTGGTTTTTGGGTTTTTTTTGCTACTGGTTTTACTTTTAATTCTACTTAATACACATTGCAGACAATACACTGGGCTGTCTTTCTTGTCAAACCTGGAATTCTGGTCAAGGCTACCATGGAACAACCAATAGGAGAAATTGCTTCTGTTTCATAGAAGTGCACCCAAAAGCAGAACTTGAGCCATGTCATGCACACATGAAATTATAAATTTTCTTTAATTTAATATTTTCTTTAAATTTACTGCTTTAAATAATTCTAAGAACTAGCATACTAAAATTATTCTGTGTACTCCCTTAGTGTCTAGACACCTGATAAATGGTGACTGAATTCCAGTAGAGTTTGATCCTTTTGTAAAATCACAATTCTTGACTTTCTTGCACTAGAGACCTAACAGTAGAAAACTATGTGAGGGAAAAAAAAATATTTTGAAAGTGTTGGTTTCTAAAAACATCAGGGTAGGTTTGATAAATTTTCAAAGATCTTTCAATATTTGAAATTTTTTCAGATTTTTCATTTAAATGTTCTTCTATATTTTTTATTGTTCTTGTTCGAAATTCAGATTTTGGAACAGCTGTGGGTTTTTTTTTCTACAAAATACATTCCTCACTTTGAGATTTATTCAATAGTATAACCTAAAGAAAAAAAATTCTTATACTTTCTAATTCAAAAATATATTTTTATTCAGAATTATATGTCTCCAAAAGAAAAAGAATATTCAAAATAAATTTTATTTTTTTTGTTCTGACCTCAACAGTGTATTTTGATTTGTTTTTCTGATTTCAAAACCCAAGCTGGACCCTTAGTTCTTTAATTTCTCTGTTTCTCATCTCTGACAAAACACAGTTTTGACTTGCACTGAAGAGTGTGTGTGTCTCCACTCTTTCTGTGGACATTTATTCCATTCCAGTTTAGACATTCCTGCTTGATTTAGAAAGATATTTTTGTGAATGTGTGCTTTCTATTCCATCAGTGTTCAAGGCCAGGTTGGATGAGCAACCTGGTGTAGTGGAAAATGTCCCTGCCCATGGCAGGAGGTTTGAACAAGGTGATCTTCAAAATCCCTTCCAACCCAGACCATCTTATGATTCTATCATTCCAGCTAAATGTACTAATCTTTCTTTTGAGAAATAATTTTAATTCTGCTTTTACCATCTGTTGTATTTTAGGTAAATAGTCATACATGTGAAAGAGAATTTTAGGTATTAGATGCCCACTGATCCTGAATATTTAATACTGTACTTGCAGCCATAATAATGCTTTTATCTCCACTTTAATATTTGCTATGCTTTTCTGTGTATATTTTCTATTTCTCTGCAGGTACGTCTTGTTTTAACTTAGCAACAAAATAAATCTCATTGTCTAAGACTTGAATATATCCAACATTTTATAATAGGTCATCTATCTCTATCTCTCTTATTAATCAATTAATTAATTGCTGAGTGATCTCTCCCTGTCCTTATCTTGACCCACAAGTTTTTTGATACATTTTTTTCTGCCCTGTACAGCTGATGGTGGGATGATAGAGTGAATTTGGTGGGCTTCTGGCATCCAGCCAGAGTTAACCCACCACAGTCAGTGAATCGTCTTTAATTAATGTGGTGGAAAATATCTTGGACAAGAAACATTTATCTACCAGAAAACCACCTAAGATTGTAGCAATAATGCACTTCACATAAAATTTGTTTAAAACCACATAAACACAGAGATGAAATAGTTCTATTCCAAAGATCAAATTCTCTTGCTCTATGTGTTAGCACAGCTCCCACGGGCACCCTTATGACATAATTTACATCTGAACACAGTTAGTCTAACTTAATTGCAGCTTTGTGTGTAATTAATTATATTATCAAACTGTCTCCTTAATGTTCATTTGGATTTACAAGTTTTTATGATTTTAAATGAACAAAGAAGAATATAAAAAGCTGTGGATTCTTACCTTGGATTTTAAAACATCCAGCAGGTTTGGACCCATGAGGAGAACACAAAAACAGTGAAGACTGCGGCTAAATATAATTAGGAAACATATTTTAATGTCTTCCAAAACAATTTTTATCCACTTTGGTATCTCTTTTTTACTGTTGTTGTCTTCTTCTTAATTACTGTATTCTTTAATAAAAAGCAGTGAGAGATGGGGATGGACGTGGTGGGGTTTGTTTTTGTGAGGAAAAGCTTTTAGAAAAATGTTAGGATGAATGTGGTGGAAATTGTCACTTTGGTTTATGCTTTTCTGTTTGTTGGCTTTTTCACCACACAGAGAACCTCATACATATTATGGTTTCATGTATATCTTACTCAGTCATCTACCTTAGCTGCTGTATATGCAAGTTGTGTGTCCTCTAAATTCACTTTTACTGTAAATTTATACTTTTAGCTTTTAAATAGAGAGGCCTTATCTTTAACTGAAATAATTTGGTTTGTGAAAGAGCTGGATTAAAACCATCTGATGCTTTTCAGTTGTCATCTATGCTGTTTTAAGACTCAAACCCCCTTAATTATATTCTGAACTACAGTTTCACATGCCTTCAATCAAGAAAATTTCTGTGAACAAAGAGAGCATTCACAATGATGGGCTAGAGCTCAACATGCATATCCAGAGACCACTATTGGAAAATGCTTACTAAGTACATGGAATTCACATCAGAAATTGCACAAATCTGGTATTAATCTACCCACCTTTAAGGTCTGCAGTGAGAATTAATCACAACATACAAAAGGAATCTGAAATAGAATATAAAGGGAACCATAGACTGTGATGCAGATAGGTGAAGATATTTGACCTTCAGTGAGATAAATTCCTTCTCAAGCTACCCTCAAGTTCACACTAGTTTTATTCTAAAACAGATTTTGAGCATGCTCTTACTATTCAATTACTTAAAAATTGTTTATGTAGAACAAAATATCTCACACTATAGTGCCTAGACTTTCACAAAGGAGGAAGTCTATCTATCTACTCAGGAACAATTTCTTCACTAAAAGCATTGTTAGCATAGGAATGGGCTGTGCAGGGAGGTGATGGAATCACCATCTCTGAAAGTGTTTAAGAAATGACTGGATGTGGCACTCGGTGCCATGCTCTGGTTGACAAGGGAGTGATTGGTCAAAGATTGGACTTGATGATCATGGAGGTTTTTCCAAACTTAATAATTCTATGATTTCATTATTCTATTCTCCCAAAAGCACAAGAAGAATGTACACCAGAAACAAGCCAAACACAACCATCGATGCACATCACTACTTTCACCTGCTATTCATATTTATCCCTCTGGAATTACTGCTGCCATTTTCTAAAATACCTCTTGGGGCTCCAGCTGCAGCTGCTCACTCCAAATGGAGATGTAATGGCTCAGACACCTCTGTGCTTTCTTTGGAGGCTGACCCTCAAAGACTGAGTACAGAGTGGGAGGCACAGCACAGTCCCACTGCTGTCAGAGTCCAGGCAAACTTCCTGCAGGAAGAGATGCTGTAACAAGAAAGGGATTTTGCATGGTATGAGCATTACAGTGGAAAAGTGCCACAAAGTGGCCGAGCCAAGAGAGGTTCTTGGGTGCTGACTCAGGAGTGTTTGCTTGTTCCACTGTGTGTGTCAGTACATAAGGGATGGTGAGGTGCAGTGGCAGCTTGAGGTCATCCAGGAAAAATATGAGGAACTCGATTACAGATCTCATGAGTCAGCCTTTATTCACTTGGTTAAAAAACCATGATGCCTCTCTGAAACAATGTTAGTAAAAACTGAGGCATGACATGTGCCTCTAAAATAAAAATCTAAGCAAATTATCCTTTTTTCATTTAATTTTGTTTATTACTATGTTAAGCTTTCACAACTTACTATTGTCTCCTCAGAAAGCTTTTGCTAAATATCTTCAGTAATTTCAGCACTTCTCTAGAAACTGATGAATAAAATATGTGCTTCAGGTTAGGTTGATTATTGTTATACCTTGTCATTTTAAAGAGAATTTTAAAGATAAATACCCATTCTAGAATATCCACACCATCCCTATCTATATCATTTAAGGATATGCATCACTAAAACCTATTTCCATAATTATGTAGCAGTAAAATGCTGAAAAATCTTTTCAAGAGCACAGAAATAAAAGCTAGTATATTGGTCACCCTAAGATAGCTGATTTTTTTTATCAGTAAAACCTGCAAATTTGATACCTGCAACTGTTTTTCATGTAACTGGGTATCTATTTTATATGCATCATTTCATACAGATTTAAAACATTCTGATGTCTCTTCCCTCAGACTTTGAGGATATATATTTTAATATTTTCTCACATAATTAGAAGAAAACAGCCATGTTATTTTTTTTCCCTGATGATACAGTTATTTTCTCAGCAAACCAGATTCAATAGGGACACCAGTTATGTTGCATATATATACTATATGTCATACTATATTGTATAAATGCTGTATACTCATGCTTAAAACTGTTAGTCTGGGCAAAAGCTATGTGCTCATTCATTAGTATTTTTAACAAGTATTCTGACTGTAAGACTTTAGAAAGAAATGGATTTGTAGGCGTAAGATTTCTAATTTATCATCACTTTCATTTCAGTTATTTAGTGAAGTAGTGGTGGAATTGAAACGTGTGCATGCTGTGCAAAGCTGATGAATCCATCTGCATGCAGTCGTTCTCCAGCCAATGAAAGGTGGGTAAGGCAAAGTGAAAAGGAATTGTCTCACTTCAGAAGAACACTTGAAAAACAGCCTTTGGTAATTGCAAAAGGTTTAATATTAAAGCATTTCAAAAAAGATCTGCTGAGAACATTACATCTCTCTTTAAAAATATAGAAGATTAAACTCATAATATTTGTTGTAGTTATTGGTTAAATGGCTTACATTTTTCTCTTATTACCCAAAAGCCTGTAGGAATTCAGCAGCAGTATGCATTACTGTCTCTCAGGTTTCCTCCTGTAAAATTTACCAAATTTTCTAACTTGATAGAAGTCATCTCACACATCTCAAACAGGAGTAAATGTCTGCGGACAGAAAAGGAAGAGGAATTTCAATCTGACATGTAAGCTATCTCTTGTATGTGAAGACTTAGATTATTCCATTCTTATCTAGACTAACATTACAGAGGTGATACAAGACAGACAGCATGGCTTTATTAAGGACAAATTGTGGCTAGACCAATCTGGTGGCCTTCTGTGAGGAAGTGACTGCAATGGTCAACAAGGGAAGAAAAACTGATGCCACCTACCTAGAATCTGTGAGGTCTTCAGCATTCTCTCACATGACATCCCTGTCTCCAAATTGGAGAGACGTGGATTTAAAGGATGAACTCTTTGGTGAATAAAAAATTATCTGGATGGACACAGCCAGAGTTGTGACCAATGGCTCTGTGTCCAGGTGCAGGGTGGTGACAAGTGATGTCTGTCCTGGGACAGGTGGATCTTCAATATCTTTATCGATGACAAAGGCAGTGAGATTGAGTGCACCCTCAGCAAGTTTGCAGATAACACAAAGCTGAGGGGTACAGGTGACACAATAGAAGGATGGGAGACCATCCAGGGAGATCTGGACAAGCTTGAGAAGAGGACCCAAGACAACCTCATGGAATTCAACAAGTCCAAGTGGCAGGTGCTGCACCAATGTCAGGGCAATCCCAGAGGTGGATGCAGACTGGAAGAGAAGTCACTGAGAGCAGCCCACAAAAAAGGACTTACGGGTTCTCATAGAAGAAAAGCTGGACAGGAGCCAGCAGTGTGTGCTAGCAGCCCAGAAAGCCAAGTGCATCCTGGGCTGCATCAAAAGAGGTGTCACCAGCAAGTGAGGGAGGGGATTCTCCCTCTACTCTGCCCTCGTGAGATCCCAGTTGGAGTGCACATCCAGCTCCGGGGTCCCCAGCACAAAAAATATGTTGACCATCTTACCATTACAGAGTAAGTCCAGAGGGAGGCCTGTGGAGATGATCAGAGAGCTGGAGCACCTTTCCTATAAAGACAGGCAGTGAGATCTGGACATGAACCATATCTGGGGTATTCACCCTGGAGAAGGCTCTGGGGAGACCTCATTACTTCAACCTACTGAAACTGGCTTATAGAAACGAGGGAGAGAGGCTTTTTTACACAAGCAAATTATATAGGAGGATAGACAAGTTTTAAACCAAATGAGGAGAGATTTTAGTTAGATGATAGGAAAGAATTGTTTACCCAGAAGGTGATGGAGCACTGCAACCTGTGACCCCAGAGAAGCTGTGGATGCTCCATCCCAGGGTGTGTTCAGGGCCAGGCTGGATAAGGGTCTGAGCAACCTGGTCTAGTGGAAAGTGTCCCAGCCTGTTGCAGAACAGAAGGGGTTTAACATGAACAGCACAGCTAACTTGTTAAAAATGATACAGCAGTAGCTACGAGAAAGGTGCAGATAGAAGAAACTGCAAAAATCACATCCTTTTCACAGAACAGAACACCCTGGTGAAGATTGCAGCAAGAGAGCATGCAAAAGAAAAAGGATTATTATAGCTTGCAATGTATTAGCTAGCATGTAGACAGAACAAATGGAAACTGTTATGCAGAAGCTTAAGCAATATAAATATCTGTGCCTCTCTCCAATGAACATCCTTGATGACTGATGCTTTGTCCGTGTGTGTTTCAATCACCATCACCAGCACACGGCAGGGAGGATTGGATTACATGATTCTTAAGGCCCCTTCCAACCGAAAACTTTCTATGATTTTCTGATTCTATTGTTCTGATTCTGTGATACAGAGGGAGAACAGCAGCAAAAATTCCTAGTGTGTCTGGGTTAGAGTTTGTACCACAGTGTTACACTGGAAAACAATGATCTTTACCCCCATGATGCTGTCACAGGGCTCTAGTCTCCATCTGCCTCATGGGACTTTTCCTTTATCCTTGATTTTAGGCCTCTTTTTGCTTTTGTTCTTTCTCCTCATTTGCCATGTTTTTTGACAGCAAGATGCCAGAATATCTTATTTTTTTTTTTTTTTAATGGGAAAATACAGTCCTCAGGAGAACCTTCCTGTCAGTCAGATGTGCACAGAATCTTCTTTTCATATCCCTGATCCTTCCAGAATAGATTTTCACTCTCCCCATTTTAGGAATAGTGTTAGTTAAGAGCAGTACAACTGAAGAACCTAAGCCCTTCTTTTCTAGATTGTTGTATAGAATAAAAGAGGTTCAGCTATCATATTAATATTTAATAATATTTTAAAGTCATGCTCAACTCATTATAGACCTTTCCATAGATCTACATGTCTCTGCATTCAAAGAGTTAAAATGAGGGACAAAAATTGTGTTCTTTTTAATTAGAAAACTGGTTGTTAATATATCATTGCCTGCTGCCATATAATTGTCAGGGAAATTGTTTTTTCCTTCTTCAGTTTTGTTTTTTTGGGTTTTTTGGAGGAAAGGAAAGCTTTTCTTTCCCCCAGTCAAGCTGTGCAAACATAAAAAATATTTATGCTTCAGTTACATTCCTAAGGGATAAATAGCAGTTAGGTAGCTAACTCTAACTGAATTTCAATGCAAGTTAGGGACATCTCCGCCTTTGCAAATTTCTCCCCCTATGGAAAGTCAGATTTTTAGCTATACCACATGCTTTCTCTTGGTAGCATTAGGGAGCACCCTTATAATTAGAAACTTGCAATGAAATTTTAATGAGAAACATGAGACAATATATCATAATCTAATATAATGATACCTATTAGAATGTTAGAGCTCAACTCATCAGTAGTATACTTACGAATACTTATCTTCATTTTTAGGGAATTTTTGTAATTTAATGGATGGATATAATCATCGAGAAGACTGAAAGGAATACCTGATTGCAGACTGACCCTGGAGCAAATTGTGGTATAATTCATGTTTCAGGCAGGACAGGACTAGTTTACAGAGGGAGAAAAAGACTTTTCCATTTCAACAGTTACAGCTGAATAGCAAGAAAGTACAGCAAGTCTTGCACTCCTCGTTATTTTATCATAACAGCAGCAGTAAAAATACACAGAGTATGTCCTTTATGGATAGCAATGTGGACAGAATGATCTGATCGGTATTCTCAACCTTCACATTTTTGTGTCTGATAACAATAATGGACACCTAGTAGCTGAGATTTTCATCACTGATTTGGAAATATATTGCATATATATTAATCAAAGGGTTTTCTATTTGAATTATAGATCAGAGACAATGGAATGATAAATAATACAAGAACAAGGTTGCTATGAAGGAAGTTTCAGAAAAGGGTTCCATAAGCACAAGAAGTGATTTCACATCTGTCTGAAATACACTTTTGTGAAATTCCCGGAGATGAATCTTTTTAGAACACTCACGTATTTGTACAATTAATATCACGAGTCATTTGTCAGAATTCATAAGTTCTGTCATTTGAAGATAGCTATCATGAGGATTTTACACGTCAATAATCTTCTGTACTGCAAAATATTCAATGTGATTTTAGTGGGTTGCAGAAAGAATAACAGTATAGCAGCCAACAGCAAAAATGTAAAAGCATTCATTTTCAACGGTATTATTTTTTCTTGTAATATATCCTTTTCTCCCATTGCCTATTTATATTTCTATTTCCTTTTTTCTGCTACTGCTCCTTATCTCTTTTCCCTTTCATCCTGTACTTATTTTCACTTTCTTAATTATTCTTCCTCTTTCTTCTTGACACTCTCATTACATTTATTTTTATAAAGTCTCTTTACAAGGGAGAGAACACTATTAACAATCCCGAGATTTTCGTGCTTATGAATTTCCAGTAATGAATGTCTTTTATATCATGATTTTACATTAGAGAAAATAAGCTGGAGCATGAAAGCACAGCTTAGGCCAAATGAGAATTTCCCTTATAATCTGTGTTAGTTGTGTTAGGGGGATGGATAAAACTTTCTCCTGCATGCAGCCAGCACTACTTCAGGTCCCTTTCTACTCCTGTGTTCAGTAACCTCCCTTCTTGCTCTTTCCCTGGGTCACCTAGGTCAGCAATTTGAAAATATACATACAGTGTGAGAGTGCAGCATGGTTATGTATTGGCCAATACATGCACAGCAGATATCTCGGATGAAGAAGCTCCTAGGCCAAGCATTAAGAGACTCACTGGCCCTGATGGAAGACTTCAGAGTTTGCTGCAAACATCAGTCAGCCTCTGTTGCTACTTGCAGATCCCTGATGTGGTTGAGTCCCTGTCTTCTGATTTTTTTTTCAGATGCTACCCCAAGGCATTTATAACTTTTCATGTCAGTATTTTCCCTTTTGAAAGTCTGAACTGCTCCCAGTGCTTCAGCAATGACACTTCAGAGTTTTCAATTTTCTTATCTTGTATGATTTTAGATCACATACTTCCTCAAGCATTGAAACCAGGTTCCTTGTAACAAAGAGCCAAGGTCCAAATGCAGCCTGGGGACACAGACAGCTGAGTCCCTTGGGGGGAAGGTGACTCTTGATCCCTTCCTCAGCCTGCAAGACTTGCCAGTAACTCCATTCCTCTGGCAGTGTGTGTGGAAGGAAGAGCTTCTTTCTCACATTCAGACCCTGTTTCTGTGCTATAAACAGCTGCTGCCCTTCCTCCAGCACTTCTGAAATCACAGCAGCCACACTGAATTCTTGTACAGTTTGAGCCCCTTAAGCAGGATCATTTCAGCTATTCTTAGATTATATATCTTATTTCTGTAAGCCTATAGCATTCTCTTGAGCCTGACAATTTCTACTGAAGATATCTCCTCTGCAGCCTTTCAGCATTTCCCACTGTGTCTGTTGATTACGTGTTGTTTTTGATACTTAATTTGGAAATGATCTAACATAGGAAAAACGTATAAAATTCTTCTAGTTTAGGAAATTGTAGGATTTAAGAATTTTAGTTATCCTCTCTTGTTGGCTTCCTAATGTAAAATGCCCATGTAAATGCTATATGAGCAGGAAATAATAGTTGCATGGGTCTTATTATTGCGCATGCTTTTAGCAGCAGATCCTTTCTGTCACATAACTAATTTCAGGAAAGTATCTATGCTTAAACAGAATGCAAAATTGAGCAGAATAAAAATAAGTAGGCACTAGTTAAAATGTTTGAGGAAAAAAAGTAAAATCATTTGAGGAATTGAATTGTTGTCATGAAGGCAATATTTTTCATTTGCTAATGAAAGAAAATTGAGGCTGAGGCTACCAAAAGTGAGAACAATATAATTGTTTCCTATTTCAATTTCTTAAAAGTATTTAATTTCCTAAATAAGACAAAAAAAGTGACTAAAATAGGGGAAGGGCAGTGCAAACTTTGAGCTGTCAGACTGAATTTTAGGGACACTGACTCTGCCAGTAGGTACTGACATGGGACATAGCTATTGCAAGATATGCTATGCCTAAACACTACTGAGGTGCCTGGGAGTATTTTGTACTTTACCATGGATGAAGATGCTTATGCCCTTGATCTAGCTCAGTCAGATCAGAAACCATGAGGCCTCACTAATCCATTCCCAGTTTAGAGTGTTTAAAAAATCAAATTAATGCACCCAGTTTTTCAGTAGGCTCATTTATACTCATTTATATGTAGTTTTGCATAAATTCTTTTCTGTATTTTCAGGTCCCTTATAAACTCAGGAATTTTGAGCAGCACAATTTGTTCATTTGCAGTTACACAGTAGTGAAATTATGTTTTCAGCCAGGGCAGAGGTCCCAGAGGTACCTCTACATATCTGACTCAATTATTGATAATTATGTAGTCGCAGCTGCATGGAGTTCAGCATATAAGATGATTTTACTTCCTCCCTCTCCCCTTAGCTCTGTTGTTTTTTGTTGGTTTTTTTTTTTTTTTTTTTTTTTTTTTCTGTAGCTTCATAAATACATTGCTGCTTTGAGGAAAACTTCCACTATGTGATTCATTTTTATACTGGTCTGTAAGACTCACATTAAATAGGAAGCCCAAATCTCTTGAGTCATAACACAATCAAAATGAGTGCTAAATATACTGGCAAGTATTCTTGTCTAATTTTTCTACTTAATGACAATTATATCATTAAATGAATAATGGAAATCCTAAAACAGAAAAGAACCCTCTATCTTATTAAGAATTCTGTGGAAAAAAAAAAAACAGGTTTTCATTGATCTTTATTACCTTAGACCTTTTAAATCACTACTGTTGTGAAAACAGCCTCCATTTCATCAGTTCTCAGAGGGACCTTTGTCCCAAACCATAAATAACAGCTTTGATTTCCTTAGCAAAAGGCACAATCACAGTAAGCTGACTAAAGAGAGACAAAAGGGAGGTAAATTTTGGAAAAATGAAATAAAATATTGTCTTACTCTTATAAAAGTGTTGTTAGGACTGTTGTGTTAAAACAACACAGTTTCTTCAGCTTTTCTTTGACAAACTGCAAACTAATTCAAAAAGGAATCTATGCAATAATATTAGTAAAGTATTATTTTAACAAGTAAGAAAATATCATGTCAACTTTTAAGACTATATTTCTAACAGGAAAAATAGGATGACTTTTAAAGTGTATCAAGCTGTGATAATCTAGCTTCATCAGAGTGTTGACTTATCTGTAATGTATCTGTCTTGACATTGAAGTCAAATTGAATTAGATACATTAAGGATTTTAGAGCAGTTCCCAAATTCATCAAAGACAGAAAGAAGGTAGGAGTTTAGCTGCAAACTCCTCTTTTCCCTTGATCATGTGGCAGGCCAAAATTCACAAGCATTATCAAGGTATATACTCAAGTGAATATCTGTGCAAGTATTTAGCCACAACTGCTTCTTTTGCAAACAAAACTTTGGCATCTATGAATGTTTTCAGAAATGAAAGAAAGAATCCAGTAGGTAATCTGACAAATTCTTTTCTCCTAAAAAAGCTTTAGGATTTTCAGTATCCTTAGAAATTATATACTATATCATTTTCTACCTGTGAAAAAATTAGAGTGGTGTATAGTTAGAAGATAGTTATACAAGTAATAAAAAAAAAAACAAAAACACATTAAATCATTCTAGATCTGTTGCTCATAGCTGTTCAAAACTGGTGACAGACTGGATTTATGAACCTCCCACAACTACTCAGTGGTTGGGAGACCAAATACTAAGCAGTGGATCAGCTGCTTAATGGCTCATACAGAGTAAGTGCCTTCCCTTAGGTGAAGATGAGATCCCTAAGGATCCAGTACATTCTGAAACTCCGGAAAGCATCTCAGCCAGTAATTTTCAGTCTGTGACCTCAGAGATCTAGGAGTGTTTCTAAGTCTGTAAAAGGTGACTGACAAAATCCTTTATTATATTGATTGCTCACATTCCTCTTCACGGGTCCTCATATGCTCTGAAAATATTAGGTGTTATCAGATTATGATTGTTATTTCCAATCAGTAATCACATCCCATTTGTCCTCATTGCACAGGAACTAATAATTTGCTTGAAAATCAAAAAAAGAGGACACTTTAACTGTAATTGTTTAGGATGAAATCACTGATAAGTTAGCTTTAAAACAAACAAAATAAGAAGGCCAAAACTCAGTGGGGGTGAAAAAAATTGTACATTCAAATATATCATCTTTGACTGAAGCCTTCCAGTCGTAGAAAATTGGAGCACATGTCATAGGACTTCTGTTCAGATAATTCCTATTCATTTTGTATGCCTGTTTTTCATCTTTCTCAAGAATACTACAAACTCTTAATAACGTTATTATCTGCTAACAGCTGCTTCCTACAGCAGGATGTCTTATTTCTGTTAGTCTATTAAAACTTTCTTAGCCACAATTCTTCCCACTGCCATGAGTGATCTGCCTGTTCTCAGTCAGGGAAAAATGGAGAGTTTTTGAAGACCTAAGAAAAGAAACTGACTACTTGTTTACCAGTACAGCATACCTTAGTTGTTTGGGGCTTTTTTCTTTAAAATATTATATACTAATTTACATAATTTAGATTTTCAGTTATTCCTCAGGCAGACACAGGGAGAATGCTTTTGAAAAGGTCATGAAAAGCAGAATATTTTTTTTGTAAAGGCATGTAGTGATAAGACAAGGCAGGATGGTTTTAAATGGAAAGGTTTAAATTGCTTTTCAGGAAGAAATTCTTTACTGTGAGGGTGGTGAGGCACTGGAACAGGTTGCCCAGTGAAGCTGTGAATTTCCCATCCTTGGAAGTGTTCAAGGGCAGGCTGGATGGGGTACTGAGCAACTTGGTCCCCACCCATCTCAAAAAGGTTCCTTCCAACCCAAATAATTCTATAATTCCATGTATAATTTCATCTGTTCAATTTCTAGATGAGAAATTTTTTTACAGAAGATTAAAGGTATTGAAAACATTTTCAAATTGAGAAATGGTTTTGATTGAGTGAAACGAGGCTTTTTTTCTGGCTTGCATCTTTTCATTGAAAGATTTCCGTTTTTCAGTTCTAAGGCAGGATTTTTAATAGTTTATGCCTTTGTGACTTGAGTATCAACATCTGTGCTTATCTTTAGAAATGTCATTCATCATTCATAGTGTGCACAAACGCTCATTAGAAAAACTGAAGATACAAGAGAAATGTCTAAATAAAGGAAATGGAGTGAAAACCACTACATTCAAAATAACAAAAATTTAGGAGATTTTCTTTACATTTTACTTTTTCTCTAGAAAGTATATCAGAAGTTCTTTTGTTTTAAATAAAGGTTAGCAATTTCTACTAACTATAATCGAGATAAGAATTAAGTAGTTCAGCATTTAAACACTTCAACATTTAGAAAATCAATAAATTGTGATTAATTCTTCCATAACTTACTTGGTAAGTGTTAAAAACTTCATTGTTTCCTTATCTAAATTCACAAATGTCTAAACTAAGAAGCCATGGGAAATACAATGAAGGGTGGCAGATGCTGTATTTAATGGGAGTTTGTAGAGGCTCACTGGAATACTAAATCCTTATGTTAAATCCCAATTCTTGCTGAGTAGGGCTTGTAAACTAAACAGCTTCTTTCATATTGTTTCTTTTTAAGTCTGAATAAGGTTCAGTTCAGTTACCAGTAAGCTGCTTGTGTGGATCTGCCCCCATTGTACTAAAGGTAGGACAAGATGACTCTTTTATTAGCAGTCAGGAATAAATGTTTTCCTTTTAAATATGAATATGGCAAAGTGATGTCAAAGTACAGGATCTTGCCATGCTAACTGGTGAAGGAAGACTAAGTTGGACTTGCCACACATAAGACCCACTGGAGCACCTTGGCTCACACTCAGCTCTGCAATTCCTCCTCTGAAGGATCAGAAACCTTCACCAGTGTGAGAATTCTGTCAGTTCTTCACATGTTAGGCAGAGAAGAAACATCCTATTTTCCCCTTCTCTCATCCTCTATTTAACAAAATATCAGTGCTGATTGAAGAAAGAAAACAAGACATGTAAACAATGTCTAAATATATTGCTTAGCTGCTCAGCTCTTATGTTTGCCCCAAACCTTCACTTACACTGAATAAGACAGAGATAAAAGGGCAGTCTTTATTACTTTTTTATTATGTTACCAAGAGCCATTAAAAGCTTTTCCTGAACTGAACAAAAAGCATCAATATAGAACATTTGCAACCAAATTCTGCTGATTTTACTGATGCTCCTTTGTCTCTGGAAGAGACATTATTGAGAATGATATATTGCACTGTACTTTACAGCAATAAGCTCATTTTCAGGTACTAGATGATCTAATTTTTCTCTATGTTATTAAAACAGAAGACATTCACAACAAAATATTTAAAGCTGCACATACTTTTATGCTCAGAAACCTGTATGAATATTTTTGACTCTCTCTGTGTTTGATCCTTTTTGTCAGCACTCTTCAGAATGGTGGTTGGAAGGTTTCTATTTGCTATAAATCTTCAGACTTTAGCAAGTAATCAGGTCTTTACTAAGACAGCATTACACATTTCTCATTATGAAAAGAGTGTTTTCATTGCTGACTTTGCATGGATATAATCAGAGGCTGGGAGATGCACTTTTGACATGAGAACAGCCTTTAATAATGGGAACCTAATTTTAAATTAAAATCAAAATGGATAAAACTATTTATATTTTTAAAACTCTTCCACAGCATAAGAGATACTGGAAACATTTCTTAAACTGAAGAAACAAGCAAGACACTAGTTATCTGTGGAACCACAGCAACTTAGTGCAGCTTCTTAGACCAAAATTTATGAAATATGAGAGCAGGATGTTCACCTGTTGTTAGCGATATTTCACAGCTAGCAGTTAAGCTCCATTTTTATCTCATTTAGTGATGCATATGCAACCTGAATCTCTAGAATGTACTTTTCACAAGTTCCTTAGACTTATCAGAAGAGATTTTGGAGTTTTTTCACAGCATCTGGTTCAGATTTGTGCAGGGCAAAATTCAAATTCTGGTTCAATTTCATGACTTTTAATGAAGACAGGAGTTTTATTAGACATGGTCATTTTTTTTTGTCAATGGCAGAAAATGGGTGAGAAAATGAATAAAATTATGTTTATTGTAAATTGCAAGTGCTTAGAAAATCCTCAGAGAAATTGCATTTCAAGTTACTTTTACTGTGGAAAAATAATTTTCAGGAGAGTTTCTGCTTTTCTTACACAACTCCAGAAAGCAAAGACAAAAACAATCCTGAGAAGATTCATCGAATGTCTGAGAATATCAGCTGTTAAAACGTTAAGTAGCAAATAAGCAATTAGTTTACATTCTTGTTTTAATTAACATATTTATGAATAAATTTGTGTATTAAAGTTAAAAATTTAGATAAGCTACATTTTTATAGCTAAGACATGAACTATTCCTTCCCTTAATTTGCACATTTTAAAATCTATGTGGCCTTGAAGATATCAACATACTGAGCATACTTCTGTAAGCATCCTCTGAGATCTGTAACTAAACTATGTTGACCATGCCTAGTAGGTCTTCCATCATGAATTCATCCTCAGACTCCCAAGCAATTTTTGTTGTCTTTTGATGCCCATCTTTTAACCTCTCCTTTGAATGTCCTTTCACTGATGTTGTGACCCGAGCCATACAGATTGTTTCAGACAAAAACTGGACCTTGTGCTACTAGATTCCTAAAAAAAGTATCTCTTATTCACATTCTGCTTTTAAGAGGTAAATTTCTTCTCTGCCAGGAAATCCTGACGTTTGGGAGAGCCATACAAAGGATACACATCTTATGTATCACATTGAAATTCAAACTCGGGTTCCTCAATGTCGCAACATTCAAATACGTTTAATGTTTTCTTCCTGAAATGTGCAGAGAAAGAAACTACAAGGATTATCCCTGATAGTATTTATCATTCATTGATGATATTGTGTTTGGGCCATGGGATGATTCCTCACTATATCTTTTATGAACTTCCCCTGCACCCTCGTTTATATTTCAAGGGGAACACTGGGGATTTTATTTTGGCTTCATATCAAATATTGTTTAAGAGGCCAAGTTTTTCTGCTGTCAATACTAATTGTGACAAGTTAATCCACTCTGAAATATTGAGCAGAAATACTATTTAGACATTCAACTTTCTTTTGCTTGTACACCAGAACTGTTGAAAGACAGAATATGTCTGACATAATTGAGGCTTTAAAATTTGTCTCCTCCTTTCACTTTTTTTCATATCTTCCCCCAGGGAAATTTAATTCTATTTTAAAGCACCTTTTAAATTTAGAAATCTACTCAATTTCTGATTTTTCAATTTTTTTTGGTTGAATTATTTTCAGATGTTACTTGAAATAGATACTAATGATAATAATACTAACTAGAGGAGTACTGAACTAGTATGTCAAGATCCTAGCTTGCCATTGTTTTAAGCATTGGAATTACACACAATGAGTGGCAGTATTTCCTAGGTTTCTTTATAAGAAATAATGAAAATATGATAATTATCTTTTATATAAAGAGAAACAACCAAAGGAAGTGACAAAAATCAGAAAGAAGAAAGAAAACAAGTTTCCTGAACAGAATTTATGGTTTCTTGAAACTTTCATTTGGCTGAACTCTTTGTCTTATGTTTCTGTCCACAAGGTGCATAAATTTCCTCCAGATCATTCCTGGGTTTAGTCTATGTGTTTATATGTTATACAGAATATTTGTACATAGTTCAAAGTTACTATGCAAATTGCTTCAAATATCTAGAAATTATAATCTGTAAATTACTTGACTATGATTCTAATTTGATAAACAGCACTCAGAAGTTTCACTGAAACCATCTTTCTGTCTCAGGTTAAAAGTGCAAGTATACATATTTATAAAATAAAAATTGCCATTCAGCAATATTCTTACAGTTACCTTTTCCATTTGTATTCATTGAGAGTATTCTAATCATATATTCATTATATGAAGTATTCATTGAGAATATTAATGTGAATTCCAAAATTCTTTTAATATTAAGTGATCATAGAATATTAATGAAAGAGAACACAATAAATCAGAGAATGCACATTAAAGGGAATATCTTTTACAATTCAAAATTTTTTTTGAAACTGTTCTGAGGATATTTGTACATTTCAGAGGAAGATCATATTTCTGAATGAACTTTCTTTGAGTTTTGTCATGCAGATTTCCTAAATAGAATACATTATTAAATTAATGATTTGCTTTCCTTTAAGTAACATTTATGCTTCAACATGAGAGCATTCTGTCTCACCAGGTGTGTCCAGGATCTGACTGTGGGCAATGAATCTGAGCCAGCAGCATGGGATTTCTTTCCTTCAGTGGCTACACAAGGAGCTTCTTCATCAGCTCCTTAAAATGAAAGACTAAGTTAAAAAAAAACTTGTCTGAGCCCATTCAAGCACAAAAAATTACATCTGAAAAAATATATAACATAGAAAGGGCTAAACAAGCTGTTTGATATGGATCAGTATTTCTAGAGAAAATAGAGCACTGCAACTCTAGGAATTAGTCACAGAATCACAGAATATCCTGAGTTGGAAGGGACCCATTGGGATCCTCAGTCCAGCTCCTGGCTCTGCACAGGATACCCCAACAATCCCAGCCTGGGCCTGAGAGCATTCAGTGCTTCTTGAACTCTGTCAGACTTGGTGCTGTGCCCACTTCTTCTGGTAACTTGACAGATACATTATATATTAAATCTTCAGCTTTTGCCTTCTCACTGTATGTTTAGGGTATGCACACCCATGCAGGCACAAAAAAACCTTGAATTTCTTTTCATTAAGTGGGAGCACATATAGGGAATTAGTACTGAATTCCTAGTTTTTGTTTAACTTTATTCTTTTTTACCAAGAACTTTAATTCAATGAATTGTGAATCCTATCATCTCACCTTCTCCCTTCACCTACTGAGGGTAGAAAAAAAATTTAGTTTTTCACAGGTAATTTGTCATTTCATATATCCAATTTCTAAAAACTTTAATAGACATTAAACATCTAATTGATTTTTATTACATCTAATTGATTGTTTTTCCTCTATGTAAATTCTTGAGGGAATCTTCAGTCAGAGTTTTAACATGAATCTTGAAGAAAACTATATGCAAATGATTTCAAAGGAATTTTTTTTTTTCTCTAAAAGGATAACTATGCTCTAACTGATATGGCTGCATACATTTTGGAGTGGTAGTTGTCCTGAAGTGTTAAATTTAATTGTAATGGAGAATTTTTTACTACAGAGAGGCTCATAAATCAGGGCATGCTTTCTCATATGGAGGTTTATTACAATATTATTCAGTGCTTGGGTTTTTTTGGTACTTAGTATAGTTTGAGTTGAACAGTGTTGTCAAACTGCCAAGTGTTTGAAGCTCATGAACCTTCTCACTGACCTCAGTAAGTGTAGAAATGGAACCTAATTCTGCAAATATGATCCTGAAACATCTAAAGTCACAAGAATTAAACAAGTAAAGCTTATTACTTTATTATTTTAATTATCAACGGAAATGCTTTACAGAAGAGGCTGAGAAGGACAGTGTGCCAAAGCCAGAAGATTTTGAATGAAAATATCTGCAATTCTTAACCTTGTCTGTATAAATATGTTGAGAACATATGCAGTAACTTTGAGAATGGTGCAAATTTAGCTAAAATCAAACTGGAATTTTACATTAAAGCTGGAATTAATTCCTAATTCAAACAGGAAGACTACAGAGCCCTTGAATCACACTACTCCGTGTTTCAAAGTTGTGGCAAGGCTGTAATGTCAGAACTCAAGAGCTGGCAAGCTGCACCTGCAATTAATGTCAAATAGCTGTCTAAAGTGTGGAGTAGGCTTGTCTTCAAGAGCAGAAAACCAACAGATATCTTATATTTCTTCCATGTGTGAATGTCAAACCCATTAGTATTAAAGTAGCATATGTAGTGGGCTGCTAAGAATTTCACCAGCATAGATAAATTGGGTGGATCAATATGTTACTACACCATCAGTACAAACTGACTTTGAGTTTAGGTAATGGCTGACAAAATGATTCAAGAGGAGTATGTAGAGGAAGTAATTGCACCTCCCATTAGAGAAGGCTCTCTGCTTGTTCCAATTATTCCACAGAAGGCTATAACTGCTGCTAGTTTGCTGAGCTGGCAAAAAAAAAAAGCAGGGAAAGCAGGAGGCTGAAGTACTGGAAGCACTATTCTCCCTTTGCAGTGACGGAGTTGAAGGAGGTTTTAAAGATACCAGATACAGTGAGTCAGAAATGCAGCGTACTGAGTGCTCACATCTTCACAGATTTTTCATCCCCAAAGGTCCATGAAATTTATTGAAGATAGCTGCAGCTGTCTGACAAAATTAGTTCAGCAGAGACATTGCATAAAGGTCAGGTATTTTGTTCAGCCGTGTCAGAATGTGCAGTTACAGAAACAATTATATATAGCTACCATGCCAGGGGTTACAACTGAGTATAAGAGTGGAAATGCTTTGGAAATTCCATTCTCTGCCTATTATTGTTCTTGCTGTACTACTGATGATTATGAACCACACACTGTCCAGCCCTTTTTGCTTGGGGAAAACTTCTGTATTTTTGTTGCTTAGAAGAGCACTGTCTCATCCCTAAAGAGCTACTTGACTGAGCCTGTTCCTATGCCAGATTACTTGTCTACCTGATGCACACTGAACAACAGGCCCTATCAATATATGTGGGTGATCCCATGGTGGGCCAATGGACTGACACAACACCATCAAATTATTCTACCAATGGTGCAAGAAATTCTTGTTTCAGCTGAAGCTCTCCCTGAAGCATCAGCCCTATAGCCAGGTATTGAACCATGGTGTGTATCCAATTCTTTCAGCATTTGAAACCATTGCAGGATTGTGTCACTTGTCTCTCAGTCCCCTGACCCTCATTCCCAGAGCTCAGTTTCCATTGGCATTCTTGAGATTCACTCAGCAGCATCATTGGTGTCCAGGTGGATGAACAGCAGAGGTTAATAGCCCAAGGGTAAGGTAAGGCTTGGTATTCCCTCCATTACAACCCAGATATGGGGGTCTATTCAGTTTATATGTCAAGGTTTTGGGTTGGGTCAACTATGTATACACTCATATCAGAGAAGAAAAGGGAAGAGGTGCTCCAGCAGCCCATGGGGAAAACCATGGAGAGGCAGCTGTGTCCATGGAGTCCATGAAAAATCATATCTGCACATGTCCACTCTGCAGCCCTGGGAGGAGCCCAGGCTGTAGCAGGTTTAATCAGAATGACTGCAGCCTGTGGGGGGGACCTATGCTGGATTGGGGGAAAAGGTGTGAGGAGGAAAAAGGAACAGAGAGGATGTGTTACAGACTAAACTCCATCCCCGTTCCCTATCCCCCTGCACTGCTCAGGTGGAAGGAGATAGAATGGTCAGGAATGAGGATGAGCCCAGGAGGAAAGTGGGAATATGAGAAGGAAGGTGTTTACAGTTTTGGTTTTATTTCTCACTATCCTATTTTGCTATTAAAAATTGTGTTAAGCCCCCAGGTCAAGTCTGTTTTGTTCATGACAATAATTCCTGAACAATGTCCCTGTCATTGTCTTGAACCACAAGAGTTTTTTATCTTATTTCACCCTGTTCTCCCAAGGCAGCAAGCCAAGATTAACCCACCACAGAGCACCCAGCAAGAACCAAGTCTCCCATTCCAGTTAGAGCCCATCAGGGGGATATTTCCAACCTTACAGGTACCTGACAGCTATTTCCCACCTTTCTCATTTTGATCAGCACCTCACTGTCTAGCATGAAAAGAATCACCAAACCTCTACTACTGAAACATGAATACTTTTTTTCCTAGGTGAGATATTCACAACTTACAGAATATACATGAATTCTGCAAGCATTGTTGATTGTAATATTCAATTATTTCATTAATTTGGTGAATGTCAATAACATGTATGTAACTACAGGAGTATGTATGAACACAAAGGTATTTTTTATCCCAGTGTGACTATATTAGCAAGTGATATACAGGACTTTATATAAATAACAAATAGTAGTGAAGTTTTATTCATAATGTGTTTGGAGTAATTCAGTTTCCCTTCAGAAAGACGTTACCCTACGTAAAGCCACAAGTAATTTATACTGCAAAAGTCAGTTGCTTTCTTTTTTAGGATAAACAAATAGAAAGAAATATAAAAAAACATGCTAAAATGCTCTTACAGAAAGAAATTATACAAAAATATGCAAGAACTGCTGATATATGAGCTGGTAAAATTGTAGTGTTGCATATTTCATTATATGTTACCTTTATGTTTTGATATAGTGTTTCTTCATATTATCATAAGAATTTGAATTTCTTTGGTCTTTATTAGACAATGTGTTTATTACTATTTTTATGAAAATTGAATAAATATTGGATGAGCAAGAGCTTTGAAAATTAACTGCTTTTATACCTTTTAATGTTGAAGTGGTGGAGGCCTATTCTTGTCCTGTTTAAATTAATTCAATACTTGTGTCTTCTCAAAAGGCTGCAAGATAACAATAATGTGTTTCTAAGAGAGAAAGAAAGGTTGGAAATATGACCTAATCTCCAATACTGTGTGAACAAGATAGTTCATAGTCATTACTTCTGGGGTTGACAAACCTTACCATTGCCAGAGTAAATTGGTCAATTTACAACTAACTTCTCTGGCATTCTGGTCTTGCTATGCTCTGTTTGCTTTAAATGCTTGTCCCTCGGCTTTAAGAGCTATAATGCAGGGGAAGATCTTTTTTTTTACAATCAGTAAAAGCAATCTGAATCACTCAGCTCTATATACATATTTAAATACATATTACTTAAGTCTAACTTCTGCACTAATACAATTGCATGGACCTTTTCCTATAACACAGTCATAAGCATTTTTTTTATATATATTATGGAAAACTAGATAGACATAAACACTCAGATATATTTCTGGGATGCTGCATTGTACTAGAGACAGAAATCATGCATTTTATTTGCTCTCTTTTTATGTTATGTTCCATTAAGGGAGAGGAGAAATATGAAACCTCTGTGCGCTATGAAATCATGGACACAATCTGCTGAAACTATGTCACTACATATGGCATGTGTCAGCTAAGAATGTCAGCTAAGCGTATCAACTAAGAGTGAATATGCTAAATTATTGGGTTAAGTTTTTTCCCAGAAATATGGTGCAATATCATGGTGTATGGATCTGATAAAAAAAATGTAAAGTAATGTTGCTTTTTCATACATGTTGGAATTTATGTTTCTCACATGGGTGAGAAAGTGCTTTCCTCAGGGAGCTATTTGCCACACTTAAGGGAAACAAGATTTCACAGAAAGTAAGATATAGGAGATAGAAGAGACTCTGTGAGCCTGAGGGATCAGGATACTTGGCTGAGCAAACTACAGACAAGATGACCAGGCCAATAGCAAAAAAACTCATTGAAGATTGTGGGGAGTTTGTTACAACTTACAGTCAGGGCTTAGTTACAATCAGACCAAAGGTGCATCAAGGACTGCTTTTAAAGAACAGTGTGCAAACAGAGTTACATGTGACTTTTATTTTTTTTAATCATTTCCACTGTGGAAATGTGGAAATGTGTAGTAACTTTTAATTGGGTCTATTTAAAAATCATCTTTTGTATCAAGTCTGACAGAACCTCTCCCTTTCATTATGAAGGATTTGGGGTTGAGTTGCTTTTTGGGGAGAGAAGGGAGTGGGGAGGTAACTTTACAAGTTACCTTCTTTCCTACTTGGAGAATTTTGCATAAGAGACAGGCCAGGCAAATCTACCCCAAAGCTCTGGTTAACATCAAGTCTCTTTAAAGTCCTTGGGGCACAGATATATGACCCTTTTTTTTTTGAGCAGTGAAAATTTGCAATCTGCATCAATTTAGACAATAATTGCAATAATTAATTTTTAATAAGGAATATAATTATTAGCAACAATTAGCAATAATTAGTTATTAGACAATAATTACGCCCCATAATGAGAGCATTCCGTCTCCAAAGCAGTAAGAGAAAATTAATTTTTTCCTTTCTTATGCAGAAATTTTGACTGTTTATTTTAAACTGAAAGCAATTTTATTTTTGTTCTTTCCAATGCAAAATAAGATGCATTACTTCCTGCCAAGTGAGACTGAGAGTCCCAAAAGTATCTTCATCTTTCTCATTTAGCCTTCTAAATGGCAATGATACCTAGACCTAAAAAACAGACTTGTCAATACTCGGAGTAGTAGAATGGGACACACAAATCTGCTCGTTATTTTTTAGACTAAGGAAAGAGCCCTGACACTGTTAATATGAGAGGACATTCCACAGATTCTGATTTGCACTGGGAATGCAATCAGTTGCCTTTCAGTTTCAGTACAGTTTGCTTTTAGTTTGGCTCTATAATAGCTGTTACTGTATCCAAATTAGCATTCTGCCTCAAAACTTTAGAAGGATATTGTTCAGTGCTTTCCTTTAACTTACTAGAGAGCAGGTTTACATGGATGTAAATGAAAGGATAATTTCTCTCCTGGCACAAATAACATGGCACCACAGAAGAAACATGATCAGATGACACAGTAGTCTTAAAATACTTACATTCATATAATTATAAAGAGAAGTTACACTGCAATCAATGTAATTAAACTTACTTTAAATTTTGTGTGAGATAGAAATTCTTTCCACAGAAAAAAAGAAAATTTGTGTATTTAACACCTTTAATTTCAGAAACCCAGAGTAGTGCACTAGACATTATAAAAATAGTGTTTGCTTTACTGAACAAGTTCTATATTATGAATTATATGTCCTATCTCTAACTGCAACCAATAGTAAGCAAATACTTCACAAAAAAATTGTCATGCAGCAAGTGGATGCAAGGTAATTTATCAAACATTAATGTTCCATCTTAATTCTGCATATTTAGATGTTTAAATTGTGAATAATGAATTTTTGTCAACCCTGCAAAGCACTTCAATGTATTAAATGTTCTAATCCAACGTTCTTACTACCTGTCAGCAGGTAAAATCCCATTTCTGCATGAGAAAAAGTAATATCCTCAAAAATCTGATGATGCCACCTTCCTTTTCAGAAGTTAAGGGAATAAATATCCCTCTGATCTGTATGGCAGCCTTGGAATTTAACACCCCAGAGACACCGGTGCACACTTCTTGTGTTGTTTGTAAGTTCTTAGAATTGCTAGCTAGATAATGACCTAGGATAGAAGCTCTGTATGATTGCTTGCTTGGTTTTTTTTCTTTCTAATATCATCCTCTATGAAATCTCCACTTAAGCTGGAATGAATTTCTGTCATGAAGTTGTATAGTGACTAACACTGAGTGTGTGATTATCCCAAAGTTATAGACCTGGAAAGGCTGGAATATTTGATCTATTTTAGTATTATTCAGTAAATAAGGGTCATTTCCATGCAGTAGATGGTTTGTTATTATTTGCCACATGAGTATGACAAAACAAAAAATAATTAATAAATCAGGTAATGTTTGTCTCATCAGCTTCATCCAACTATTAGTCAACTCCATAACTAAGAGACTACAGTTTACAACATGCCAGGAATATAAGATATTGAGGAGCTAAGGTGACAGATGCAATATAAAAATATTATTAAAATATAATATATTAATAAAATGAACCCTGGTATGGTTCCAGGTATGCACCAAGGGCTGCAGAGGAGGAAAGGTATTTGTGGCCCGGTGAACATCAGTGATGAGCTATTCTCAGTCTTTATGATCCCATGCTGTGGCATAACAGGAAAAAATGTACAAGCTTTACGGCCTCCTAAAATCCAGAATACCTGCTCTGGAGTGCACAAACCGTCCCCAAAAGGTGTCATGGACTCCCAGTCGACAGCCAATGTCAACAGTGTGTGCTGAGCTGCAGCGATACGGAACTACAGGGTGCACAGCTAAGCAGACAATGTGCTTTTTAAAGGCAGCAGGTGAAACTGTTTCCATTACTCCTGTGGCACACTGGGGTTTATACCTGGAATCACAGGCAAAAATGGAGAAAATATTGGAAGATGGAAATAATAATATAAAAGGGTAATATGATTTGTGAAATGTAACTTTGAATAAAATCTTTGTCATTTTCAGGACCATGGTGCTTGTATGGAAAGATTTTTTTTTGAAGGAGTGATCCATTAAAAATGGGGGTGAGGGAGACAGAAAATTTTCTAGTAGATGTAAACATTAGAATTTAATGGGAAAAAAATGTAATCATGAAATAAAATGGACTTTAGTTCATGATACTAGTGCCATACCTTCCTTGGTAATCAGCAGTAAAAAGAGCAGTATTTTTCATGTGGAGACAGATCAATAATTTAATTTAATCATGATATTCAGAAGAAAGAAAATATTTTTTCAAAATAAATAATGTCTATCTAATTAACCTAAAACCATTTCAAGTCTCTTTGTAGTTTTGGAAATAATTAAATTCCTTATATATTAAGTATCAAAGATAATTTTATTTGTAGAAATTATTAAATCCATTCAGTTATTAACAAAACAAAACCCAAAAACAACCAAACCAAACAAAAAACTAAAATTCCCAGAGTTTTAGTAATTTTAGAACAAAAAAAAGAAGAAAAAAGATGATAGGAAATCTGTATATGTTTTTAAGGTTTTAAGTGGGTTATTTCTGAATTACATGAAAGAACTGATCAATATTTCATAGAATCTCACCACTGTATGTATTTGTTTAAGGAACTTTGATCAAATTGAATTATGGGTCTTTTATCTCCCTGTGGCAGTCAACATTTCCAATAGACAAATGTTGACAACAGTGATTCTGAGTCTCTAATTATATTGTTCACAAAAAGGACAGCTTTTTAAACAACTGAAACAGTCATGACCTGACAATACAAAAATAGTCAGATTTATGGGCATTAAAAGTAAGGAAAGAATGGAGTCACTGGAAAACGTGCAAATAGTAATTAAAATATTAAGGGGCCAAATATCTGCTGAATGCTCTTTCACTGAGTCTTCAAGTAGTTCAGAAAAGACACAGAGAACAGCACCATTTAGATATTTTTCAGACACTGAGAAAAGAGCAATCTCATTTTCACAGAATCATAGAATCGCTGAGGTTGCAAAAGACCTCTAAGATCAGCAGGTGCAACCTTCAACCTGTCACTGCTTGTTCACCCCCCAGCCAGTGCTACACCTACAAGTCTTTTAAATCCCTCCAGGGATGATAACTCCAGCACTTCCCTGGGCAGCCTGCACCATCTCTTGACAACCCTCTCAATGAAGAATTTTTTTCCTAATATCCAATTTAATTCTACCCTTGCACAACCCAAGGTCACTTGTTACTTGGGAGAGGAGAACAATCCCCACCTGGCTAAAAACCCCAGTCACATACTTGCAGAGAGTGCTAAGGTCTCACCAAGGCTCCTTTTCTCCAGACTAAACACTCCCAGAACTCCTCAGCTGCTCCTCAGCAGACTTGTGCTCCACACCCTTTGCCACCTCCACTGTCCCTCCCCTACAAGCCCCAGCCCCTCAATATCTTTGTTGCAAAACTTAACCCAGCATTCAAGGCGTGGCCTCACCAGTGCCCATCTGTGTCCTGGTCTTCTGGCCACCCCATTTCTGGTGCAAGCCAGCTGTTCTTGGCCTATTTGACCAGCTGAGCACAGAGCCGTTGTAGCCACCTCATTGTAATTACAGTACCACAGGTATTGTAACTCCTCCACCTGGTATGGATGCCAAGGCTACCTGCATTTATGAGTACAATGTGTTAAAGTAGACAGAGTAGGTGCATAGGACTAAATAAAAACCCCAATCTGCTGAAAGGCAGGATTAATTTTAGTTTTGTTGACACATATGCCAATTAAATGAAGTATTTAATTCCTTATGAAAGGTTCTTTTCTTTACTGAGACTTGTTAAAATCTAGTGTGACTAATGAATTGTTATTGTAGGAAATGTGAGTTAGAAAGCAGTAGAACATAAAACAAGTTTCACCAGCCAAAAGTTAAGTTTTCTGAAGATCAAGAGGTTGGGGGGGAAAGCTGATTAAGTTTGAGTATATTACTTGAAAGTATGAGTATATTACTTGAAAGTAATGATTCTTGAAGTAAAAATCAATTCTTTTAGAGCCCTTTTAGCCAAGTGCAAAAGGACATTTCCTTTTCATTGTTTGAAGAAGGTATTTGAAGGTCTCTGATGTTTCAGGCAGACCCTGTATTGATCTCAAATTGGTAAGCCACATGCCAGTTCTTTGCAGTCTTTGACTCCAGGAACTTTATTTAAATTTTAAAGAATTAC